>LR736887.1:4916765-4945618 GCA_902654985.2 Oryctes borbonicus
TTTTTTTTGTTCCTTTTAAATATATATGTATTAAGCAAAATAATGTATATTTCAATATCATATATATTTTTATGTTTATGTATAATATATTGCTTCGATTTTCAATTAACACTGTAGCATAGGTTCCTTTTTATTGTTGCGGATCATATTTCTTCCATGTTTTTTTTTTTTTTGTATTTATTCTTTTTATGTATGCTTAGGTGAAATTTGGCATTATTTTAAAATTTGCTTTGAGGAAATTTGCAATAAAGGAGCAGGTTTACAAACTGACAACGTTCTTTTTTCATAATTATACAGAGATGCTAGTTTCCTTTCAACACCGTCCGTATTTATCCACCTAATGATCTCATCTCCCATTTCTTGTTTTAATACGCTAATTACGTACCGAAAAATATATTAGAAAAATTGACAGCGTGCACGTCGTTAAAATTTAAAAATATACAATGTTTCCTTGATCAAATTTAAACATTTATTTTACATGTACATATTTCTGTTTGCCATCCAAAAAATTACAAAGATATTAGTTATAGTTGTATGAGGAAAATTACAATTTAAATTCCTTTAAAGCAAGTGAAACATGCGTCTTTGAATTTATTTTTATCCAGGATTTTGTAAAAGATCTGCTTCCTTTGCATATACAATTTATTGGAAATATATGTCTCAACACTACGAAACCAAACTGATACCTTTGAATTTGTCGGGCAAGAATCCATAATCCATATTATATTTACAATGTGTGCAATACATATATTATTTTCTTGTATTCTTTTAGAGAGATAATCTACAAGTTTCAAATGATACTTACGACAAAATCTCATCCAACCGCGTTGAATGTTTGAAAAGAAGGGTAAGATATGTCTAATTAACTACTGCCAACGTAAAACTTATCCTAGGTTTTTTTTTCTGTCGTAAATTAAATTTTTTCCAATTGCGTTTTATATCTCTGCCTAACATTGACTAATTCCTTATTCATTAAGAGAAAGTTTCATAGATAGCGTCCTAATAATGTAGTAACAAGTTATCTGTCGCGAACTATATCTATAGATATCTCTTTTTTATTCATAGTTTTACTGTTTCGAAATACTGCTTACTTTTTTCCTTATCTAACTACATTGCACCCAGGAAGTTCACAATGCAACGATGGAGTAACTATTTTGGCACAGAAGTCTTATAATTTATATATAAGTCTAAGTTGGCAAGAAGAGATAGTGATTGTACAATGTAGCTTCCTTTTTTTTGAATGATTTACTATCCAATCTAATAGGTTTTCGTTCATTTCTAATGACGTTCTTGAGATTAAAATTTCTTAACTTCATTTCTTCTTTTTTTATAGTTAATGGGCGGACATTTCGTACTAATCTACGAGTTAAAATATATTTACATAAAACTTTGTATCCATACATACAGCATTGTTCTAGAAAAGTGAATACAATAGCAACATTAATGGTGATGACGCTGTGAACAATCTGTATAGGTACATATATGGATACAATATTTCTTTTAAACGTTAGTTTTGACATATAGGGTAAATTCTCTTTATCATGCAGTTCGTTTAATTTGTCTTATTTTCGCAAACGAAACAAGCCAATTTTTGATATTTTTTCTTAATACAAAATTCCATTTGTAAACGTATTAAAGTGATCAAGCATCATCTAAATATACAGGCTGGTGTACCATATTCGCCTCGGCTTACAAAAGCCGAAAAGCGATAAAATATTTTTACTTAGGGTCGTTTAGGTTTATTGGGAGCAAGTTTTAAAATTGCTTTGGTACATAGTGGGTTTAAATTTGTGAAAATTTAAATGGAATACCCTGTATATTATTCCATACAGTTATTAATAGTACGCGCTAAATAAATAAAGGCAAGTTAATGCTGTTTTTCCTATATCTAACTCAATCCCTTTCGAGAAATTTAACCATTCCTGAAAATGTAAATTTAGGCTATTATTTTTATTTTTTTACGAAAGATATACAGGGTGGTTGAAAATATTCTTTTGATTTAGACCATCTTTACCATCACCAGGACTCTGCAATGCTGTTCGAAACTCAATACTAGCTGTTGACCTTATGGTCGAGGTGTGGGCTTCATGAGAGCTTCTGATCAAAGATAATACCGCGTATTTAAATTCTTTGATCGAATAACAAGCTTAAATGTAAAAAAAAATTTTTTTTTTTTAGTTTTACCAACTCAATGTCAATGTCAATCATTTTCAAGGCATAAAACTGCTTTGATTTTAATAGTAGTTCAAATCAAAAGAATATTTTCGTCCACCCTGTACAATTTTTAGGGATCATCATCAAGTCTAATGCTTTGATAGAAAATTTTCAGGAAATTTCTCAAAAACGGCTTAAGTTAAGTTACACACTAGCAACGTTGTCTTTATTGAGCCGTTTTTCATTAAATTTTCGTGTAAATTTTTTTGAGTCACCTAGTATATATGAAAACAATTTTAGAACTTGTTCTAAATGAACCTCCATAACCCCGAAATAAAAATATTTTAACGCTTTTGATATATAAGCCCACGCGAATGTGGTTGCCCCATCCTGTATGGTTTAAGTTGGCAATATAGTGAAGTTGTTACAAATTAAAATGTTGAACAATATGGCCAATTGTAAAATATAAAGAATCCCTGTTCCCAATTCACTCACTTGAATTTGCTCACTAAAGATCTTAGAAATGTTTGAATTTCCATCAGTTTATGTTCAAAGTAGTTAATTATTACCTCATCAGAAAATTCAGTATTTTATTGATGTCAAATGGAAGAGTGTCGATATTAGAATTAGGAGTAGTTGGCATCAGATTCTTTTTTCAATAAAATTCCAACTACAGAGGCCTTTATATTCAACGAATATCAACATATTATTCCGTAGTTGTAATTTGTTTGATCTAAAGATGAGATTCTCCTCTTTCAACGTACATGTATATACAAAGTGATCTTTACTTAACGAATCACTAAATATAAATGGTAGTGGGTGCTTGCTTAAAATATCCAATAAGAATTAAAACTAGTCACAACACTGTTGAACTCCAGGAAAAATAGTACTTCTTTCATTTCTCACAATTGTCTTATCGGTAAGTTCTTATGTGAACTTGTTCGACTTCCTATCGTGCGTCATGATTTCGGAACTTTTTCTTATCTCATCACTAACGACTTCCTTCAACATTCCCCAGAGTTCTTCTTTATCTAAAAGGATGTATTTGTCATCTTTCTCCTCCGGCGCAAAGGTTACTTGCTTCTCGTCGTCGTCTTTTGGTTTCTCTAAAAATTTTACAGGAAAAACTTGCTTATCGGTATTAATATGCTTTGGTGGAGATACATTCATATCAACTATCAACTCTTTCTGTTGAGGATCACTATTGGATGCGGTAGGAATTGGAGTAGAGGTTACAATCTCCAATGGTTTAGATTTTGTTATTTTTTTGGTCTTCTTCTCATTTACTATCGATTTAATTTTGAGGAGCTTTTTAAATTGACTCTTGCTTGATTTCTCCTTGTCCTCAGTGCTATTGGCCGTACCATTCTGTAATTGCAAAATTATCTCATCTGCGCTTTGAAACCTAACTTCAATTGTGTTATTGGGCGTATTATGAGTACTATTGGTTTTAAGAGGGATGGCAGTTGGCTCGATAATCCATTGCGTCTTTACATTTTCTTCACTTCTATTAGCATTCTGATTAATATTGATGCTGTATGTGACTATAGTCAAGTTCTGAACTTTCTTGGGGGAATAACTTATATTCCTATCTAAACTTTCAAGTGCACGCTCATCTTTCTTGGACGCAGCACATTTTGAGTCGTAAAATGCGTTCTCCGGTGCGGTTCCGTTAGATCCAAACCATGTTATGAGATCGTCGTCCGTGATTCCTTTCAATAGGTTGCTCTTATTTTTGGTATGGAAGAAAGTTTCTGCCGCCAAATCTTCACGAGACGCTGGATAGACTCTGGCGTAAGCTGGTCTTAGCGAAGAAATAACAAAGACGCTTCTGGCGAGGTATTGGACGCATATTGGACAGCTGTTGGTGATATTGGCGAAGATGAACCAGATGTTGTTGCCGTGATAACCGTGTTGCATCTCCAAGATGTTTTCTCTTAAGTCCAAGAGAGTTGGTGGAGCTGAAGCTAATTCGAAACCGGAAAATAACGATATTTCCATTCGTAATACTCCTGAGGATTCGGTCCCTTTCCATCTGGAAATAATTCAAGAATCAGTTGAAATGAAAATCTTTAAAAAGGAGCTAAAAAAAAAATAAGGAGCTTATTGTTGATATTTTAATTTAGTTTAAGTTACCACTTTAGGTTGATGATCAACTATTTGCTTTTCACGATAGTTATCACCATTTGTGGGTTGGTTTCAGTTAATTCAAAAATTTAAATAAAAAAAAACCAATATCGCGCGGGATGGTACCTGAAACACGTCTTTATCTTAAGCATTGGAAGCTTCCCTTCAATTTCCTCCACAGAACTGCGATCCGGTAATATTTCTTGAACAACAGCTGACCATAGATCCAATAAAGGCGTCCTACTTTTCGTGAGATAAGTAGAATATGTCGTTTTTCCCTACGAATGTTAATAACAATTAATCAAAGGATGTTGAAAATATATAAAAAAGGACTCACTTGCACCGTAGCACATCCAGCACCAGTGGCGTACACAAACACCTTAGTAGGTAAGCTTGGCAAATGAAGTAATTGTGGCTGCTTCTCTGGTTTCAACTCGAGAGTATCAGTTAATTCCATACCGGAAGTGGCTAGTGATACAGTTAGAGCACGATGTTTGTCCTTGGCGAGAGAATCGTACATCGTGAAGGCTTTCACAACGGGGTATAAAAGTTCCGAATGCCTGTCCAACATATGGGATCGGTAAAAAAGATATTTGGTTACTGATTCGGCGAATCTCAGGTCCCTAATTAGGCAGAATGTCATCAGGGCGTAAATTGAGGCTTTGTAGTCTTCCATTGTTGCTGTAAGGTTGAAATAAGGAGTTTTTATTGTGCGCTATTATATTTAATCTTATAGATGTAATACTTACAAACCACAGGTTCTTTTAATGTTTTCCCCACTTCCGATTCGTACAACCAATCCGCAGCGTCCCTTTTAGGTATCGGGTGTGGCCAACCGAATTCACCATCTTCCGTAGTCGAAGCGTTCCTTAATTTTTCAATAGCCCACGTGGCCGTGGCACTCCTCACCAATACCAAAGCCAAAGCAACAGTCGCGATAGTCGTGGACGATTCAATCTTCGGCAATCCATTCTCCAGAAATATCTTCGCCTTTTGCAAAGTTTCAGAATCCGCATCCGACTCAATTCCGATCTCAAAGAGGGTTATAATTGTTTCCGCCGTCATCTCCACGATATGTTCGAAAGATAACGTTTCATTGTCTCTAATTTTATTCTCGGGGATTTTATTGTCATTCTCATATGAAGTTAGCTTCACGTCGGCTGGCAAGGGAAGGAAACTACCATCGTCTTCTTGGCGCAATTGCACCCATCGTTTGATGCCTTGGATCAGGTCCGGGTCTATGTTGAAGTAGTTTTGTACTTTTGTTAGCATTTCTAAGATTGCGACTGTTGACTTGTGGCTTCCGAGCATCTGATGTTCGCTGAAGGAGTTATCTGGTTTTCTATAGGATAGAATCGTTTGGATCTGTGGAAGAAACAACACAAAAATAATTTTCTAATTTGCCAAAGGGGTGCTTATGGGGTTATTCAAAAGTAAGTTTAGATAGATTGATCTCTTGTGAACTGATGTCAGGACCCTCGTAGATTTGGTACTGATGGCAGTTTGAAGGAAATCGTTTCTTGTTGCTCAAAATAGAAGATTACGAAAAGAGCTGCTTTGTACTCTTTTTTTGTTGATTGGAAGTTGGTAACCTTATAACAATAACTGAAATAGCTTTTTGATCTTTGAACTGGAGTTTATGCATCCTTCTTCTTTATGATAAAATTCTACTTTTTCTCCTTTTTTTTATTTCTAATCTTACGGAATCTATAGTTATGCCCATATCAAACTTACTTCCAAATAATCCTCTATGCATGATTAGAATAACGGGAACGACCGTTTAACTTACGTGTCCCGGTAGATTCTGCATCGCCGATTGCTTCAATGTTTCGTTGGCCTTCGAGCCGAGATGCTGCAGGCTTAGCAAAGTTGTGAGCGACGATAACGCTTGCGAAAGTCCGCCGTTCTGATCACTGTTGGCGATGACCGGAAGCGCTAGCCCGCCGGAAACCAGCAGTTCGCCCCACTCCGATCCGGGAACGACGGACTTCGGAGTTTCGAGGTGTAACACTTGGGAATAACCCGCCTCGTCGTTGAAATTCCAAACTCTAATGCGTACGGAAAATCGAAACAGATAGATTGTAATTTCGGGTACAAATTGGGGTCACGAGTGTGTGGGTTGTAAGGTGAGGATGTCTGTCGATTTATGGTCGAGTGGGAAAACACATTGTATCATGGCTTATTTTTTGTGCTATTGCCTTACATTGTTATGAAATATGTTAATTATTAAGCAGAACAACTGGGACCTTCTCCGGAAATTTTGGTTACGAATTTTTGATTCCTTCCTTTATTTTTTGCAAATTAATAAGTGAATGTTTTTTAATTGGTTTATTTTGTTTATTTTTTTTTTTCGATGAAAAGAAAATATAACGTTCAGTATGTTATATTAGGCCAGAATAACTTTTTATTTATTTATTTTTGTCTTTTTTACCTGTACATACAATAAAATTGTATTTTGTTTTTAGTTTCGTTTGTTTCTGTAACCTTTTCATGTTTTTTTACCAACCGTCCGAACTTCTCTGAACGGCAGTGTTCCTACAACAATACCTGGATAGGACGAAAGCGTTTTGTAATTTAACTACTTTAATTACTTTTCTGATCAACTTAGAAAAAGATAATAAATAATAAAAAAATGTCGGAATGCAAGTTTTGCACAACATAAAATTATGCCCAGATATACAGAATGTTATACCCGTCTATATATCTTAGTTTTTGAGATAATTGACAGAATTTGGGATTTTTGAAAAATCTACTTGGTGGCGATTTTGAATTTTATTCGATTTTGTATTTCTTGGGGTCATCGGTAATACATTGAAGAATTTTTTGTATCAATTAGATTCTACAAGGTGGTCCTCGATATTGTCAAGTTTGATTCACCTTACTTCAATTTTTTTATATGGAACCCCCTGCACATTTTTCGAGAATATAATGAAATGCTTATAATTTTCTTAAATAAGTTTTTCGTTTAAAAACGTGCAGCGACGAAATATTTAAAATTTTTGTTTTGTAAAGAAAATAAATGTCTAAACGTTATCTTTTCCTAAAAAAATAGGAGTTTATGGTATTTCGTTCCCGCACTTTTTGCATTTTATCTGTACACCTACATACTTATTTAATTTGATAGAGAATGGCACATTTTAGGTATTGGGAAATCTGGAAAAATATACAGAATGTTCGGCGTAAAAAAAATTAAAATATAAATCACACATGGTAACGATTTCAATGGTCATCTCGGAGATATAGAAATGTATTGCTGAAAACTCAAAGAGACTCTTTATGCCATAAAGCTTAAACCATCGCTGTAGCGTGTATATCTCTCTCTTAATGAAACAGAAAAATCTCTAATTGTTTCAATTATCTCCAAAACTACGACATATGGGCTTAGGGAATATTGGAAGTTGGCATAAATTGGCGACGGACATCCAAAATTTTAATCCAAAAGAATTTATAAACACAAAATGAAACTGTTAATACCGGTTCTTCTTGAATTCAGTTACAATCTTCCTGTTCGGCCTCTTCCCTGTCAACGTCTTCAGTTATATGAAAATCGCGGATTAATATCTCAAAATACCATTTAAGTGATTTATCGTGAAGAAATTCTCGCCCAAACTAGCTATCAAAGGATTGTTTTACTGCTTTGCCTTTACCAGGAGAAACTTGTTTTTATCTGCAGCAGGTTTCAGAGATGCATTTGATGCATACTTGAGTTACTGTAGTTTTATTGCGTGAGTTGCTGCGTTATGCTTTAAAGAAACTATTTGCTATCTGCTCGCTGATTGCTTCGTATCTGTGAAGCACAGCAAAATAACTACCATATATACAAATACTTAGAGATTAACTGATTACAAACCGGCGCCGGTGTAAGTGTAGGACGAACTCGTTTAGTGTCGAAACAAAATTTGGACTTTAAAGCGGACAAGCAGGAGGACTTGTTTCGGGTTTGGAGAAAAGCTATACACATTTTTACAGGACTGGCGCCGTTTCGAAAGCTAAACTTCTACAGAAGCATATATAATTGTCTTCAGAGTGAAGCGCTATCTTTACGCGAAATTATCCAAAATTGGATTTGTTACACTTTGAAGATGAGCTTCTCATATTCTAGCTATTATAGCACTTAAGTATTGGGGTCCAAAACTAGGCGGAATATTTAATTTAATTTTATTTTTATTTCTTTTAATGTTTTATTTAGATTAAGGTGGGACAAAAGTATACTTGGACGGCTGGCAAGCGGCGAAGCAGTATGGGTCGTGTGCACAAGGCTCACTTTCGTACAGGTTTAACTGCGTATCGTCCAAGTTTGCTTTTGTGCCATCATACATTTATTGTTGAAAGGAACAAAGCGCTTTTACGTCTCAGTTAATTCAATGCTACCACTTCATGAATATAAAAGTAGGAATTGTCTGTCTCTGCCATTCATACATGGTAATCGCAATTTTTTATCTAAATTGTGGTTCTCTGTCTAACACCTATTTCGTTACATGTATAGAGCGCCATCTTAATCTATTTTAACGTAAAACCCAAATAGAACATAATGGAAGCGTTCCAAAGGCATCTATTATGTGTACGTCGCGCGTATGTGATACATCGCGTCTTTGATAGATGGCATCAACGCTCTAATCTTACAAATTAAACTCGGGTCTCCCGTAACAGATACGTTCTCTACATCCGATATCGGACGCCATTCCTATCAATCAGTCCGTCGAAGCGTGTCATGGGAGGGTCAAAAGACGCTCGGCGTAGGAAGGAATCTGGTACACAATAACAAAGCAACGGTGTATAGTATGGATAGATACCGAAACCGGAAATAATTGGTCTCGTATATCCGGTGCTACGCCGTTGCTCCCGCAGGGCATACATCATCCGAATTGGGTCCATCCATCAGTTTTAATTGTTATCTTCGACGTCGCGAAATCCCCTACTATACTCCCATCCCCCCAAATCCTCCGGATACATCCTTCGCGAGGCGACGTAACAAGATCTACGTCATTAATTTATCGAGCGTCAATTATTATCCCCCCGCTCGTTTCAGGTCCAACAGATGGCGCTGTGGGCAATAGCAGTTCTTTACCAGCCGTTCACGATAGCCATCCGGGATGTTGGGTGGAGGAAAAGAGGCATGGTCTTGCCGGGGATCCCCCTCAGGCTTTTAATTTTCTCGTCCCTAGCGGATGTTTTGTGTTTATAAGTTGTTTTGCTTAGCGTCTTCGATTCTCTCGTATACGATTTTAATTTTCCGCTGTAGCGGATCTCACGTCGTCGTTCTCTTTTAATTTTGATTGATTTCGTGCTGCCTGCAGTTCACTTGGAGGGAGGAAGGAGAATTTCGGGGGAAAAACGAGTACTATTGCGCGTAGATTGTTTGCAGGAGGTTCGATGGAGGCTAGTTGCTTAATCAGTTGAAGAAGTATATTAAAAAAAGTAAACAATACAAATAGAGACAAGAAGAGGTTTTATTAAGCTTTCCCTGGATGTTAATAAGCTTTATTACAATTAAAGCTATTACGAAATGCAGTTAAACAGATATATTTTTCTCGTGTAAAGCTCTCATCTGTCGATCAGCTTTTCTGTTATTTATTATTGATTAATGTTTGCAATTTTCTACAATTATGTGTTTATAATCATATTAAACAATCTTATTAGATTCTTGATCGAGAGATGCAGAGTTCCGGTTTTAGGAAGACTCCACAGAAGAGAATGATTATTTTTGAACATTCTTGTTTAATAATCCTTCAATGTTCATATTTTTATATTATTGTAGAAGTGTAGAACTGTTGAAAATACAAAATACATTTTATATTTTCAACAGTTCCCGTTTCTCATTCTTTCGACAATGTAAATGTGATGATAATACACATAAGAGCATTGCGTATTGGTGTTCTTCTATGCAACATGAGAGCAGAAAATTTCCATTTCGCTGCATCTACGCTGCATCTACTTTCTTCTACAACATCTCGAAAAATTGACGTAATTCCTAAGACCGGTGGTTTCTGCTCATGTCACGGTTGTCCGTTTCTTAGAGTTAACATTAGAGCGTTGAGTGAAGGAATTGTACAATTCCTTCACTCAACGATTAGAGGTTCTCTCGGTGGTGTATTCGATTGTACGGCATTAACAATAAATACACTGAAATGCATCCTTAAATAAATAAACAATTTCCTCCTGCAATCCAAAGAAATATTCGGGATTGACCTAATTATGCCTCGATTATCCGCAAATATAATCGCGTCTTTGAGGAAAAGACATGGGGGAATTGGGGAACGTTTTATTTCCCGCCGTAGATTTTGCACTAGGGACGGCCGATGGAAATGATGATCCCATTTGGAAGCCTCCGTCGTAAATAAAATATATTATTCGCGGCTTGAGATGGCTCTAAAGCGTCCATTTGCATCATTAACGTCTCATAATTGAAATTGAACGTCTACGGTTCCGCGCTTAAATTTAACCGAGTACTTGAAATTGTTGACTATCGACTCAAATTAAAGGCTAGAATTTTTTGCGATAGATCGCGTTACTGATCTGGTATTTCGAATTGACGAGTAATAACTCACCTGAATTCAGCGTGACTACCCCAGCCCGAAGCAAATCCTAAATGTTGAATCTTCATCTTCTTATCGATTCGCCATTTCAGCAACGTGTTGTTATTGGGAAGATGTCCTTTGCCTAGTGATATTACGTTCCTCTCCCAAGAGAACCAGAACGTGTGCCACTGATCCTTGGATAGAATGTCGGGTGTTCTTGCACTTGTTAGTTGGATTCCGTAATCTTATGGATTTTGAATAAGAAACGGTCATTAGGTCATAGCAATATTGATAGTTAGTAGAGTGTACTTATGCACATACACTGCCGTTCAGTGAAGTTCGGTCATACAATAAAAATGTATTATATCACACTGTATACAATTGCTAATACATAAAATTAGAAAAATATTAAGCATGCTCCCTTTTCTAAGGGATTAAAGCCATAAATTATTATGTAAAGTAGAAATATTGCGACAACCACAATAAAGTCCCTTTTATTATCATTCCAAGAATTTCTCGGAAGTACCGATTTTTCGAAACGGGTCGTTTGGGGATTATTAACGAACAATACATTTAGGAAGTATACCGCAGCATCACTCTTGTTTATTTATCACGGGCGTAAAGATATAAGTTTGCTTCATTTCACTGTTAAACGTGTGTTGGTGTGCATCTGTCGTTTTTGCGCGAAAGTTTTAAGAAAATTTACTTCAAAATGGCACGTGGCAAGCCTACCAGTGTAAAAAAACCTTCAGGCATTATTACGCTGTTTGAAGAAGGATATTCGGGGCGACAAATTGCCGAAAAAATAAATATGAGAAGTTCAACGGTAAATGACACCATAAAGCGATATCGGACAACTGGAACTATAGAAAATCGTGTTCGTCGTGGAGCATCTTGGAAAACAACAAAAGCTGAAGATTTGAGAATTGTATTATTAAGCAAACGCAATAGAAAATGAACAGCGCCACAAATAGCAGCCGAAGTCAATCGCGACCGTGAAGAACAAGTTTCGGCGAGTACGGTAAAACGACGACTTCAACAAGCGGACCTTCATGGACGCATTGCCATTCGAAAACCCTTATTACGTCGGGGCAACAGAGCAAAACGGCTACAGTAGGCTCGTTCTCATCTAGATTGGTCGTTAGATGATTGGAAACACGTGCTTTGGAGTGACGAGTCAAAGTTTGAGGTTTTTGGGCAAAATCGACGAGTTTATGTCCGAAGATCTAAAACCGAAAAGTGATCCCGAACTGCATTGTGCCAACAGTGAAGCAAGGGCGTAGTTCTGCGTTAGTGTGGGGATGTTCCTCCTTAGCTGGGACGGGAGATTTATGCAGAGTGCAGGGTGTAATGAGGAAGGAAAATTATTTTGCAATACTCCAGAATCAGGCAGTGCCATCAGGATTGCGTATAATAGGTCGTAACTTTACATTCATGCATGACAACGACCCAAAACACACTGCGTTAGTGTGTAAGAACTATCTAAAGGGGCAAGAAGAACAGCACACCCTGAAAGTAATGACATGGCCCCCACAAAGCCCAGATTTGAACCCAATAGAGTTGTTGTGGGATGAACTGGATAGGAGGATCCGAAAAATATGCCCACTTCACAAGAACATTTACGGAATATTCTGCAACATGAATGGATTAATATTCCAAAATCCATTTTAACAAAACTTGTCGAAAGAATGCCTAGAATAGTTCGAGCGGTGATAAGCGCAAAGGAGGTTTTTTCGATGAAAAAAAAATATAATGTTCAGTATGTTATATTGGGCCAGAATAACTTGTTATTTATTTATTTTTGTCTTTTCTACCTGTACATACAATAAAATTGCATTTTGTTTTTAGTTTCGTTTGTTTTTGTAACCTTCTCATGTTTTTTAATAACCGATCGAACTTCTCTGAACGGCAGTGTACGTATCTGACACCAGAAAACGTAATAGGTTGTATGAATATACGATCGTGTCCCGCTAATTATAAGTTTTAATTTAAAATGTTAAGTTTGAGCTCACAGTCAATGAAAGTAATAATTCAACAATTATTTTATAAACGACCAATAGACATAGCGATAAAAGTTTCATTTTATCCGAACAGAAAAGGATATTAAATGGGTTGTATCTTTTGCTAGGTAAAAAGTTTTTTTTGCGGAATGCGAGGCGGTGCTTTAGCTTTGACTATTTGAAGAGGCGTGATTTGCTTTTTTTCGAGAATCTTTTTTTTGATGGGAGTAAACTTATTTTTAATGTGCTCCTTTTCGGGGAAACTAAATCGCCATTTTTATGATTTACTTCATGGGAGTTGACCATTTTTGGGGCGTGTTCTAATATGTAGAGGTAATACAGTAGGTGTCTTGAATTTTAATATATAACTTTTTATTTATTTATTTTTGTCTTTTTTACCTGTACATACAATAAAATTGCATTTTGTTTTTAGTTTCGTTTGTTTCTGTAACCTTTTCATTTACCAACCTGAACGGCAGTGTACATAGGTATATTATACAATATGTGAGGGTGTTTCAAAAGATAAAGCAACAAGAGCTCTGAGAGAAAACCTTTATTTACAAAATCAAAGAGTTATACAACGCAGTAAGGTACTGATGTCTGTGCAGTCACCATGGTTGCCGAAGCTCTTGTTTCATCGGTACACCAACAAGTCGAGACCGGTACAGGTTAAGGTCGTGTAGCCACATGAAGATCTCTCAGGCGCTTCTTCAACTGTCTGAAGAGACGCAGATCAATTGGTGCCAAGTCCGGGCTTTTGGGGCGATCAGCGTGTGCTGCTAGTTGAATTCCTCAGCCGTGGAGCGGCCCGTGCATGTGAACGCTATTAGTGATTTTCATCCCTTGGCGCCGTTGAAGAAGCACCTGGAAGAATGGCGATACCAACGATCACCAATCTGATTTTTTCTATGCCGGTTTCGATTTGTTGGTGTACCGATGGAACAAATCCTTTGACAACCATGGTGACTATGTGGAGATCAGCGCCTTACCATTTCGTGAATAAAGGTTTCTCATCTTTCAACAAAGGAGTCTGTGAATACTGGAAAATGTGTTGAGAACACATATAACCCTGAAATGTTACTTATTCAGACTGAGGAAAGTGCTAAGAATACCTAAAAGATATCTAAAAATCAAATGTGCTGCTTTATTTACAGATGAGTTCAAACAGCTCAGCGGATCGCTTTTAACAAGCTACTCTACGCACTGTACACCTTTATCTGAAAAGAAAAAAAGATGTTCCTTTTGTTTCAACGCATAATGAGAGCGACAAAGAAGAAATAAATTGTTCCCTTATTTACATTGCCTTGGACACGTGGAGAACCTTGGCGAGGAAGGAAGGGAAATGAGGCGAATGACTTTTTTCGCTAGGAGAACCTTCGCACTTACCGTGTTTACCTCTGCCGATCCAGGTTACCGTGTTATCCGAATCGCCGATGGTAATCCGATACATCTTGTCGACGGTGGCGGATCGGTTCTCGGTGAGCGCGACATGAACAGGACCGGCCCGCTTTTCCGTCTTCATCTCGACGATGACGCTGTCCTTGTTACGCGGCGCCCTCACCCATTCGTACTTGTAGCTGTCCGCGGTTGATATAATCATGTTCTCTGTAACGTTGGAGTAGATTTTGGCGTCGGATTAATTTCGCTTTTTGGGGCGAAAATATCCGGTTGCAAGGCAACAGAAGGGTTATAGATTATCCGCCTTAAACGGATCAACGACACGTCCGACCCTTTTTCGACGCAGTAGAGACGATGGAAATGATCACAAAGGGTTTAATATCGGAAACGTGTTTAGAGATAAACGCGAACATACAAGGCGGAAGTATTATTTAAGAGATATTTTTACGATATGGTTCCTTTGTCCATCGAGATAATAAATTATTTTGTACTGAAATTTGTTATATTTACTCAATAAAAATCCTGTATTTTTTCCCGAAATACTGATGAATGATTCATCATTTTGTCATATGTTTGGACGTAAATATTCTGGTACACAGCGAAATATTTCCTGCCTAACTATATAATCTAGATGCAAAATAAACATTTCTGCTGCCAACTCCGATTATTTTCTGTTAATTGATACTTCCATTAAAGCTAATCCGAAAGAGGTTTTTCAGCCGGATGGTCAGGTGCGAACATAGACTTAACATGCAATTACGTATATTCGATTTCCTGCTCTCTATTTTACGATAAAAGCTGTAGGGCGTAAAGTTGTTTAGGATCAAAAGTTCCATGCAAAACTGACAAAAATATTAAATTTCTTTTTAAAATTGTAAAGAAACCAAAAACTTAATACAAAATGTAGAACAACTTTAATAGGTTGTTAGGCCAATCAGGCCACACAGTACTTTGCCATAGCATTCGGTCAAACGCTTTATTGCTCCAGTCCGTGATTCCTTTTTGCCGCAAATCTTTCTCCACCTCAGTAGCACGGACTTCGCCTTCTGCTCATTCCATTCCTTTAGACGTCACATCTTTTACTATTCTGTCCTCTGATACCTAACGCGGAGTTCTTACAAAGTCAGTTATCACAGGGAATTTGTACAACCGTTTCAGGTCGTCTTTTGCCCGCCTATCCCATCCTGCTGCTCTTCTTTTCCCTCCATAAATTTTTGTTAGAACCTTCTTTTCCCATCTTCCAATCCCTTCCTCTATGCTCCTCGCCAGCATCTATTTTTTCCTCTTTTTTTCTTCGTCTGCTATTTTTATCACAAAATACAAAAATTGGTTCACTTGTTCTGCGCAGAGCGATCAATGTCCTTTTATCACTTGCTTTTATTCCCAGTACTGCATGTTTTCCTTATTTATTTGTAATCCGGTTATTTGCGCTTCCTTTTTAAACGTTCTTATCATATTTCTCTCGAAAGTTTGATTGCATCATCTGCATATGTTGGGCATTGATGGCTTTTATTTATAATAGTTCCGGTTCTGTTCATTTCGCATTTTCTAATCATTTTCTTCAAAAGGATATTAAACAGGGTGGTTGAGGAGGGATTTTATCGCCTTAACCCATTCTTTGCCATAAAATTTGGTGAATTTGGTTAGTCTTATTAATTTCTTTGGTACTTCTATTTCCTCCAGAGCTGCGTAAAGTTTATTTCTGATAACTGCGTTATAAGCTCTTTTAACAACTATAAAGATGGCATAAAAATAAATTATTTTTATAGCATTCGGTTTGTTTTTCTTTCAGGCCAAAGATGTTGCCTATACATGAATGATTCTTCCTAAATCCTGCCTGGGACTCTCCAATTTAATTTTCAGTTTCCGCTTGTAATTTTATGCGTGTTGTTAGGATTGTTTACGCGATGCGCTAATAGTTGTCGCATACTGCTTTGTCGCCTTTTTTGTGAAGCGGGTTAAATAATTCGGCATCTCTTTATTTCTCCATACCTCCTTTATTAGCTCGTAAATGCGGCTAATTGGTTCCTCGCGTCAATAATTTAGCAATTCCAGATTTATGTTATTCTCTCCTTGACATTTCATCTTTATTTTTCCCTATTTCGGCTACTGTTGGTTACCCTACTTCGTAATCCTTCTTCCTAGTGAACCTTTCGTCTCTCGTTTGAGTACCACGATCTTCTTCCAAAGTTCCTTTGTTTTATTGATCATTTCGAAATGTTCCTTCCACCTCCCCAAAATTTGTATTTCACTTCTTATTATTTTTCCATTTTTGTCTTTACTACTAATATACATCGTGGCATTGCATTGCGGCTCTTTTTTATTTTCTGATAGAAGTTTTTAATTTCTTTTCTTCTGTAGCCCTGTTCTGTCTTCTGCAGTCCTCTGTCTGTATGTGTATTCTTTTCGATGTACGTCGGTACATCGAACATCCTATCTCGAAACGATACATCGTTATGAAATAGGATGTTCCCTGAAATGGGACTCCACAATGCTAGATTTGTACTCGCAAAGCCTTTAATTAAATTATTAACCTGGCAATCATCACTTCTTCCTTTCTTGTAACAAATTTTGCAAAAATTTTTTGCTTTCTAAAAAAATCGGTAGAATTATAGAACATTAATGTGATTTGTAGATTCCGTCTTGCTGGTTCTTTCCCAAATTAGCTTATTGGTCAATTTTCTTTATATACATTATTCAGCTTTGCTGATTAGAATATGGCGCAATAATTTCCTTTCTTTAGAGAATTAGTTACAAGTTCGTCTGTATATAGAAGAAAAAACAAAATAAAAGTACAATCGCGGTAACAATAAAAGCAGCAATAAGTAGGCTTCTGGAATATCCAAAAAATTAGTGAAATTGAAAGAATCAAATAGCATCTCACCATTAGCACAGAAATAAGCACTTTCTGTATCACTTCGTATAATCCCTTCCGGAAGAACATTTACAGTGGCCGATCTAACGACAGCTCCAGCTAAAGTTGTGTTGTTTATTCCATCAGAACCCTCACAGGAAATACTGCTGTAACCATTTACTTCCACTGTGAAAAGAAAACGTGACAGAATAATTTACAGATTGGTTCAGTTTTGCAAATTTTTTTCCGTCAACGGTGCAAAATTTTATGGAGGTCACATTTATTATCTGAATTTTAGCAATATAATTTCACACACCATATAACGTAAAAAGCATAAAAAATATCTTTCCCGAAACATAATTCATGTAAAAAAAAAACAATATTAAAGAACAGGAATTTCATGCGAGAGATCGTAAAAATTCCAGATGCTGTATTCCTTTGACAATTTTTTGCGCCTTCTAAATACATATATCTTGACGTCGCTGCTAAGGCGTCGCATGCGACGCCGTGGCATCGCCGGCTGAAGGAGGATTAACCTCCCACGTATGCGTCGCAAATCTCTTCCTTATGAGAAAGATATGCCTAGTCGAAGGTGCTATTCGTATATTTTCTGCAGATAAAGGTGTTTTCCTTTTCCTCTTGCCACCCCAGATGTTGATCCGAGCCGGCATCAAGTCGAATACCGGATTTTGTGATATTTTCTGTTTGCGACTGTGACGTGGTGAGTGCTTGACGCCTTATTTTCTTGCCGGAATAACGCGAGCGAAAGCGGATATTTCTTTATGCATTTGTTGGGTGCTCCAGAAAATATTGGATAAAATTAAAGCGTCAGCAAACGTTTTCATTATTACTTAATTCATTTTTGGAATTATTAAACATTTTATGGATGTCTCCTTAAAGTATTGGAATAAACTCTGCATTGTTTGTTTGAGATTTAAAATTTTTCCCTCAGATCCATCACGTAAAATCGCGTCAGTTTTTCTTTAACTTACCTGTCATGTTCTTAAGCCCGGGGGTCGTCACCAAAAGCCTTACAACGAGGGACGTAGCGCCATGAGGGCCTAATCTTAATCTTTCCGTGACGTACAGTAAGCCGTTGCTGAGGAACTGAGCGCCTTCGCTCAAAGCTAATAGAGCAGTGACCTGTAATATATATATTAAAATAATTACATTAACTCTTGCAAACTCGAAGAAAAGTATCTCTTACGTCCATGCAGGTGTTTATGTTATTTCCGATCTTGATGTCCACTTCCAGAGATTCCCGAACTCTCATCGAGAGGGGAAGCCGGAATTCGGCCTGCAGCGGTCTGAAAACTTGCACTGCAGCCGGGGAGGAGAATCTCAGACCGGCAGTGGAGACGGTTAACGCCCACAGTGACCACTTCCCGGCTTCTTGCGGCGCGAAGATAGTTAAGCCGGTTGAAGCTATTTCTGATCTGTTTCCGGGAAATGCCAGATAGATATTAGCTGTGTAAATCTATTGGAATAGTTTCTATTGTGATAGTAATTCTTGAGAAAGCAAGCGTAAGCGTTATGCTGCAAATCCTATAAATTATCGTATAATGTACAAATGTACAATTATTACTACGCTACGTATTCTAAGCGGTTTACTTCTGGATCAAATTTGTAAGCATGAGTAAAACCGTTGCCAGGTCTTTTTAGTGCGGGAGTTTAGCGCAAGGATTCTTCTACAATTTACTTAAATTATTTATTAGTGCCTACGAGAGCTTCTGTATGCTTGACAATGGATGCCTGAAGAGGTGTTCCCAACGGATCTCTTGGCGTCCAGACTCTTAAGAATACACGTTGGGGAACATGGTTACAAGCGGCTTTTTACCATCATAAATATTTTGAGAGTATAAAGAAGGTGGTTCTATTATTCAATCCGAAAGAATGTGCAGCTATAAAAACAAGTCAGAAAAAAATCGAAGAAAAGTGATTTACAAACTATTCACAGCAATTAGATCGGAGTATTGCAAGCAATAGAAAAATTACAAAATTCTTCACTGTTGTTAGAGGAATTGCTGCAAATTGTGAAAGATGTACGCGCACAGCTTTGTTCGGTAGAAGACGCAAAAAATAAGTGCGTTAGAATTAAGTTTGGAAGTGTTTTAGACAAAGATTCAGATTTTGCCTCACTTTGTGAAGGTTCTCTGCGGATGCGTGAAGTTGTTTCAAAGATTATTTTAATTATGCAAATATAACATCACTAGATGTAGAGCGATCGTTTTCTTTATACAAGAATATATTTTCCTCACGGTGGATGCGTTTTGCAGAAATAACTTTGGAAACGCACCTTAGGTTAAAAATATTACATACACTCTCGATTTTATTTTTATTTTTATTTTTTCGATCGAACATAGAGATACTTTATCGAGATTGGTTCATAATCTACAAAAACCATTTTAAATTTTTTTTTGTATCTAGCACCGGGACGGCACCGTTCGCGGTAATATATCTCTGCATATTGACTCCTTTTGCATGCAAGAGTCCGTTCGTTAGCTGCGCCGATGGTGCGCACACGAATTTGCCCGCTCTGATCATAATTGTAATAAAGCTTATTATAATCACTTTTATCATCTACTTGTATTTTCAAACTTTCCTTGACTTATTTCGACCGACGCGCTTAAAATCTCATTGAGAAACAGGTGTCCAAGCGTTCAAACTTTTTGAAATATCCTTCCTCCTTATACAAATCTTCCCATTCTTGCAATACGCCCGCTTTAACTTTTTTCTTCTTTATTTCCTATCGTTTCGATCTATCCAAACCTAGCGTAGTTAGTTATGCGATCGCATACCAGACGGATTTTATTCGCCCGCAAAGCGCCCCGGTTATCGGCGACCATTAAAACTTTTCATCCGACGAGCAGCGTCCTATTTATCCATCCACGGGCGTCTGTTTCCCTTCCACTTAATTGCGACGGCTATTACGATCCGAACGAGCGAACTGCCATCGGTTCCCGTTTTATTTGCACGGATCTCCCGTACTTTTTTTCCGCGGCTAGCCGAGATTCGGGCTTTAACCCGCTCGCACTCGGAGGATCGAAGAGCTTCGGTTCTCATCTAATGGATTGATCCTCCGTTCTCTTCGTTTTGCCAGCGCGGCCTCGTTCTCTATCGCGTATATTAATGGATTTTTTAATTAAAAGACCAGAGCGGCCGCGCGCTTGATTGATACTTTTCGTATAATGCGGGAATCCGGGGGAAAAGTTTTGAGCGATGGCGCGATGGGTTCTCGACGGATGGCCGAAGCGTGTGTGGCTAAGTACTCGAATCGGATGGATATCCTCGGCGTAGCGATTTAAACTTCGACAATTAGAGGGTTAGGAGCGTCATTAAGTGTTTGAAGCAATGCCAATTTTTAAGGATTTATATGAACGTTTTTAAAGGAAGAAAATCTTTTTTAATAATATTTAATAATGGTTCGTTCGATCAGCGTAATACAAATTTTTTTTGCTAGACACGATGATGGCGTATCGCTGATTGATCCAACAAGAGAAGAAGCTGGGATAAAATAATGGCCAGAAAGTTATTTGCTGAAGTAAACTTGCAATTGGATGATTAAGTAGGTTACTTGTAGTCGAAACGATACACTATTGAGGGGAACAAGAAAGTTAACTAGCTTATCAACGACATAAAAAAATGGTGGCTAATAGTGACTTTTGTAATACTTTGGTTCGAGGGAAAGATAATGAAAGAGTTGGAAGAGGAGCGAAAGGATAAACGAGGTATAAGGAAACCGTTATTGGAAAGCAAATTAGGAGAGTCAATAGAACCGTGAAACGAATCTTGCTCCACACGTGTTACAACAGCGACCCATAATTTGCACTTCTAGCAGGACATGAGTGACTCTTTAAATCAACAATTAAGCCCAGAAAAGTCAAAAATTGATTTAACGAAAAGGCACAAAATTTTGGCAATCCCCCTCGGATACATCTAAATAGGAATCGAACAGAACGTAAATGAAATTTACGAGGAAAGTTACAAGAATTACCAAAATGAAAAAGAAAGAGATCAAAAACAGAACAGAATCATTAACATGGGAATAAAACATTTCAATTAGTTCCGACATAAATTAGCAATGAAATTTACCCACCCTGTATACATTAAGCTAACGTTAATATAGCCAACTCCTTCGGCACGAATATCGGTCAGGTCGCCCTACTTAACGAAACACATAAATCATCGTTTTCATCCGCTACCGTCGCTAGTGGCGGCGCTACCGTTGGCACCGAAACACACAAACACGTAATAAGTGAACCGTTCGGCTGCGAGAGGAACGAATTCTGCAATGGAAACCACTGTTGCGATGATCCCGGAACGATCCCCCGCCCCGCAACGAATGCACTTGGGAAACGGGAAAACGGGGGCGGACGAGAACGGGGACTTTGCGAAGACTTATGAGGGTCGGCGGTCTCGTAAATTCGAATACTGTCCATTTGGCGTTTTCTGGTCACGCGTTAAAGTTAGCCGGGCGCGCTTCCGGAGAACCGCGCGGTCTAAAATTTACAGCACGTTTCGCTGTTGTGCATTAATTCCGCAATATTGCTTAATGTACATGTTGTTTGTACGTATAATACTTCGGTGTGCAGAAAAATATATACGGGGAAACAGAAAAGTGGGGAGATTAAATGTATTCGTTTCGATTCTGCATGAATAAAGGATCTAAAATTGAACCTTGCGACACTCTGAAATTAGCAAATACAATTTTTGAACTTTACCAACAGGTTTACTAATAATTTCTGCCAATAACTTGCTTTCATTAACCAATTTAACGATTAATTGTTTTGTACAATTGGAAATTTACCTTCTTCGTTTCATCTCGATGGTTAGAAGGACTTTATTCAACTAAAAACACTTTACACGCATGCTGCTTCTATTCATAACGGGAGCTTTCCTATTTCACAAAGACTAGGTTTTAGAGATTGTTGAGATAAACTATTTTAATGGAAATCGCCAAGTTGATACTGTTTTAACTCGTTTAACTCGAGCTTTATAGTGGTGTAAGAAGACTTTCGTGAGCAACTGTATATTAGCAAACGATAGAAAAATACAACCAATTTAGGGAAAAAATGTTAGTAAACGTTCGGCAGAAGCGAATTATAAAACCTAGCGACTCTCGAGCAGATGAAACGATGTTATAATGGCGACTAAGAAAAAACTTTTAATCGAAAGTTAGAAAGTTAAAGAAAGTTAGTTAAGAAGAGTGGAGAAAATCAGCGACAAACATCAAAGGAATAGTGAAATACAACACGTCAAAAACGCCTTGCAGAAGAATGGCTACAGCATAAAAGATATAAGGAAGCCACCAGAGCAGAAAAAAGACGAAGACCAACAACAACCAACAGGATACGCGTACCTTCCATACATAGCTGGAATCACCGACAGGCTAAAAAAGACCCTAGGGGAAAAAAACATCACCACACGTTTCAACACGGTGACCAAAATCGACCAGCTACTCCCTCCAAACAAGGACGTGTTACCGAAACAACCGACAACAACACCAGTCTTTAGAAATCTTCTGAAGAAGCTGACGGCATGGTCAGCGAAACGTCAAGTAAAATTTTAACGACGCGACATCACCCGAAAGACATTTCTACTATGGATTACGGTCGTGAAAGCCTACATTCAACCAAGTTAAATATCTGTTGGTGTTGCTAGTTTTATCCCATTTAAACAACAAAATGGAATATTTTTTTTTATTTTAAATGCTATTGACACATGTCGATAAATTAACACTTGAGATCATTTTTCACAGTATATAGTCGTACACTTTGTGCATTCCTTTCGGCAAGCGTGTAATATACAACCGAAGAAGATCCATTAAAGATGTTGAGTGCACATTGTTTAGCGATACATTTTTCGAAAAGATTATTTCTTATTTATTGCCTCATAAATTTCGGTATATCGTACGCAGGAGCCGATGCGAAACAATACATCGCAACAGCAACGCCCCTCACATTCTAAAATACGACGCCGTGATCCGCCTTTGTTACGGATAAAATACAGCGCACACAACTCGGAGGTTTAAGCGACTTTCGAAGTGAGGCTGTCAGTTTGTACTATCCTCCGTTCTGCCGGCATCATTTTTACCAGTTAATAACGAAAGGCTAGGGTTGTGTGTGTCCCGGACTCGCCTAGACGGGGGAAACTTTTCGAGACTCCAGTTTTCGCATCGCATTTATATTCAATTTTGTATCGAAGATGCAAAATATTCAGTTTTGAATAGCTACTCCAGCAGCGTAGTTGAGGCGTTCTTGATTACTTTCGACTTGGTTCCTGTGTAAGCTATGCGGAGATGCGCATCTGTTAAAATGTATTTTTCTTTCGACGAAGAACTTGATGTGTATATTGAGAATTGTAGTTTTCGGAAAGCGATAAATTTGAAATTCTTTTTGGGGTTGTATGAAACAATTTTATTTTTTACTAGATCTTCTAATTATTAAAACAATGATTTAGAAAATAAATAATTTTTTAACGTAAGAATCATTAACAGTGACCCACCTATTCCAACGTTTCTTTTGCTAATTCTGCAAAATATAACCCCACACTGTCCATTCCATAAAAAGCAACGCTCTCCCACGTGTTTTTTGAGTTTTAAAAAACGATAACGAAACATCATAAGGGGCGAAGTCGGGACTGCAAGGTGGATGCAGTAATTCCTCAAAGCCGTATTCATTGACTACCGCCTGAATAATTCGTGCTTCATGCACTGCCAGTTGTCGCACAGAAGTGAATTTTCTGAGCATCATTGTGGGGTCCTTTTTCGCATCTGCCTCATTTCAAGTTCCTAATTGAGTCTTTTGTAGACATTCTTCGTTATTGTGGTGCCTTTTGGCATATACTCAATTAAAAGGAATCCCTCCACGTCCCAGAAAACTGCGTCTTCGGGTTCTTGGGCGGTGGAAAACCCATCCATCGCATAAACTCTTGTTTCGTGAAGAGGTTTGGGCGGTATACTTGGTCTCATCCCGAATTATAATTTAATAAAAGAAGTCTTCATCTTGGGATAAAACAAGCAAAGTCTCTTCGCAATTTTGTTGCCTACACAGTTTTGTTCGGGACCGAGTAGCCTTTGACTCGGCAATGAGTGAACATCAAATCTTTAACTTTGTTGATGGTTTCTTCAGTTTTTGCTTCCAGAAGTCTTCCACACTTTGGTTCATCATGGATGGATTGCCCCATTTGAACTACTTGCGTCAATATTTGATTTGGAAATAGGGCGGAATATTTTCTCCATTCACTGCCACTAACGACATTAAAATTAAAAAAGATGTCCAAGGCTTTCTTGTCTTGTTGGGTGTAACTTTAATCACAAGTTGCAACTTTAACTAAATGTCTTAGTTGTGCGCAGCAAATCTGTTTTTCATTTTTGAAGAATTATTCTATGAATAAATCAATTGCACTCTGACTCTTGCATTTAGTTTTCCGTCTTCTTTATTCCAAATTTTCCCATTAATTTTACGCGAAATCCTCATTAATTTAAACCGCCATTTATTGGCCAATAACCATCTCAGTCGTTGCGGGATTAAACCAAACGCGAGTAAACGTCGTACGCACCGAAATAGCTCTTTTAATTCCCGTTCCTGCTCAGTCCGTTTCCTCTCCTTCAAACTGGACATCAATTCCGAATTACACGGATTTCGGGTTCCCGGTCCCTCGTCCGACGTAATTCGAAGCGATAAATTCAATTTGATTCGTTCCGTACGGTGCCCGTAAATCAACGTTCGACACAAAGGAGGTTTTTTTCCCCTTTCGGACAATCTCCGATCCCAATCGCGCTTCTAGGCGACATAAATCCGCGATCTCTGAACGACATCTGACGTCGAGGGACGCGAGAGAACAATACCGCATCATGCTCGCGTACCCAAAATATACGCAATAAATAAAGTGGGGGGGTTGCGAGGCGTGGGAAAGGAATTTGGTGTGGTTGTGGTGATAATTGGAAGGAACTTGTGTAGGTTGGAAAATGATTTATTTGATGGTTTAGATCGTTTTGGGGTATCTAGAAAGCAAAAGCAGGTAAAATGTAAAATATATTCTGGAGCTGAAGAAGGTAGCATAACTGTTGTTTTCGATCAAAGTCATCTTCTGGCAATTTATGAGCTAAAAATTAAAATTAAAATTTAATATGTTGTATTAAATTTTATTGTACTTTTGTACTCGCGAAGGCAGCGGAAAAGCCAGAATTTCGTGGTATATTTAGGAATTTTTTTTTCTGCTAATTTGGATAAGACACTTCGAGAATATTTAAATAATGCTGGTGTCTTTAAAGGAACTTCAAATACAACGCAGAATAAAATTTAACATTGTACGCTTGCTGTTTGCAGAATAGAAATTTGTTTTGAAGAGAAGAGAAGAGAAAAGAAATTTGTGTTGAAAAGTAAAAAAAAAAACGTTATTCCATGATTTTTATTAATAAAAAAAAATCACCTACGTGTAATTGAAGCATTTCCACAACCAAAGTTGATCAAATGGTGCTCCACCGACCAGACTTTCTGGAGGTCTCCTCCTATTCGACGGTCCAGCTCCAGATCCTCGTTGCCTATAGGAAATGGCAGACATACCATTGCCACTTCGTTTCACGCATTGCCTTTGGAAGAAAGACACTCCGGCTTCCAGGAAATCCACTTCACCAGTGACTGTCACTGGATATCGTTCTTCTCTGCAGGAAAAAATCATTACTGAATTGTTTAACAGAGAATCAATTTCAATTTTGCTCCTTTATTGATCACAGTTTCTTGCAGCGGAACTGCGGTATTTACTATAATAAGTATTCGTGGTAAGAAAAAGAGAACTCACGAGATACGTGGGTCGAACCTTATGTCGTTATTTCCAGCAGATCTTCCGCCCAGGAGGCAGACCAAAGAGTTGGGTTCAGCAACTATTTCCAAATCGACGGGTTGGTTGGGTAACCACCATTCTCTATCTTCGATATTCACATACACCTATCGAGAAAGATCTCTATTTTTTTCGTTTTTCAATACAAACTCAATTCGAAGTAATTTTCTCTACAATTCTATAATTTCCGGCGGATTATCTACTTAACGAACCGTGTAACGCGGATGAATACTATTTTTAAACTTTGCAGTATTTGTTAATGTCAATAAACAAAATAAAAAGCTTGCGAATTACCAACAAAAGAGGAACAGATGCTGTTAAACAAGGCGTACGTAATTGCCGCTCGCCTATAATTCCAAATCTCAATTTACCTGTCGATGCAAGAGCTTGACATCAAAGCTGATGACGTCGCTGACTGGCTCCCCTTGTGGTGTGACGTAGTAGACGAGTAATTGACTTACGGGAGCCATAACCGACCTGACGGTGAAGCTGAAACAAGATTAGTTTAGTTAGGATTTAGTTGGCAATCAAGCGTGACGACGATACCATTGTTCAAGTCTAACGTTTCGTAAAGGATTTTATACATACGTACGTATATGGATTAATTTGGTGCTGCATTATGTACCTTTATTTCCGGAGAACATGTGTAACGTGAAAGAAACAAGTTAACAAATTATAACAAAATTAACAAGTATTAATATTTGTGAAATAGGCGGCGATGTAATCATTTAAAGAATAACAATTCATATTTCACAATGTCTTTTTCACATTTCTTTGGAAAGTCTTAAAATTGGAAATTTTCAAGTGCTTTTACAAGAACTTCACCGATTCAGATCAGTCATCAATCTCAGGGCGTGTTTTTGTAGCGAGAACTCATACTCCAGTGCATCACATCCTACGCCATCCTCAAATTAGTAACTCCACGCAGAGTTCCTCAACATGGCTGACCACCTCAAATTTTCACCTAGATGAGCTCCCAGGACCTTGGCTGACTTAATAAAAGACGTGAAAGTAGTATCAAGCAGAAATCCTTGTGACTTCGTTTTGTTGAGATCATTTAAGTAATTCGAATTTATCAAAACATTTGTGTCGTCAGCATTGAGAGTAAGAAAGCTCTGAGATTACAAAGAGGTTGGCAAATTATTGATATATATATATATATATTAGAAAAAGGGTTGGTCCTAAGACAGATCCTTGCGGAACACCAACATCGAGAGTTGACGGCGTGGATTTAACATCCATGCAAATAATATTCTGTTGGCGATCTTACAGGCAAGATTCGAACCAGTTTAATACTTGGCTATTTCTGGTTGTAAATTTTAGCAAAATCCAAGTGTTGTTCTATAGAGTTCTTTTATTAAATGAAGACCATTTCGATAAAGAAATCGTCACTATTCCTTCTGTTTAGGTTCATAGTGATGGAGCAATATTGTCGGTCATCGATTTCTAAAAGCCTTCATTTTTACCATTTGAATACTGTGAAATTGATAGAAGTTGATGTTGTTTTCTGTGTGGACGTAAGAATGCTGCTGTTTCTACCGTCCACATCTGCTTCCAATGCTGTTACCAGTTCCCCCTTAATTTTTCGACCATGCGCACCAAGTTTGCTTTCTAGGTAGCAGACCTGCAGATCTCACTTTAACGATTAATTTGTGGAATTATCTAAAGACTTTATTTTGCAATTGATTTTTAGCTCCGCGTTGTTTGAAATTCAAATGTAAAATGTTACACAAGACTGCTGAGAGGATTGCTAACTTTAACGCTACACAGAGAACAATGTTGAAGAACAACGAAGACTTTTGAAAAAGAATAAGGAACAGACTTCAAAATCAGAAGGTCGAGGGAAGAAAACTTAATAAGCACGCAAGAGGAAAAACGTATTAACGAAAACAACAAACAAAAGCTTTTTAGAAATCGAGACGAAGAAAATTAAAGTACTAGACGCTTTGCTTGTGGAGAAAGTTTTACTGAAGGTTGAAGCTCGCGTCCACGAAAATTGGGCTAATGTCGAGGGGATCTTACAAATGCGAGGTTTGTTTTGATAATTGCGCCGACGCGAACCAAATTTATCTAGAATATATCTTTCATGTAAATTTAATTAAAGATTGAGATTTAATCCCTTAACATAATAAATATTGATCAGCTATTCATGAGATATTTATAAAAATCCTGCTCGGTACCATCCGTCGCAAAATGTAAAATTAAAAAAAAAATTTATTTTAAATATTAATTTTTGCGTTGTAGTGTTTATCACCGACATTGCTCGATCTTCCCCTGATTCGTAGTACAGATCACCGCGGTGGTTCAGGATGCAATTTGAATAATCTTCTATCACGTTAGTCGGGGGAAGCATTTAGTAAATATAACAAACATGATGCTTCGAGAACGTTTAATACGAGGCCTTGCGGGTCTCAATTAATCGGCATAACGCGTCAATTCTCAGCGATCTCGCGGTTCGGAATTAGCGCAATAGGTAAACGATTCTAACATTGACGGCGAGGTTGAGGGAGTTGAAATATCGAGTTCCCTACAGAATATCAGTTACGTGTGCGTAACAATTACCGTTGAATTAGCGTCAATGCCGGATTAACAATTGGCGAGGACGGCGGCGCTATAGGCATTAACAAACGAAATAATTTCGATTTCGTCTCGGTAGTGGTAGTTTCTCTCACAATTATGGCGGCTCGTAAAGCGTTAGAATTGACGGTTCGGCGTTAAACTTTATTACCATGGTGCGGCGGTTAATTTTAGGCAATGCTAGCTCGTATAGTTAGTTGTTGTTATTGCGGTTGTCGATATGGGATGTTCCATGTATAATACGGTTAATTAAATTTGATCGATGTTTTATTGTCTGAATAATTCAATGTAATACGAGAAGGGCCTAAGTTATATGAAATAATAATAATATATGGGTCACGTAGCTAATTGCTTGGGTGTGAAACGTCGTGAAATGTACACTGC
>LR736887.1:4955618-5104328 GCA_902654985.2 Oryctes borbonicus
TAGATGGCGTTCCATATCAAATAAAAGGACGAAGCGTATATGTGTGTAGATGAATGTATCCCTGATGGGAGTATTTCTGTTTGAAAACAATTTTTCTTTTTTTTTGTGTGTGGAAAGGGAACATTTGCGGTTAGACGATTACGTGCTCCTCGAAATGGCACTCGGCGAATGTTGATGCTTCAAGTAAAGAAAATAGTAACGTTTCGGGATTTATAAATTTTTCGTCTTTCTAATTTGTCGAGTCAATTGGCGGCGATACTTTTTAATAATTATTAATACGAAATTTTATTTTGACGTGTCTAGGGTGGGACGTATCAAGGATGGAACGGCCTGAATAAATGATTTTTTCAGTGCTTTGGAGAAATGACTATAGTTTGCATAAGGTTTAATAAATAAATACATGTTATGGAATATATAGGTATGTTTTGTTTACTGCTGTCACGGTAACCAAATAGTGCTAACACCAGAAACCATCTGAATGCAATACACAAATGCAGGGCTTAAGCAAGCTTAAAAAAAGCTTTAAATTTATAATCTTTGATAAATTCTGGTACTCGTCTTCAGACAATGTTAGTTACCTACTACTTACACATCAAAAGCATAAAAGGTTACAAAGAACATTGAAACAATAACAAAAAACATTATTCAATTAAAGCACCGCCTCTTTTAGTACATAGCTCGAGTCGAATCTTGAGCTCATTACAGCTTTGGCTTCTATCTTCTTGAAAAGCTAATGACCGCATTGCTGTGCTTCAAACGTTCCACGCTATGTTGCAGTGGTTCAGATTTTTATGTTTGCGAAGGCTTAAATTCTCGTTTTCAAACAACAGAAATACTGCCATCATCTGTAAAGATTTCTTGCAGATGTAATTTATTAATTTCTAGTTGCAATGCTCTCCTCCTAAGGTATGCTCGTGGAGCTTCCTTTATCGATTCCAATGTTATAAGGGTAGCAGCTTCGTCCACGTTGTATTCCTTTTTCTTCTTCTCAATGTTAGTAACCGAATTCGTCGTTAAAAATTTAATTGCTAATAAGTTTGCTATTACTGCAGGATAGTTGTTTTCACCTCTAGCTTAGCATTGAATTAAATAGCTGCTCAAGTAATATTATTTTTGTTATAAGAAAAAACTACGCAATCTAAGCAACCTGTCGCATTTTTTTCCCTCTTTCTAACTCAAACACGTACTGTATGAGAGGTAGGAATATAACATTTTCAGAAACTACTAAAGACAACATTACATATTCAAAGAGATGCAAACGCGTTCTATTCAAAATAAAGCACAGTGTAGACAAGTACAAAAAAATCATAAAAATACCAAATTCCAACCAGAAATGGGCTAATTATTGGAAGATACCTAGTTGGCAACAAAAAATATTACCGAAGAGAATTTGCATTTGTAAGTTGATTATTTTCCTCGTCTTTTATCAACGCAACATGCAATTCTTCCTGTATACACACATCTAACTGAAATAGTCACGGCATGAGAAGGAAGTTCATTCATATATGGCGACACACAATTCCCTGCAATACACAAATGCAAGCTCGAACGTGTGACACACAACCTAGATATCGTGAGAAATGCGAATTTACGCGTCCATTGAACAAAAGAGTTTTAGTTTATCGTTTTTGACGGTGTACATGGGACTTATAACGAAGAGAATAATGTAAAATATTGTTAAATTAGCGCATGTACTTCGTTTCAAAGATCCGTTCTACTTAAGGAATTTTATTATTATTTCTCTTCAAATTAGATTTCGCAATGAGTCGCAAAGATTTAATTAAATACATATACATGGTGAAAACAGCGAAAAGAATATTTATTACAATCTATATAAAAATCCTCATGACTGCGCCATTTATATTTTTTCAATTAAATTTTATGAATAAACTAATTCCTTTTTAACCTACACAACTACATCTACAAATTCATCTTTGAACGCCCAATTTTCAACTAAAATTTCCAACCTAACAAAACTTATCAACTGCAACATATGGTGTTCTACGCTTTAGTTCCAAGACTTACCTAAAATTAAGCCTGCACACTGCACCGGCGGAAGCAGATGTCGCTGGTGGTACTGGGTCTTCGTAACGACGTTGAGCCCAATCTGTGACTCGACCGTCCGTGGTTATTACGTAGTGTAAGTCTCTCTCGCAAGGGCAAGTCGATAAGATTGCTACATGGGCCTCTTCTTCGGGCTGCGGGAATGGAATAGAAATAGTTGATACAATGGAAGGTATAAAATAAATAAATAATTTTTACTGTAGCACATTGTACAGGGTTAACCATTTAAAGATTTTAAAGGAAAAGAACAACATACAACTTCTTGTAATAAAAAAAAGTCGTGATAGTGGGTCGCGGATTTAGGCCATTCCGTACATATGTAATTCAAAGCTGATCTTATCCGTATTCCTTTCGAAAACGTGTCAATCTTATATACTCACGGACTTCTTTTAAGAGCATTTGTATTGGAGCTTCCCGCATTACCAAAAGGGGGTGAAAACTTTATCAATTCAATTCAAACTTATTTATCTACAATATACGCCTTGGTTGTAGAATAAGGCCTCGAAAGAAGGGAAGAAAAAAAACTTTCAATGTTTATTGTCGACACTCGAATAACCAGAAGAAAAAGTTTCCGGAGCTAAATTAACTTAACATCCTCAGATAGGAACTTTTTCGTGCGCTCTCCTCCGAAAAACCCTCATCCTGATTGGCTATCGCGTTTCCTCGCGGGAAACTCCTCTCTAATCCACCGGAAGCCTGCAGAAAGTACGCGTTTATCGTTATCGTTTATATACGCAAAAGAAGACGATTTTCTGTAGCTGGTCCCTGGCTCTCGGAAACCGTAAGTGAGTTTAGGACGTGATTTACTTCAAATTGAAAAAGGCGGTCCCCTTTTTCGAATGTTATGAGCGTTTTACGATCTGGAATGACGAGAAATGTGCGAGGGAGCAAAAAAACTTACCTGTAGGGTGTGCTCTACTCCCTCGATGAGCAAATAACAGTCTGTAGTCGAGTTCCATTTGTGTATCGGCTCCCTGGCGAGGACGTAGTGACTTTCGATCTCTTTGCTCTCCACGGAGACCAGCTCGGCCTGCAAAAGACGGTAACGGAGAATTCGATTTAGAACAAGACGGCACGTGATATGTTTCTTAATCGAATGCCGGTCGCCGCGACTTGCTGTGAAGGACTTCCAGAAAAAAGGAAAACGGAGGGGAGACGAAGGGAAGGATGGAAAATAATTTAAATTTAATGTCTTTCTTGAATATCGTTAGCATGTATTCGTAGACGTACAGAAAGTCTTTTATTATTTATACGAAGCTAAACCGCGGTTAGAATTGCAAAGAAACATCTTAAATAAAAGACAAATTCTTTAGGATATCAAGAAAATAATGTTGAATATTGAAAGTATAAAAAGATCCGTAAATACTTCAACAAAGATGATGACGAGCAACGTAATTGATGAACATATAACAAAGGGAACCCCCAAGTAGGATGTTCAAAGTACCGTCCCTCCATGTCATAGCAACCGCGACATTTCCGCTGTAAGGACCTTCAAACTTTCTCGAAAATCACTGCGTTCGCTTGGATTCGGTAGCATCCTTGATCTACACGTTGTTGCAACTCCTCGAGGTCATTTCCGACTGTAGCTTGCACTAAAGTTTTCAAACATCCCCAAAAGAAAGAAAATCGAGCGGGTTTAAATCAGGACCAGACGATGGTACAGCTTCGCTTTTGTCTAAAAGTTCCGTGTTAATGCTCTCTAATGGCAATTGAAAAATGCGCCGCTTTTTGCGATTTTTCTACGATGCCGGCAACGTTGATTTTTTATGATTTCTTGGGATTTTTCGACGGCGCTGGCATCATTGATTTTTTATAACATTTTGTGATTTTTTTGGGTATGTCGCATCGTTGATTTTTTGTGACTTTTTAGGATTTTTCCTTGATGGTTGGCATTGTTGATTTTTTGTGATATTTTGCGATTTTTCGACTATGCTGGGCATCGTTGATTTTTTGTGATTTTTTTGTATTTTTCCTCGATGCCGACATCGGTTACTTTTTGTGATATTTTGTGATTTTTCGACTATTTCGGCATTGTTGATTTTTTTCTGATTTGTTGTGATTTTTCTTGGATGCCGACACCGTTGACTTTTTGCGATATTTTGTGATTTTTCGACTACGCTGGGCATCGTTGATTTTTTGTGATTTTTTTGGTATTTTTCCTCGATGCCGACATCGGTTCCTTTTTGTGATATTTTGTGATTTTTCGACTATTTCGGCATTGTTGATTTTTTTCTGATTTGTTGGGATTTTTCTTGGATGCCGACAGCGTTGACTTTTTGCGATATTTTGTGATTTTTCAACTATGCTGTTATCCTTGATTTTTTTTGATTTATTGTGATTTTTCGACGATAACAATCGTTAATTTTTTGTGACTTTTCGACGATCCTTGATTTTGTGTAATTTTTTAGGATTTTGTTATGATGATTTTGTTGATTTTTTGTGGTTTTTTGAAATCTTTCGACGATGCCGACATCATGCCGGGACCATATTTGTTGCCTGAGACTCGAAAGGATGTCGTTTCAAATATTACCCATTGTGTTCTGCAGAAAGTTTAGCTAACCGGTGCCTACTACTATTTGATTTAGTAAAACAATTGGCCCTAGTTACCTGTCGGCCAAAATACCCAGCCAAATATTCAATAAATAAATCTGGACATGCGTTGTGGAAATTAAAAACTCCGTTTCATATGAAACCCCTTTCGTTAGTAAAAAGAATATTGGCAGCAAAATTGGGGTCTTCAGCATCATTGCGCAGAAACCAGTGGCAAAAGCTAAATGTATTTAATGATGAAGTAGATTTAGAGGCTACACTCGTTGCATACAGTAGGGATAGATGTGCTGCTCCTGGAGGATCTTCCAAACGAGAGATGCAGTAATTCCTACCTTCTCCGAATTCTGCTCTACACGTGCTAAAATTATCTCTTCTGGCTCCGATGTGGACCTTCATCTTGGACCTTGGTCTCCTAGAATCGTGGAATTGTTCCCAAAATTAACCAGGGTAGTCTTATAAAAACACTACGTTATGCTTTTCCAGCATTCCCATTAGCACGACCACATGTCGGTAATTCAATGTTAGGGTAAACCAGCCTAGCGAAAATCAACCACGAACTATACATTAACCAATGGCAAAAGCGCCCATTTTCGGAACCGTGTTCATTAAGATTTTTTTACATATTTTGAGCCATATTAACCTCGAAAGTTCTTGATTCTTATTTTAACGCTGTATGTTAAGGAATTTATAACTAAAGATAAATTTGCATATCGCTTGTTTCAATTAAAAGCCATCTGGCTTACTTAAGTTATTTGCTCTATTAAATATTAATATTTAATTTGTGTTAACCAATTGCTTAATCGTTTCATAATACTTATTTTTAAGTTAAAGGCGAAAGAATCAATTCGAAGAAATAAATTAAATTGTAAATAATTACGTGCACGTTGTATATTATATTTAGCAAATATTTTGGGGACCACCCCCTCATGGGTGGCAAGCATGGCCAACTCACCCGGATAGGAACGTGTTCAGAGGATAATTGAGATAATAAACAAGCGAATGCATTCGGTAATATTACAGGTTACACGGACGCTGTGTTCTGTTTGTTTTGTTCTACCCCTTGTATTAATCCATCAACGTCATCTACACGGCAGCGTGTAAATCTAAATTCGGTGTTTTGAAGCGGACTTTTGTTTTATTTTAACTCCGCTGGAAATTTGATGGGCTTTTAACAATATTAACGGATGTTTGCTAATTATATCTAATATGTATTACGTCAGAAAACAACATTGTTTACTATACGGTAAGCTATAATTAATCAAAAAAAAATGTATCAAGGCTATAAAGCTACTAGAGCTTTGCAACTGGTTTCCTGGACATGAAACATGATACTTTTCGAACTAAATACAAAGGGGAGATATTTATAGATTTTTACTTATAATTGGGAGAAATGAAGTTTATGTTTGAGGCTCGATTTTGTTAGATGCTTACTTCAAAAATTAACGAAACCAGCGATTAATTGTAGCAAATTATACTTTGTCAATTTATTTAATAAAGTGCATTAAAGTAACGCCTTCGGGATGTTGTTAAAGGATTATTACGCGTCGTTGCACGTGCGAAGAATGCTATCGCTGACAGGTATGTACGTCGGCAAATGATCGGGTTTTAAGTGCTGAAACGTGGCGCCGACATATTCCGGAAGTGGATACCAAAGCACTACATTTCCTGCACTCGTAGTTCGTTGTCGCGTCACAAAAGTTTGAATGGGACAACATCCGTGGTCCGCGGTTGTTCGAATGCAAGAGCTTTAGGGATGTAACAGAAAGTAGATACGAACTCATCCGAAAGAAGATTTCTATAGCTTTTAATGGTTTCATTGAATTTAGTATAAATGAAGAATTATGAAGTCCATGTTTTTGTTGAAATAAACGGATTTCTTTTAAATGTAATTGGAAAAAAAAAATTAGCTTTCAACACTTCAACAAGGAATTATTTCAATGTAAAAAGTTTTAAGGAAAACAATAAATGTAAATTTAAATTTGTTGTATTGGTTGAAGCACGTTTGGTGTTAGTTTCTTTCGTCTGCGTTGAATATTCCATGCTTTTTTCTACATTATGTTTATGGTTAGCTTTTATTAATTATTTAATTAATAAAAAAAAAATTAATTATATATTAATTAATTAGCTTTCTTTTTAAGTGGTAGATATCAATTGGTTAGTATCAAACAAAGAAAATTGACATGTTTCATATTATAGATCAGACCATCGGGGTGTCAACCTAGGAGTCCCGCAAGGTTCTGTGTTGGGTCCTGCACTGTTTTCACTGTATTCAATGGATTTAAGTGCTGATATCTTAGATGCATTTTGCAAATGATAACGCATTTCTTATTTCTGATGAGGATCATTTGCAACTGAATCCCTTGAGTAATTGGCGTTGTACAAATGTAAATAAAGCTCAAACGCTTCGCTTCTAAAAATAGACAAAAGAGTTGCGCTAATGTAGAAGTGACTGCTGGTCCTCAAGTAGTAAGTAGTACCGACAAATGCTTTAATTTTTGTAGGTTTAACTTTAGTTAAATGCTTAAATTGAAAACACCATTTTAATGTTTTAATTTAATTTTTCATGCTTTAATTAGTTGTAGATTGACGTACGGGATATACTTATGGGGTTGCTGGCGGTGCTGATGGGGCTTTTTGCTCAGGAGCTAATGATTAGGGCGATTGCTAGAGTACCAACGTCTCATCATTGTCGGGATCTGTTTAGATAGTTTCGTATTTTGGTTCTGGTTCGTCTTTTTATCTACCACTTGCCAGTATACGTATTCACCAATAAATAAGAATTTAATTCTTGTTGCTAAATTCGATAGTTGAGGAGATATTCCAAAATATTAGAAAAAAATGGGATTTATAGAATTTATCAAATTCATGTGCTGATTGGTCAAAACGGCAACAGAAACACCTCAGGCCTAGCTTGGGATGCTTAGCAAATTAGCAGGAGTAGGATGAATACAAATCTAGGCAATGGGGGACCATTAACATCTGTGAATATGGACATAATTGTCAAAGTTCGTGCATGAGTGCATTCAGTGTAGGCCATAGTGGAAGAGCAACTCAGAATGAGACGCGTGTGCGCGAGGCTTGTGTCACTGGTGCCACACAAGGTCAAACGGAGTTGCCTCCGGATGTTTTGAGGGTTTCACATCGAACCTTAGCGTCTTGGTCACGGTGATTGAAAACCAAACAACAGCCATAGAGTGGCACAGACGCATGTCTCCACTGTCAAAGAAGGCGCAGGCTGTCAAATCGAATACGAAGAACATTCTACGATGATGTACCACAAGTTCGTACTTCTGGGACAAATGGTTGATACCGAGTACTTGCGATGAAAAGCACAACGGTTAAGAGCAAAACCTTTGTTTTGCCTAGAATCTGCAATGTGACAACCCACCCAGTTATACGGCTTGTTACATTACGGCTACATTAGCAATTCTTGGTCCAACCTGGCACTTATCCGACTTCCTACTATCAAAGTGGGACTTCGCGGTGAACGTTTCTCAAAGGTCGATAATATCAAAGACATCTAAATTAAATCGGGAGTTTCAGCTTCTTGCAATGGCGAGATCGTTAAACATCATTCGCAAGTGGGCTTTTTGGAATTTTTTGACACTACCTCGTATGTAGAAAATGGCGAACGTTATTCTAATAAACCGTTGAAATCTGAGTTTTTAAGGATTTATTCGCAAATTGGCGGTTAAAACGTACGGAAAACAGATTCGAATCTTCGATTTGAAGCTCTCTGGGCGCTAGGGACGAATTTATTAGATTGGCGTGTCGAGCATTCGATATTTTCCCTTTCTCTTGCTTATGTATACGTTCCCAAGTCTGTTCAGGCAAATACCCGACCTTGTTTGGACTGATGTGATTTGTTTCTTCTACCGGTTAAATTGGGATCTACCGTGAATATGTTTGGTTAAGCTTATTTGAAAGGAAGAAAGAGAGCGGTTTTAATTTCAATATTTTTTTTTTCCGCATTATAATGAAAAATGCCGGAAGTATTAAAATTATAATTGTATTTGTAATTGTTATTATTTATTTATTTTGTTTATATTTTTGAAGGGGAGTGTTAATTGTAACGAAGTTAGTTAGAATCCAAGTCCCGAGATCTACAAAGTAAAGAATTTTATATTGATCCTTAATCCTAGTAATATAGTTGGTTGGCTGATGATTGGCTTTCAGTTGGTACAACGTCGTACGGTTGGCGCATTATCTATGACGGTTAGCTATAGCTGGTAGAGTCTCAGTAAGGTATACAAAACCAATGGTACCTTTCTAACGTTGGGTATCGATGGGTTTTGAGTCAGCAAGATCGGTTAAGCGTTGGCCGACAGTCGGGAAATGACATTTGAGTGATATATATAATTCAGTCGCCTTCAGCTAGCCTGTTAAATTGAACAAGTTCTCAGGAGACAATTTAATTTTTTCCCTTGTCCAACTTTGCAAAACAACAAAAATAAATTATCACAACCTTCATTGCTGCATAGACTGATATTTATTACGTTAAAGTAATTTGACTTGTTTCTCCATTGTCGTGTTTAAAAATATAAAAGCATATAGGCTGTTCCATTTAAAATAACAAAGTTGTTCCACTTCCGGTGATACGCTTTAGGACCTCACTGTGTGTGAGAAATAAATGAACTTCCCCAAACCGTTGACTCACTCTATCCAATGAACTTGCTTGCTCACTATATCCAACCGAAATTTATTTACTTTATTCCGATCAATCATAATGGTACAAATAATATTAAAAGCGCTGGATATCGATAGCCTTTCCCATGCATCAACATTAATTACAAACAAAAGTAGGCATTTACCGCGAAGCGGTTTTGAATGGCATCTCGTTGTAATCAATTTTACAGCTAACGCGTTTGATTTATCGTCGATATTTCAATATTTACGGTATCGCAACTCATCGATACGGCACGAACTATGGTGTTTTCGCAATCCATCATCTCCGCAGTCGACGATCGTGAAAAATGGATCGGCGAATGACATCCGAACCGTGTACAGAAGGTAGATATGCGTATGGCGGAGTGGTGTTGCATCGGGAAGTGAGACTCGACTGACACAGGTTCTGGAAAAGCGGCTGGAAAGTGCGGAAGTAGATAGGAGAGCGAACTCTAAACCCAGTGGCGTAGAATTTAGAAGGGATGATATTTTGTATCAATCAGTGGCGTTAAATTTACGCTTATATGATGTAGTCGGATGAAATTCGCTTTAGGATTTGTGTATGTAAGACGAATCATTTTCGCGAAATGTTGTTATTTTGGGGGAAAATTGCTTTCGAAAACCCGCTTTTAAAAGCGCTGGTGATTGGTGTGATATGAGCCGGTCGCCCACGGGAAGCCTATCAGACCCTTATAACTACGAGGATGGTATGAGATGTACCAATGTTTGGAGTCAGATGGCGCTTTATGGCAAAGTTCGCGTTACCGACTGTGAATACTGTTCTTTATTCGACTTCTGTCAAAATTTCGGGGAGATTCATCGAGTAGTGTTGTTTTGAGAACTGTTGGAAGTGAGCAAGTTAATGTATTTGTGCAATCATAGAAAAAGAACAATGTTACTCAGTAATTTTTTTTTATGGGAAAACGTTTGCAGAAATCAAAGAGAAGTTGAATGAATGGTTTAATGGATCTAAGCGTGGCCGAATATCCGTCCATGATGAGAAGGCCAGGTCGTCCCATTGAGATGATTACGGATGATTTGATCAATAAAGTTCATGATATTGTGTTAGCAGATCTCCGGGTAAAGATCGAGAGATAGAGAGATCGCTAAAACATCTTTCACGACAAGTTGAGTATGAGAAGAAAAAAATTCTTTACCATTATCATAACACTCGCGTCTACTCATCGGCAATTTTTACAAAAAAACTACTCCAATTCCTATGAATTGATGCCGCTAAAAACCTCTATGTTTAGTTTTTTTTGCAACTCTTCCCCTATTTTTGAAAACAGAAGTTGGCACTGTTGAAAGAAAGCTAATATGTTTTTAATTTTGCTCTTTTTCATAAAATTATAACAAATTACAAATTCGACCTAAAAACGAGAAAGAACAAGGACACGAAATAATACGCCCATTTACGAAATATTCAGATTAATATACTCCCCTTATAGATGTCGCCGTTGTCAGCGCTATCGTCTATCGCAAAATTTAATATTCCGAGAGGACGTGTTCGCTTCTCCAAACATTATATGTACATGTAAATGTCTCACATGTATATACATGTGGAGGTAAATACGTACGTGTACGGGGATGATTGTTTATGTAGTTATTCGGGAATTCGACAAGGACCGACGCGGCGCAAGCGATTAACAACCATTCGTTCTATTTAGCATTGGTATCTGTTAGAATTCGCTAGGCGGATCGATCGGCGTTAATCGCGTGATTTACTGGAGTGTTCCCTCGACGCTTGACGGTTTTGTTTTGCTCTAATAACGAGATTTGTTATCCGGTTTGATTTCGTAGATGCTTCGGAGTGACGAGTAACTATCTTGTATCTCATCGAAATTACAGGATTGTTGTGGGCACAAAATGGGGAAATTCTTATTTAGCGTAGTTACGGATGACTTCCTTTGTACGAGGAAAGCGTTACATCAAATACGAATCAAGATTTCTTGTATACAGGATGGAAAAACCTACATTGAAAAGACTATAATATGGACTTTATGTGTGACACTGTACACTGGGTGACATTGAGAAAACCAACAAAATTCATTCCTCTTCAATATCCAATAACAAAGAAAAGATCGCTATTAAATTGCATTACACAAGTTACTTTTTCAATTTTAAGAAATAATTGTTCTGTACAAGGAATCCTAGTTATTCTACTCAAAAAAATACAATTTTGAAACAATTCAAAAATTTTCCTTGTTATGTTGCAACGTTCATTCTTGTATCATGGTTATGAATACGAATTTCACTAAAAGCTGTATAATGATAAACAACTTTTTATGTATATTCATTAGCTTCTGTTGGATACTCCTATTCGAAAGATTAGAATAAACAGGAGAGCTTAAGACAAGGTGTGTGCTACAATATTCCAATTTTTGTTTTATTTTTTCTTTTTTCCGCTTTGATTTTCGATGTTTTCTTTGTATTACTGCAATTTATTATTTATATTGTCACGCACTATCGCGATAGAGGCAGCTTGCGGTAGATACTCGCTAATGCTAACTAAACCTATCCACCAAATGATTCATCGTTACGTCGCTTTCACTGTCATTCTCTTCTCCCTTGCTGATTCGTGAGGAGTGGTGACCAAGGACCTGCCTGAAGGAGTGGTAGAAGATGGCATCAAGTAGAGGAATCGCCGGATGTTCAAGGGTAGCCTTCGGTTGTCACAATGGATGACCAGAAAAAAAATCTAAACGGCGGCAACAGAGTTTTTGAAAACGGAGACGGTGGCGGCGTTGGTAGTTGAAGCCTGGATGGAAGAAATAGACGATTGCACCAGCTTTTTTCCACGACAGGGTAACTTTTGAAATATGAAATTAGACCAAAGCACTTAATTTAACACATTAACAAATTAAGTTTTAATAAGAGGGGATCAAAAAGTGAATCAAACAGGCTCCTCCACCACATCTCACGGACTACCGCGATAGGGGCAGCTCCACCTACCTGTTAAGTGCCCAGCTTAGGTACTCACTTTAAAACAATGAAACTCCCAATTTCACTTTACACCTTTATAAATTTAATATAATGTTAATTATTAAAAGCAGTTAAGTCCAAGATGAAGTCGAAGAACTAAAAGAAGTTCCTTATTTTAGCAAAAGTATCTTAAGATATTGAAGTAGTCGTTACTTAACATTAAACACATTTATGCAGATTGGTCAGCGTTAAAACAAGCAACGTCAGTGAAATTTATGTAACTGGGTTTTTAGTAAATCCATGAAGGCCAGAATAAAATCGAGGTTGTAAAATTGAAAATTAAATTTAAAACACCTCCAAAATACTCTAACTTGAACAATTTCTTGCCAATTCTTAAACCCTTAAACGACCCAAATTAAAAAATAAAAACATTTTGTATACCTGCAAAGCTATTACGTCACTATCGGCCAATATCGCCGGGACGACGAAGGTGCCTTCCCCGTTGGAGATCTCGATGTCCTGACTGTAGATGGCGGTGGTGTTGTCGTAGACTTTGACACGAACCCTGACCGACTTTTCGGTACTCATCGCTTCGACCTAGAAACGAGAGAGCCGAAAAATTGGGGTTGAAAAGAAAATAAAAGGGGGAATTTAGGAGGACAAGAAGGTATACCAGTCTATGATTCGGTCATTAGGAATCTATGGGGTGGAATATCGTTATCCTCTGTTCTTTGTTTTTCTACTTTTTTTTTCGTAGAGGAGGAGTTCGAATGAATTTAATTTCAGTGGTGAAATAAGAAAAAAGAAGTTTTTTATATTGCTTTTGATACTGAAATTGTGCTTTTTTGTAGGAAAAATTACGTCGCCTTATTTATGACTACTTTCAATTTGTTTTCAATTAATTTTTATTCTAATTAATAAATTCCATTAGAACCTACCTTTCCACTAAACGGTAATCCAGGCTTATACCTTCTACGCATCTCCCTGCCAAAACGCAACTCCACATAGTGCTCTTCAGCAGCAGCGACGTCTGGAACGCCTCCACCAATTCCAGGAGCTATATCGATAGGGGCTGTAAATTCTGTCGAGTCCACCTCAACATGTAAGAGCCATCTTCCAGAACTAACGTATTCGGAAAGTGGTAAAGTGAAGGCTTTCACTCCTAAAAGAATTGTTTGTATATTAATTAAAATAGGAGAACACGCGATTTATTGCTTTGTATGTACCTTCGTCTAACGGTATTTGATCCCATAGGGCTACCTTGGTACCAGCCGGGTCTTTAACGCTAACTGTACCGATGGCATCTGTGACGATTTGGAGGTCATGGTCAAGAGCTAGCACCCAGAAAGAAACTGTAAAGGGAATTAGAAAAATGAGCCTCCAATGGTAGCTGAATTTACCAATAAGAAACCTTTGTATTCATGTAATTGTAGGTCTTTGTAAAGAAGTTAACGGAGACACGAAACTTGTCTTCACATACGGAATCTCATTTCGTTTTCTGTACGCTGCACTGTATTGGAATCAAATTTAACTTTGTCAGAAATAACAAACTTATTCGTATGATTTATTTCAAGCTCGTCAGACACGGAAATGAAAAAAAACTTTCCATTTTCTTTACCCATTTCGGCCAATCGGCCGTCGAAAATCGATCCTCCTACCATTGTCTAACTTATCCGAAGTTGGCCGGCCTCATTTAACGCCAATGAGAACGAAAATATCCAGCAGAAGGGAGAAGAACGTGAGGCAAAGTGGAAAAATTATCGAAAAATACTGATGGCAAGGAGGTTCTTTGGGGGAAGAGCGAAGAAGCCGTGAGAAAAACAAAAGGAATTTGTAGACCTCCTCACTTAGATTTTTTTCGGGTTCGCCTTTCTTCCTCCTAACTTTTAACCGAAGTTTTATTAAGTTGAAAGGGAGCCCTGGATGAACTTTAATAACCTATTCACGCCGTTGCTGATACGATGACGACGTTATCGCACCTTAAGCGCCGAGATTTTTCTGCGCTTAAGGGAGAAATTAAAGTTGGTAAATTGAGGTTTAACTAACTCTCTAACTGGATCAATTATGTAGGGCGTGTTGGCGGCTGAGTGGTGGAGATATTTCTTTGGTTTTTCTCGGCGGGGTATAAAATATTAATGTTTGGGAAATATTTGCTTTACAGCAAAAACATCCAATCCACAGCCCTTTCGTGATTCAAGGACAACTCCGATTTATGTAATATTTTCACTTGTGTGCGTGTATCTCTAAATTCCTTTATCTGAGCTAGATTATTCTGTTAGGCAAAATATATATTATTATAATGTTGAAGAAATTTGATCAATATTTTTTGTTTTTGTTGAATGCGCTACCGAAAGAACCCAGTGTTTTTACTGCGGATGCAACGGCAATTAATGATAACTTTGTCATCTTCTCTGATTCCAAAAATGTTCTCAAGAGTTTCCAAAATTTTTTCATCATCCTCACTTATTGGAGAAATGTTGTTGCTAGACTTTAGTCTGAAACAACATGGCAAGACTGTATAATAGATATTTGGGTAAAAGGTCAACCTAGCATTTAGTTTAATGAAGAGGTAGGTAGACTAGCTAAAGCAGCATGTAGTGACGAAGAGACTTTAGAAGGCGTCCTGCTACCACCTTCAAACTTTTTAGCTGTATTTAAAGGTAATTCGGGTAAAGAGTGACAAAACTATTATACAAGTATATATAAGAGAAACACCAATTACCAACGATAGAACAAATCTAACGCCAAAAGCATATAGAAAAAAGTCAACCTGTTTGTTAATGACTTGTTTTTGTGGCCTACCTGTGCGTGTCTGTTTTAGTCACTTGATCGGCCCCGAAGCATGTCTTAACGTTAGCCATGGCGGCCATGCGGGTTATTAGCTATTCCATTTTTTTATATGTATACATTTACCTATGGCTAATGGCGCAGCACCAAGCCCAGTAACAATAATAACAACAAAGCAAAAGTTAGCACTTTTGCATGGTTACTCTATTTATCTAGAACAAAGAATTTTCACCTGTTTCTCCTGGTCTGTAAGCATGTTTCGCCGGCCTAATGATGACATCTCTGACTGGACCGACTAAACGCATTTGAGATGAAGTTTGCAAGGCGCATGGCTTTGTAGTGGTGCAGTTAACCAAAGTTTGAAGCACATAACTTCCCGTGGCGTCCGGTGGCACGTCCAATGGTAGGATGCCATGTTCTGAAACAAGTAGTGATTTAGATATAGACGTTCTAGATAATAATTGATATGCTCAATTCATTGCAACGATGAGAGCTTCCAAGGAAAACCGTTTTATTTTAATTTGAAGGAAATTGAGGTGCGATAACTCAAAAGGTGTCTGCGACATAAATTCAACCTAACTTAGGTCACGACTCGATGATTCCATCGAATCGGCATGGTACAACGACGTCGTCAAAATCGAACGTCGGTCGATGAACGTATCAATTTGGAAAAATATCCCTACCGGATAACGAGCAGGTTTATCGCTTTATTACCTCGACGTGACGGCTATGTAATTCCGGCCCGTAAAAAAATTCGGGAAATAAATACCGGATGGGACGGCGGAATTTTTCATGCGCAATATAGAGCCTGGTCCAAATTGGATATTGGCCTGTTAGTTTTTAATGTAAATTTGAATTGCGTGTCGATGTAATATTTTACGTTTTCGCATGTACACGGGGATAGTGCGCTTTATTATTGTTGTTTGTCGCTTTTTTAGAGAGATATTTGCGACGAACGCAATTAATATTAGTCTTTTATGAAGGGTAATAAAAAATAGCAACGAATTTTACGGCGTTGTTTTTCTGCGGATGCTAAAATGTAGTAATGATGATGATGGGGTATAGAGAAAAATTTTATTGCACACAGTGTAACATTGTTTAGGCTTACTGCAAGAAATTTTGCAACTGCGATATGCGATGTGATGATTTTTGCTATTGTTAGTCTAATTCTTTCATCAGTTGAATATTACTTGATCTTGCCAGTTCTAACCGTTTAGGAGATAAAAGGATTTGAAATTTGCAATATTGAAAACTGCCAAAGACACAGAGCAGAAATTTTCAATAGAGCAGCGGTACTGAAAAAACGACGAGATTTCAAGAAAAACCCGAACGCTTCAGAAGTTGTGCAGAACTTGCAAAAAATTGCACAAGATGAATTAACGCTGAGTAAGACTAAATCGCGCTAAATCAATCCAATTACGGTGTTAAGCAATGTGATGTTATTGTAGTAGTGTTTTCTAGCGTTTTCTTGTGATAATATGTAATATATTTTTGTGAATAATTTGGCAAGTCGGACAGTCACAATGTATCCAATGTACCAAGCTTCAAAGTAAAGTAGTCCTAATTAGTGGGCGCGAACGACCATAAAACCAATGGAATAAAGTACTATAAGTCAGAGGCAAAACAAAAGCTACATATTAATTAGTCTCAATTGGAATTTCGGCTGTAGTGCCATATTGCCAAAATGATTAGGCTACTGCGATACGAGATGGCGTAATTTAGTGGCTTCACTACTTTACTGGAGACTTAGGTTGATTATGGTCTTCTTCCAGCAGCCAAAGTAATAAGACATGTGACCAGCGTCTTGTATCGGCGGTTGATTGAAATGCCCAAAATGTTGGGTGAAGGGTAATAAATCCCCTCCATCTTGAGAATTGGAGTTCTGCGTGACCAGAAGAGCCATGAATGAAAAGTATAAAAAATTGGGTATTATAACGCCCCATAAAGCTAAGGCGTTAACCGCTGCTAAAATAGCAGCTAAAGCAGCTAAAAGTGAAGCTTGTCGCTATCGATAAGAGAGCCGCGAGCCAGCGTTACTACTACCGCTAGGCGGGTGATAAGACGCTGTTTGTTTCCCGCCAGCGGATCGCACCCATTATCATGAAAAGTCGCGCCGATTCCTTTGTTTATTTTCAAGCCTATATTTGTTTCAAACTTATTGGCCTTAGTAGCTTAAATTGTATAATAAATTTTAGTAGTTTAATAAAAATAATATTTAGTTTATTCTATTTTCAGGGGCCCCACGGTCAATAATAAATCATATTTTTGTGTATTTTTTGCGTAATTTATATTTTTTATTAACACCGTTATTTTTTTAAATCAATTCTTTTATTTATTGATACAGATTACTCATTACTCAAGAAGCACACGACTTGAGAAACTGACTTAGATTACTTAAAAGATTCGCAATTAATACTTAAAGTCCAAATTTTAAGTCATTCGTATAAGCCAACATATTACAGCCAACATAAGAATATTGATGAAGATGGTAAGTAACGGTGGTCTTCAGTGATTTGAGTCTTGAGGGATACCGGCGTGATCTTGAAATAATTTGGAGAAAACGCCGTTGCAGTTGACATAGGTAGATCTATCATTGAGTTAAGAAGATAGAAGTTCAATTAAGCTATTCGAGAGCCTCCTAATTAATAGCCAAAGCTGCTCTGACAATCTATGGTATTTATTTCGGAAGGAGGATACACCTCACCAATGGCGATAAATTAGAAGGGGCAATGTTTAATAATACTAGCACCTAATATTAGCTTCTGCTTTCCATTAATTTATTTGAATTTCTTTAAAACCTTGGATTCACTTGGTAGTAACACCGAGTCATCGCCAAAGCAATTTTCTTTTAATGTTAATCGTCTTCCGAACATCCCAGAACCCTTGTTATTAACGTATGAATAATTTATGGCTTAAATTTATGATTAAATTAATGTATTACGAGATATTTGCCGAATACTTTGCTCGGAGTTTTCTTGAACAATCAAAACTACATCTAATTCTTTATTATTGATGTTATTTCGTGGCATACATTCTTTTGAAATCAATGTGTTTGTTCTGGAAAAAAAAATTAAGGAAAAATTGTGTTTTTCAGAATAAAAAATGTACAGATTTAAGTTTATCTCTAACACAAAAAGGTTACTCTACAAAAGTTACTGCTCAATTTAAAGTAATTAGAACGCGCCATGGCGTCACCTACATTTATCCATCGGCTTCTTGAATCTTCAGAACTTCGCGAACATAAATTGTTAAACTAGTGTTCACCCACCGCATCTATTAGCTTAAACCTCGAAATGTCACGTGTAATTTTTCCGAGCACCGCACCGGCGAAACTTCTACGCCAAATAAACCCTCCCCCCAACTTTCCGGAATCCGTCTTATGCACCCACGGACTTTTCAAAAAGGCGGAGCAATAAATAAAAGTTTTACAGCCAGCTTAAAACTTCACCTATAAATATGGAAAACTGCATCCCGGCTATAGGTCCCGTAGAGCTTCGACAAATGAAAATTTTAATAACCATTCCACTCTCCAAGGTAAGATTCGTCGTGAGTACCGTCATAAAAATAAAATGAAATATGGTAGCGCGAAAGTTCAAATTGGAATATTTTTGAAGATAAGGTGGGAACGAGGGAAACTGTTTGGGCGAGGGGTTAGTACCAAGTTGCATTCTTTTCCACGGTGTTAGGTATCATTAATAAGGGAAAGTTTTTGTGTGCAACCTTAGTAGCACGGTTGGTTGGACGTGACGTCACGATCGGCAGACAACAGCGAGCCAATTTTCGGGGAATGTTCGTTGAAGGTCTGTGCACGACAAAAGTAAATAGTTCACTCAAAGACGCGAGAATTTCGCGAGCCAATGTTGTAAAATTTTCACATTTTCACGTCGCTGCCGTCGACTGAAGCAATCTGTGATCGGGAATCAACGTTGCGCCAACCGTCTGCGTTTAGTAAGAAAATGAATCAGCTACTTCTAGTAAATTGTTACAAATTAAATAATCAGCTATTGTTAAAATTATTAGCATTCCTAGAGCATAATACACATTTGCTATTTTCTCTTTTATCGCTAGATTTCGTCCTATTGTCCTCTTCAATTTTCTTGTATTATTCGCTGATTGCGTTCCAATCTTTTCGTTCATCTTGTCTTCGCCGATTTCGTATTTTTTTCCATTATGCAGTACGTTTGTGGAGCTTTAATAGCATCTCTTGCGCCAGCAAAGAAATCGGGTGAGGAATTTATTCACAGTGGGCGTGTAAGGAAATGCTTAAAAAATGGACAGATGTGCGACATGTTGTAAACATTGCTTTGGCTGATCGGAAAATGCTGAATGGTATTCAACAATTTCTTTGCCATGAAAAAAAGTCGTCCATGAAATCAGAAAAAAACAAACGATAATGTTCCATCATTCTTAACCATGACAATCCCAATTCTCACGCAGCACGTTACACAATTAATTATTTGAGGGTGGAAGTCATCGAATTAATGCCTCATTTCCTGTATTCACCGGATTTATGGTCTTTCCTTTGTTTCTTAATATAAAACAAAAAAATTCGCGAATAGTGACCTTTATTATCTTTATTTATGAAGCTGTTGAAGCCTTCAAATGCCATGGTTTCGCGATACCATCTTCAGATTACGAAGGATGTTTGGAGAGCAATACGAGGATTTGTAACTATTTTTCTCTCTTTCATTGTTTCTGTAAAACTTAAAAACTATCCTTCCCACCATTGTTTATTTACATGTTTTCGCTGTAAGTTCAGTAAATAGTAGCGTAGCGTTCTCTTGAAAATAATTTCCGGAAATGCTCCATTGCTTCTCTGGATACCTGGAGGTGCAATTTAAAACGGGGATATTGAAAAGCGTCTTGTGTCTAGAAACTATTCTTTTCAGCAATTATTTATTTACCAACTTATTTCCTAGACTACAGCGAAAAGCTAAATTAAATCATCTCGTACCCTTCGAGCACTCCGCACCGTTGACCTATTTGTCCTATCTCGCTCCTTGAAGTCGAAAATAAAATTCGTACTGCAGCAAACGTGCTTCCCGTTCGTGTTAAAAAAACCTCATTCACAATGTACGCTTTAGTGGAGTCATAAAAATTTAATTCTTCTTGGAGATCCCCACATCCCGGAACACGTTCGCGAGACGGACAGCTCTTTTGGGATCGCGACAACCGTAACAAAGTTTACTGCCGTTGCGTAGTCTTCACCGTCAGCGAACGAACCGGCAAACTATCGTTGTGGAAATAGACTTTAGGTAGTTAGCTGTCATTACGTATATAAATATCAAAGCGAGGCGGATCTGGTCTGTTTCTGCTGTATTTAAAGATAATATCTGAGCTTTTACTGTAATGAAAGATACGGCAGATTGTAGCAGAAGCTATTCATAATGGGCATAATTAAAGAGACTTGGTTCCATTTTATACTTGAAGCTGGTATAGAACGAAAGGTATTTTTAATCTTGGAAGACGCATTTCGGTGCTAGAGAAACTTTGAGAAGATTCTTTTGTTTTTTCCTGCTTACTCAGTCGTAATAATGATAACATGTGATCCGTCAGGTTTCTGCTGTAAAATTGTTTCATGGATAGCTTATATGAAGATAAACACCAAACGTAAAGGTGCTCTGCAAAATTCATCCTTACCAAATAATTTTGGTTTTGCCAATTAACAAGATTGCCTCAGAAACGTGCAAAATTTGAACGATAGTCACCCTTAACAAATTTACGGAAATTCACACGCCATATACGCCAACAACAGCAACAAGAACAACACTAACGACTCAAACCGACGCGAACGTTACAGTGTAAATTTTAGTAATTCGGTTATGGTGGCAGCGTCAGGGCGAACAAGATCAAAGCAAACCTAAGCTTACTAGCACTTCCAGTTTACGCTTTACATTTGAAGCACCACTAGCACTACATTACGTACGCCCGCCTAGCTAACGATAATTGAACCGTACATTGTTTGAATGATTAAAGTGACAAACGGATAGATATGCCAAGAACGTACTAGCTACATACGTGTATGTAGTCGCTGTCACGAAGAAGGCTACCTATGCGGAAACTCTAGCATGTTGTGCAATTATGTATTGATTCGCTTAAGCGTGGTGCGGAGGATAATAGAGATTACCTGCTTTCTGTTCCAAAGTTTATTGGTGAAGTTTTGCCCATGCATATACACGTACACAAGCAAAACTCAAACGAAATGCACAATTAATAATACGAAACGGGCCCAAAATCGACATCGCTCTGGTTTTCGTCAATTTTATCCTTAGATGTGAATTTTTGGTGGGCGAATTTGCCCTCTCCCGATAGAAAATTAACGACCCTCTAGTTCTAGGTTCTAGGTTTGGGAATTACGGCGCTTCAAAGTTGAAAAAGAGAATTTTAATTTTTCAACATTGAGAAACCGTAGCCTCGGAACAGTTAGAGCTTGAGAGTTAAGCTTTCTTAATTTTAAAGTGCTTGTCCAGGTCTTTCGAACGGATACGAAATAAGCTCGTTCGGATGCCGAGATATAAGAAAGCCGTAAAAATTTGAACCCAAAGTAATGAAATTTTTGAAGTGCCTAAAAACAAAGGTGGGAATTTCTCGATCTAACGGTGCAAATTTATGGCCACATAGTCGCATGTTTCGGGAATAGAATTTCAGCCCGCTACCTTTAACGGTTCAAGAGATACAGGCTTTGAAGTTTGCTAGGCCAACTGCACCGAATCGCATTGAATTATATATCAAAAGACGCGGCTTTTGACGAAGAAGTTGGATTTGTAGTTCGACTTTAAAGCGATACTTCCTTTTATATCATAAATTACTTAGATATTATTTTTATTATTTGGGTTTTGGACCGGTAACAGAAGAGGAAAGAAAGACCTCTTTTCTTGACAAAACGAAAATGATTTTCGGTGTATCTGTCTACTCGTTTAGCCTGTTTGCATATTCTAATTGTTCTTTGGCAATGCTTTTCGTGCGTTTGCGTTTCAGACTGCTCTAAAGGCGGGTTTAATCTCGTACGCAGAGTTTCGTTGATGCAGAAGTACATGAAAAAAAAAATTGTGATTTGCTGCTTATATCATTCGTGTATATATTTAGCTCAATACTTATTTTGTTTGTCACTATGCGATCGAGGTTAACTAATATTCAGAGAAGTTCGGTCGGTTGGTAAAAAACATGAAAAGGTTACAGAAACAAACGAAACTAAAAACAAAATGCAATTTTATTGTATGTACAGGTAACAAAGACAAAAATAAATAAATAAAAAGTTATTCTGGCCTAATATAACATACTGAACATTATTTTTTTTTCGTCGAAGAAACTTCCTTTGCTGTTACTCACCGCTCGAACTATTCTAGGCATTCTTTCGATAAGTTTTGTTAAAACAGATCGTGGAATATTAATCCATTCATGTTGCAGAATATTCCGTAAATGTTCTTGTGAAATTGGGCATATTTTTCGGATTCTCCTGTCCAGTTCATCCCGCGACAACTCTATCGGGTTCAAATCTGGGCTTTGTGGGGGCCATGTCATTACTTTTAGGGTGTGCTGTTCTTCTTGCTCCTTTAGATAGTTCTTACACACTAACGCAGTGTGTTTTGGGTCGTTGTCATGCATGAATGTAAAGTTACGGCCTATTATACGCAATCCTGATGGCACTGCATGATTCTGGAGTATTGCAAAATAATTTTCCTTCCTCGTTACACCCCGCACTCTGCATAAATCTCCCGTCCCAGCAAAGGAGAAACATCCCCACACTAACACAGAACTACGCCCTCGCTTCACTGTTGGCACAATGCAGTTCGGGATCACTTTTCGATTTTAGATCTTCGGACATAAACTCGTCGATTTTGCCCAAAAACCTCAAACTTTGACTCGTCATTCCAAAGCACGTGTTTCCAATCATCTAATGACCAATCTAGATGAGAACGGGCCTACTGTAGCCGTTTTGCTCTGTTGCCCCGACGTAATTAGGGTTTTCGAATGGCAATGCGTCCATGAAGGTCCGCTTGTTGAAGTCGACGTTTTACCGTACTCGCCGAAACTTGTTCTTCACGGCCGCGATTGACTTCGGCTGCTATTTGTGGCGCTGTTAATTTTCTATCGCGTTTGCTTAATAATACAATTCTCAAATCTTCAGCTTTTGTTGTTTTCCTAGATGCTCCAGGACGAACACGATTTTCTATAGTTCCAGTTGTCCGATATCGCTTTATGATGTCATTTACCGTTGAACTTCTCATATTTATTTTTTCAGCAATTTCTCGCCCCGAATATCCTTCTTCAAACAGCATAATAATGCGTGAACGTTTTTCTACACTGGTAGGCTTGCCACGTGCCATTTTGAAGTAAATTTTCTTAAAACTTTCGCGCAAAAACGACAGATGCACACCAACACACGTTCAACTGTAAAATGAAGCAAATTTATATCTTTACGCCTGCGATAAATAAACAAGAACGATACTGCGGTATATTTCCTAAATGTATTGTTCGTTAATAATCCCCAAACGACCCGTTTCCAAAGATCGGTACTTCCGAGAAATTCTTGGAATGATATTAAAAGGGACTTTATTGTGGTTGTCGCAATATGTCTACTTTACATAATAATTTATGGCTTTAATCCCTTAGAAAGGAGCGCATGCTTAATATTTTTCTAATTTTATGTATTAATAATTGTATACAGTGTGATATAATAGATTTTTATTGTATGACCGAACTTCACCGAACAGCAGTGTACGTGAACATAGCCGCTATTAAATTTGGGGATCTGTAACATTAACGAAATGCACCTAATTTACCTATTAAATGGAACATACAACGAAAAAGTAGTTGCAAATTGAGCATTCAGTTAGACGAAGCCGAGGGGACATTTAAAGGATATTATTTTTAAAACGTAACGACATCGATTTTTTTTTCAAAATAAAATTAAAATTGAAGGATTTACACTTGTAGTCATTATTGTGTCTCATTTGAAAGTTCCGACGTGCTAATTGGAAAACCCGATAGCCTTTGCAGAACTAGAACAAGAAATTTTTTTAGCTTATTGCATTGTTTTTCTCCTTAACGTACCCCGGGCAATGGCCCTAGTCCATGAACATCCAGCCTCTAGTGTATTCTAGATATGTAGGAAAGACGCGAAAAACACCTACGCGAGCATAATTTACCGAAATTCAATTATCCATTCACGCCGACGACGTCATAAATACATACATACAACACCCGGCCAACGCAAACAAAAAGGGGAGACCTTTCCCCTCGAAAACCCAATATACGCGCAAAAACCGAATCACACGAACTTTATTTCGTACGGCACTATAAGCGTTACGCTGTAGAGAAGGGATCACATCTTTCATCCCCAAAACGACCCCGCTCTACCTTCTATTATTTACCGTACCGTCAGAGGCGTAGGGTTTAGCGTACCGGGCCCTCAATTTTCGTTTTACGCGCAAACATATGTAACCAATTTGCTTTCCGTTTCGTAAGGGGTACGCATAGTCGTTTTATGTACGTCATTAATTTATTTTGCGAGACGCGTTGCGCCAAGGGGGCGTGCTACACTCAAAACCTGACGTTTCCCCTACACCTCAAAATGTTTTAGCTTTGCCGATGTAAAATTTCCCCCCCACAAAAGAGTAGAAGGGAAGTCTGCGGTTTCATGCCGTAAATAACTGCGCAAACATGAACTGCATATGTTTCTCGTAGAGGGATTGCGTTCCGCACTGAGCATAAAGGGAACCGGAGTGGTAGTCTGTGTGTATCCGCTTGAAACGCTTCTATCAACGTTTCTGCGTATGTAGAGGACCGTAAAATGTATACCTTTAACATTGTGACGTTCTAAAAGTTAAAATTGGAGTGGTTTATTATTCGTTCTTGCAAGTCGGGAGATGAAAGGGATGTCAAAATAAATATTTTTTGAATTAAGAATTGAGAGGAGGGTATTTATTTTGGCAGGCTTCATTCTAATGAGGCACTGGAAAAACATGAAGGAATTTGAATTATTATTCTAAGCACGTAAGATTGGGTGTTAAAGAAACTATATCGATTATCTCAAAAATTAACCTAACTAGCAATAGAGATTTTTGGAAGAAAGTTGATATGAATTGAAGACGAGCATCCAGAAGTGCAGTAATGCACAAGCTGTCCCATTTAAAAAACTTGTACCATATACAGGGGTTATTAAACATCCTGTGTACTTGCACATAATCAATACTTCAATAATTAAGACCATTACAGCCAACGTTTGCATATCCATCAGCTAGCTCTAATAACTTAAACTTCGGTTAATTGAACGTCCAGTTAGGAGACGACCGAAATGCCGATTCGATGTGTTACAGCTACGATCGTTACCTACCAGTCTGGCAACCTTCCCTTTACAAATTCACCGCACCGCTCACATGTAGAAAGTTGCCAGACATCCTCCAATTGAAGAACCCTTATACCCTTGCCGGGGTGAAGGGTGTACAATGGATGTACGCGGCGTCCTCTGCAATCTATTATTATATTCTTCGCGCTAACACTTACACGCTCTCGTGGAGCTTATTACGCATGTATTAGACTTGCCAAACGAAAGCCAGGTTATACATACGAAATTATTAATAATCAGAGGTGGCTGGGTGTATCTGCACAAATATGGAATAATGTCTCTCATATAAGAGGTAAGGTGTCGGAGAGCGTAGGGGTTTCTTCATGTATTTTTGAGCGAGGGTGCATACGTTATGAAGGCAAAATTTGATAGTTTTTGCGAGGAAAAAAATGAGTAGGGTTTTATTAGAAAGGTGGAGTTATGCCTACGTAAATAATTTAGATCACGAGATCAAAAGATTATGCAGCGACAGTTGAAAAATTTTAGCCCCTTTTAATATTTCACTTATATCAATCTATAACTCCTATCGAACTATGCTAGTGCCACGGCCAGAAGTCTTCTACCACGTATCAACATATTCCAATTGGTCTTCCGGAATGTTAAAAAAAAAGCCAAAGCTAATTCCTTTAAAACGCCACTTATGTAGAAAGAAACCCTTTAAAGCGCCCGGTAATAAATCGTCTTCTTCTTTCGCCTCCTTCCTTCCACTCCCATTTTACTCTAAATTCACGAATTCGAAGAGTCGGCTCTATATATCCGACTGCTAAAATCCATCAAGCAATATGAATAATTACTCTCGAGCAAGTGCGCTTCTTCCTGAAATGGAAAAGTCTCGTTTCGCAAACGGAATCGAGATCCGGCAGCCGGAGACGAGAAGCTGAAAGCCTAGCCGTACGCAAATACCAGTTCAGAAGGCGAGCTTTTTGTAAAGCAGCGCAAAATTGGCGCTTGGGCTAACAATTGCCATTGTACTATGGCCGCCTCACAGGGAACGAGACATGAAAAATATTGTTTAAGATTTCGACGAAGTAGTTGAAAATTCCTAGTTCCTCATTCAATTTGAAGAGATCTATGTTGCTGTTTCTAACCATGTTTGAAATATTTGCAGAGCTGTTGATCAAATATGCTGAACTTTATTTATTAAATGAATTCTGACGTTCTTAGGATAAAGAGAATGTTAAGAAGAAGCTTTCACTATACAATTTTCATCTTCTAGAAGTTTATCGATATTTTTTAGATGAGCCCTGTATGTTAGGAAAGTAGAATTAGTTCTATTGAGTGAAGACCTGAAAGCCTTCGTTCGAGCTGTTTGAAGAAGAAAGAGGGATAATAATGGGTAAGACGACAAAGATTTATTTTCTCGTATTGAAGGTAAAGGCTTTAGAAATTGTTTTAGAAGGATATTAATGAATTAATTGCAAGCTCAACAGTTTTATGTTCCTTTGAAATTTAAAATCTTGAATATTGCGCTAAACTCTCTCTTTCTGCTGTAATTGCATCGAATAAATCCTCTCTTTCAGGGTTCTAAACTTGAGCAAATCTACCCATCAAATCCTAATTTTATTATAATTAACCTTCATATTGAATATTCCCTTTTAAAACCATGTTTTTCATCTGTACATATCCTGTTTCTGTTGGGATAAAAGCGGATTATTTATTTAAATTTTTTACTCGACGTTTTGTTGTTTACGCGAGCGAATCCCACTGTTATAATCTCCATCGAAAAATTCAAATTATTGTTTCGGCGCGTACAGAAATTAAAACCTCGTTACGAATGCGTTTGTATTTGGCGAAAAAGAAAAGAAAACAATGGAAATTGACGTAAAAACAGTGCTATATCGCTTCTATTTTGATGCCGTTTTCCTTCACAAGCTTAAGAAGGCAAAATCCCACGATTGATAAGATGGAAAGGTAAGAATTTCCCTTTTTGTAAGAAAAAAAATCCTACTTCTTTTAGTGACAACAGAATTAAAACAGAAAATTCCATAAACTATCAAAAAAATTAAATCCTGTGCTTATCAGGGTTAAACGAAGATACCGTGTCCCGCTTCCTTCTTTTCTTCTTTATCCTATTCCTCGTACTTTCTTTAAAAGCGGCGAAATGATAAGCAACCCGCCGTGGATATAAATTTTACGACCTAAGGTCCCCTTCAAATGGAATCGTTGCGTGAGGTAGCTATTTATATAACTCGAAGACAGAAAATTTGAGCACTCCCGATTGGTTGCAGGGTAGGAAAGGGAAAAAGTTAAAGAAGAATATCACCTTTACGCGTAAAAAAGAAGCGATACGGAGTTTCTTTAACGCCTGCACGAGGATAATCCTAAAAGGGTCGTATAGCAAGATAGGCCTATAACAATAAAAGGAAACAGGCGGAAATTAGAATAGTAACGTTTCTTATTATATTGCTTCCGCTTCTTCTTGTGGGAAACGTATTGTTTTATTTATTTCTTTTAAATTTAAAGATCTAGCTTCTGTTCATTAAATAACCGAGTTAATGAAATTGAATTCAGAGATTTACATCAACGTATTCCTTTCTCATTGTTTGTTTTTCCAGGAAAAAGATTCTAATCATCGAAAGTAAACACAACAATAACAGATAAATAAACGAAAGCAAAATAACAAGAAAGTATTAAACTAGAATCGCATGGGATCAAAGGAAAACAGCGGAAAAAGCGTCGTGTCTTCGTCTTCGACCGACCTTTAGTCGGTGTCAAATGGATCGGAAACTAAACCAAATGAAGCGAGGAAATTTGAAAAACGTCATGACGTCGGACGTTCACATTGCCAGAAGGAAGAAAAGACAATCTTTCTCTTTTTCCGCCGCTTCTCTTTACTTCTCCAACAGTCTAATTTTTCTAAATGAAAAGATGGTGTCTTGCATCTTAGCGGACTCCTCCAAGCTGGCGATTTTAGGGAAGGGAAGAGTATTCAAAGGGTGGTAAAAATTGGCGTTTGAAACTTGGAAGGTTAACAAAAAGAAACTAAGAGGGACTGTAGCGGATAACCATAAATACATTGATGAGCCGTATAACGGCGGAACGCGCGTAAACTGCGCGTTAAACTCTACAATGTGAAGTTGCATTTCAATATTTATCATAAATTCTCACATACAAATAATTTAATTTAATTGTGGAGTCCGGCAAAATAATACGAATTAATTGATTAATTTTTCAATTTTATTGCTTAAATTTCACATCGAAATCGAATGCTTATAACTAAGATTGAGAAAATTGATAAAAAGCATTATTTCCAACTGAACTCAATTCTTGGTCGATATTCAAATAATTTAATAAAGAAAACTTTTCACCTGCTTAAACCATCTAACGCACGCATTAAGACTGCCCTAATGAATGTTATCCCACGTATCTACCTATGTATGTACGTAGAGCACGCACCCGCGTAAAGTATTATTTCAAAAAGAACCTGCTCAATTATATATTGCTCAAATCCTACGCGGTTACTCACCCTTGATTTCGACGATTGTTTCGACAGGTATCTGGCCGCTTTCGAGCCCTTGGTCAGGAATGAGCCTGAGGGTGACGTTCAGCGGTTGCGAACTCGCGGGACCGTGCAGGGTAATTAAGACGGCGGTCGTCTTTCCGGGCACTGCCAGTTCCGGAGCCACTACGGAAAATCCTCTGTAACGAATAAAACAATTAAAGCGAACGGAGGCGGCGGTTTTACTATCTACGGTGGTGATATTGGAGTGGTTAGAGGAATAGGGAGAGATTGTGTGTTAGAGAGGAAGGAAGTTGGATTCATAAGTTAGGGGGTTAGTTTGGAAGTTATGCGTCTTAGAATTCAGTTTTGTGAAAAATGAAATAGAACATTGATGGTTTCTATAGCAAAACAAGAATCAGTTTACAGCCCCTAACGTGTCGTAGTAGAGGCTTACGTAGGCGAGCCTCTTTTTTTGGTTCTCTCTTTCTGTCCCTGAGACTTTAATTAGTAAATAGTAAAAATTCCGTGGAAACGAGAACGTTGATCAATACTCAATCTACAATTTTAAAGTAACTTGGCCTTAAAAATAATTAACCAAATTAAATAGCGAATCGTTAACTTCAACGTTGCACATATTCAGCGGTGATGCTTCGCTGCGACGTTAGACGGTAAACCTTAAAATCTAGAAGTCAAATCTGTAATTATAAGGCGTGCCGTAGTTATTTTTGGTTGAAAATTAACAAATTCGATCAAGAATAGATAAGCGAAAGGACGCTAAGACAATGTTAGTTATAACTAGTGAAGAAGAAGGACATACAAGCGTGAACTGTATTAAAAGGTTCATTTACATTGGACCTACTTATTTGACAAGTGTAACAAAGATAAGCGCTTTTAGCAACGACATCTTCAGGTTTATTCCCGCAATACGCCATCTTTCTTCTAAACAAAACCCGTCTTACATCGTACACGTCGCGCTGGTTGTTGTCGACTATCTTTAAGGGTTTTAGAGAAAGAACAGCTCTTTTCGACCGCAAGCCTGCTAGAAACGCCCGGGGATAACTCGTAGCAATTAGTGAAGTATCTCCGACGTCACTCGCAGCACTGCACCTCTCGCGACGCCCTCTATCCGCCTTAACTTTCGAAGAAGACAAGTTTAAAGCGAGGCGTAGGGAAGTGGAGCGATAACAAAAAGCGGACGAGGACGAGATTTCGTCCTAGTCGAGAAATTGTATCAGCGAGGAAATTGTAAACGAGGAGCAATCTAACGCTGAAAAACGCTGTTCATCTGGTAGGCGTTTGTAAATTCTGCTTTGTACTTTGCATCGGGCGTTGTATGTTAATTAATTCGTTGCGATCTGCAATTGGGATGTGTTAAAATGGGACGAATCCTTTCGCTGAATTTATTTTATTACATCGATCGCCCAAAATTTGAACTCAACAGGGCAAGAGTTGATTAATTAGGACAATTTCCTACCACCATAGCAAGGTGTTAACATAAATCCATAAAGAATCTTATTGAAACTAAACATGTTCCGGGTTTGAACCGTGTCATGTCGTCGGTTAAAATAAAACTCGACGTTTCGTCCACAATAATATGGGGCTTCTTCAGGAGAGTGACGGCCAACCATCATGGCGAAAACCAACTGCTCGCAGTTGGTTTTCGCCTCTGGCTTGGTTCACATGCTGAGTTACCGTGTTAACTGTTGCCATCACTCTCCTGAAGAAGCCCCATTGTGGGCGAAACGTCGAGTTCTATTTTAACCGACGACATGACACGGTTCAAACCCGGAACACGTTTAATTTCAACTGACTCTGGCCGTGGAAGCCTACGTTTTTATAAGAATCTTATTGATAGACCTAATTTCAATATTTCCACCCATCAAAAGGAAATCGACCAAAATTTCTCAATAATTCGTTAAATATATAAAAATTATTGACTTTCTTCCTAACAACCCTACAATAAAGTTGATTCAATTGGCTGCGCCTGTACACACACACGGACACATACACAAGGCGAAGGACCGATTCAAGGAGAAAAGGCGATTTCTAACTCGTCGGTGAAAAACGAGACCTGCTTCGGTGGAGAGATTTAAATCCGCCGGGCCAGTAACAACCGGGAATCGTTTGGGTATTATGGGGAATTTGCTCGATTTTCCTTTGACGAATTTGTGTTGCGAAGGCGGCTGGAACGTAAAAAGGACGCTAATTTAATGCGATTATTTCCAGCAAATAACCGGTAATTGGGATAGGGGATCTTCGAGTTCGGTTGAAGCTTTTTTATGCTGTATATAAAGAGATACAATCAAGAAGATAATATCCCGGAAAAAGGAGAATTCTTTTATGTATATACGTTAATTAAATCAGTACTTCGGTGTTATATTATCGTACTTCTGGTAGTGTTATGGCTAGTTATGGCGCGCACGAAATGTCAAATCTACAAGGATCAATTATTAGGAAATACTTGACATCATTAACTTCCCATGTCCGAATGACCAGAAACAGCTCTAAGTATGGTTTTTAGGTTAATTGCGACTAGTTTCGGTTTAAACGGCCTTCTTCAGACAATTCTTGAAGAAAACACAATTGGTTCTGTATTCAAACTTTGATCATTAATTGCGTGACGAAGATCCGACCGAGATTAATCGGAATTATACAAAAATTTTTTCAAATTAGGAAATATTTATTTTAGCGCCTCGCCAAAAGCATGAAGTAAATGGCGAAGTTGATGAATCAGATCTTGGTATTTTGTTCTTTCTTCATCCTTTCCCTCAATTCTTACTTCGTTTCTGCATCTCAACCACATACAGCTGCTTCAATTTACGGCCAAGAATTATCATATTCGGCTTATTTGCAGAAAATTGGATTGTGTGTGCGAAGAGGGAAATTCCACAATATTTTGCAACATTTAATTGCTAGTATTACGGTTAATTTCGATTTGCTCTAAGACCGGAAGAGTTTTTCGCCAATTCGATACAAGTGTTTCAATATAAAAAATTGCGGGCATCCGCGGCGACTATTTTCGATATTGATATTCAGAACCTTCTTTCGGTATCCGACGATGTGGAGAACGTCGTTCTAGATCGCAATTTTATTTCCATCTGCTTCTGAGAGCAAAGATAATGATCCCAAAAATGTCATAACAATGAATTTACCGCTGACTGCAATTAACTTGCAAGCAAGCTGGTGTTGTAGTCTCAGATGAAAATTGCTTCCGTCATTCATACTTTTTTTATCGCAAGTTTCTGCTTAGTAGATTCCAGGGGAGCTTATTGAGTAGAAGAATTTGTGGCTAAAGTTATCACTGCAGTATTTGATAAGCTAAAAAGAAGAAGCTAATGTGTCTTTTTTGCATTAAATTGCGTGGAATTATTAATACTTTATCTCCAAATCAATCCGTCGAAAATAATAATAATAATAATAATAATAATTAATGCGCTCCGAATACGTTTTCAAAATTCTCTATTGATCCGTGTTTGGACTAGGTCAAGTATTCAGTTAAATTATTCTCGAATATTTCCCATTTGACATGTATTATTTTAATATTATACGGCTCGAAAATTATCAGCTCTAATTCGAACGCTAATTGTAATATCTGCAAATCCGCCTAGATTAAATTATTATTTACATCGCCCGATTTATTTCATAAATTTAAACGTAATATATGTACGTCGAACAGTAGCTATGAATTTGCCAACCAATCACAAATAGAAAAATTAACTTGTAATAGCACGACATGAACATACCGAGCACAATATCGCCAATAATGCGAATAATAGCAACGACACAATAATTATTACGCACGTCCATGTGCTACATTTATATAGATTTAATCCGGCTTCTAACTCTATAATTGGGCAAGGGAAGAGCGAGGGGGTAATGAATAAATCGCTTTTAATGAAAGTGCCGCGAATAGTTGCACGACGTACGGAATTGAACGCTAGAGGAGGTTGCGTTCGCACTATTTCAGTATTATCGAAATTTTATTAGTGTTTAGTATAATTATTCACGTATTTTGACGGGGGCGATAGTTTTGTAAAAAAAAAGATGTCCATTCGACACATTGTATATACAGGATGTTTACTGTAAGGATAATCAAGGACTTGTTCTGCTAATAATAATTGTTAAATAAAGTTCGGACAGGTGTGCTCCAAAATTTTGAGGTTTCAAAGATTAATTCGATATAAACTATACTATTAGCTTATAGCTTAATAGCTTATGTCCTTGGGAGAAATGCTTGAAAAATAAGTTTATAGTCAATTAAATAATTTCTTCGCGCCTGTGCCCAAGTATAATTAATACAAACCGGATTATTTGCGATTCTATTAATAACAAACCTGAATTATATAAAGCCTTATTACTCACGCGGATGTCAAAGTAGGATGGAAGTACATACACTGCCGTTCAGAGAAGTTCGGTCGGTTGGTAAAAAACATGAAAAGGTTACAGAAACAAACGAAACTAAAAACAAAATGCAATTTTATTGTATGTACAGGTAAAAAAGACAAAAATAAATAAATAAAAAGTTATTCTGGCCTAATATAACATACTGAACATTATATTTTTTTTTTCATCGAAAAAACCTCCTTTGCTGTTAATCACCGCTCGAACTATTCTAGGCATTCTTTCGATAAGTTTTGTTAAAACGGATTGTGGAATATTAATCCATTCATGTTGCAGAATATTCCGTAAATGTTCTTGTGAAGTTGGGCATATTTTTCGGATCCTCCTGTCCAGCAACTCTGTAGGGTTCAAATCTTGGCTTTGTGGGGGCCATGTCATTACTTTCAGGGTGTGCTGTTCTTCTTGCTCCTTTAGATAGTTCTTACACACTAACGCAGTGTGTTTTGGGTCGTTGTCATGCATGAATGTAAAGTTACGGCCTATTATACGCAATCCTGATGGCACTGCATGATTCTGGAGTATTGCAAAATAATTTTCCTTCCTCATTACACCCCGCACTCTGCATAAATCTCCCGCCCCAGCAAAGGAGAAACATCCCCATACTAACGCAGAACTACGCCCTTGCTTCACTGTTGGCACAATGCAGTTCGGGATCACTTTTCGGTTTTAGATCTTCGGACATAAACTCGTCGATTTTGCCCAAGAACCTCAAACTTTGACTCGTCACTCCAAAGCACGTGTTTCCAATCATCTAGCGACCAATCTAGATGAGAACGGGCCTACTGTAGCCGGTTTGCTCTGTTGCCCCGACGCAATAAGGGTTTTCGAATGGCAATGCGTCCATGAGGGTCCGCTTGTTGAAGTCGACGTTTTACCGTACTCGCCGAAACTTGTTCTTCACGGCTGCAATTGACTTCGGCTGCTATTTGTGGCGCTGTTAATTTTCTATTGCGTTTGCTTAATAATACAATTCTTAAATCTTCAGCTTTTGTTGTTTTCCTAGATCCTCCAGGACGAACACGATTTTCTATGGTTCCAGTTGTCCGATATCGCTTTATGATGTCATTTACTGTTGAACTTCTCATATTTATTTTTTCAGCAATTTGTCGCTCCGAATATCCTTCTTCGAACAGCGTAATAATGCGTGAACGTTTTTCTACACTGGTACGCTTGCCACGTGCCATTTTGAAGTAAATTTTCTTAAAACTTTCGCGCAAAAACGACAGATGCACGCCAACACACGTTTAACAGTAAAATGAAGCAAATTTATATCTTTACGCCTGTGGTAAATAAACAAGAATGATGCTGCGGTATATTTCCTAAATGTATTGTTCGTTAATAATCCCCAAACGACCCGTTTCAAAAGATCGGCACTTCCGAGAAATTCTTGGAATGATAATAAAAGGGACTTTATTGTGGTTGTCGCAATATTTCTACTTTACATAATAATTTATGGCTTTAATCCCTTAGAAAAGAGTGTATGCTTAATATTTTTCTAATTTTATGTATTAATAATTGTATACAGTGTGATATAATAGATTTTTATTGTACGACCGAACTTCACTGAACGGCAGTGTACATAAAGTCCAGTAAACCACTTTTCTCCTAACACAAACATCAATCATCCATTTTAGAAATCCTTCCGATGTACATGAAATGCTAGAATCGACGAGAGCTTTTCTGTTTCATAAGCTACGTGACTTCTAGCTTATTTGAGGGCCTTATTTCCGCCGCAGTAATACGAAAACGGCGATATCATTTTCCACTCTATATCATTTAAACTCTCTCGAGTAAATCGGGTCTCGGGAAGTGCATTTACGTCGTTTCCAACCAAATTGCGATAACGTTAGTTCCGTCGTATAAATAAAGGGGTGGTTGAGTAGTTCAGAGATGTCGTACGTTAAGGTAAAACTGAATAATTTGCTGCTTACTGTTTTATAAGGTAGCATCGTATATCTGAATTTTAATCGCAGTCATTTTTGCAGGAAAAAGGCATTACTAAATCTTTATTATTCAACATAGCACATCTCATCAGCTGTGGGTCTCATTTGAAAAGATCGTCAAGTTCATTGTTACCAATTCTGGGAGCAAGTAAGGCTCCTACTTACTTGCTCCCTCTTCATTATATTAGTTCTTCCAAATGGAACCAGAAATGTTGAATTGTTTCTGGAACTGATACGAAAACTGAAACTTTTCAAGCAGGTAGGAGCAGTCAACTGTGTTCTTCATAAGTTTATGTAAGAACCCTCTACAGAAAACGCCCCTACGCTTACTCAAAGAGACCATATCAAATCGAAACAACATATCATCTTGTCATATGCCTCTCTCAGCACACCCCATCACTTTCGAAGAAAATAAATTTCAAAAACTTACGCTGAATGTGCTCCAAATCCAGTGTTAGAATTGGAAAAAGGATAGCAAATTAAAGAAGCGTGGACGAATATTGGAGAAATTATCAAATATTTGCTGAATATTGCTTCCGTACATTTGCTGTTGGATACGAATCTTCTCAACCAGTTCGTTATGAGATAATTTAATTTATAATTTATATATATTGATTATCCTAAATACAAAGTGTTTCACAAATTACATTTCACTTTGAGGTACTTTGTGGAATAAAGCAAAGTAAAGTGAAAATGTCACAAGGAGGAACGAATTTGCTTATTGCTTCGCGGCGTACTTCATTGTGATCAAACAAACAAAAATCTCGTAAGAAAAGAAGCTAGTGGAGCCAGGTAAGTCACTATATTGTAGCGTAATTAACAGTTCGAAAGCATAAATATAATAAAGCAATCCATATGAAGAAATCCGTCGTTTATAAACAAATTAAATAGCAACGGATCAAGATATGAACCCTGAGGGACACCGCTAGCAGGCACGAAATCGGTAAATAGAATCACAAAAAAGAAATGGAAGGGGGAATTGGACCAAACGAGCTTAACTTAGATACATAATAGAATCTTGCTTTCGAGAGGTTGGTGTATATTACATGAACTTTTCCTCGTTTTCCTGTTGTTTCGCATGTATACTGTGAAATTGTGGCTAAGCTGGTGACTGTGGGTGAAGTAAGAGAATGAGTATCGTCGTAAATAGGACTATAGAGAATCTATTCGTGTAGCTTGGGAACATTTGACAGTATCGAAATGGGTCTGTAATTACACAGAAGCTCAGGGCCCCTTTTTTTTGGACAGGAAGTATCCTTGTAATTTTTCCATCGCTTTGAAAAAACGCAGGTTGCACATATCTACAATCTGGTATGAGAAAATTAGGTAGTAAATCATCACTTGCACTGTCTGTTTGTTAGTAAAAATAGACATTAATTCAGTTGCAGGTGAAAAACAATAAGGCAGAGGATTGTAGACTGACTCTGTAAAGGTGGGATATTTATAGAAGAAAAGAAAAAAAGGAAATTAATGAAAGGACGAAATCACATAGTGATTTTGATGTAATTTGGTTCAAAGATCACTGGTTTAATTTGGATGGGTCTGATGGCTTCCAATATTATTTCCACGATTTGAGGTTAACAGGACGATTTTTATCACCTCGTCATAGCTGAACCAATAATGATTGAGGTGCGATTTCAAGTCGAGGAACAGTGATATTAGAAATTCTGGAAGGAAGACAGACTGCTCAAAGGTTCCTGGGATTGCTCCAGAGACTTTGACTTGGTGCTTCCCGATGAAGAATGGACGATTCAACATGATAATGCGCCAATTCACACAGCAAGAATAATCAACACATGGATGAACGACAAAAATATCGATGTTCTGGAATGGCCTGCCCTTTCCACAGACATGAATATTACAGAAAAAATATGGGCTGGATGACGAGGCAAGTTTACAGCGAAGGAAGACAGTTTAACACCAGAGAAGAATTGATGTTAGCGATAAGAACCACTTGGAGGAGATCTTACTTATTATTAAAATAAAAGACAGTTGCTTTATTTCTATTTCTTGTTGTTTTTTTGTTGTTGTTTTGGGTGAGAGTAATTAATTGTCGCTTTGAAATTTATCATCAAAGTGAAAAAAAAATCCTCAAAAATTGTTTTTTGAAATTGTTAAGGCAAACTGGTGTCTAGATTTGCACAAGGGACCTGATTTAACTATTTCTGTAGCCATTTTAACTAAAACTTTAGTGTTTCAACGAAATTGCGAGATGAAATCAAATGTCGAGCACTGTATCTGCGTAAATTGTTAGAAATACGCAGTGAGCTCAATTTTTGAAATAGTAGATTTATGAATTGAATTTCTGTTTTTTTTCCATAAATCCTATAAATAATACATCCAATTTTCGATTGGTTCGTTAGCCTAATTAACATCTAGATGTTTGGCGAATTAGCGGAAATCTTAAGCGCAGACTTCCTCCATCTATTTGTTGCTAGAAGGAGATAGCGCCTTAGATCGAATTGGAACGATAAGAAGAGAACAGCCTCGTTTATATATACGAGTAGATAGATGTTCCATTTGGTAGATTAGAAAAACAAGCTGCCCGTTACGTTTGTCCAACAGTAATTCACTTACGATCGACTGATGGTTTACACAAATTAACCGTAACGAATCGATATCTGATTAGTTTGGAGTAGAAAAGTGGAGGAAAGCAGCTAAAGGTTGAAATAGATTGATGAGCTTCAGAATCAGTTTGAATTCGGTCGTTCCACGAAGAGATTTCAAAGATAATGATACTTCTTCTAGATGAAATATAGGATTCGTATCTGTGTTGACTAATCATATTGCAGCACTCGAAACATACTGCTACGATGCTACTTACGTAATGGATCACTTTGTATGGGTTGGACGTATACGAGTCGATGAGTGCTTTATTTCATTGTCGTCACTTCCCCAGTGCTATTTTGATAATATCGCGACAAATATTTTTTACAACCAAATAGTTTAATCAATCAATAATAATTATGAATTAAATAAGCCTCAACACCCGATTCGAACTCTGCAGTGGTGGGTAATATAATCATTCTAAAATCTCAATTCGCCCTATTGTACTACCAATAGGATAGACCGCGAAAACAATAGACTAGTTGCCAGCAACTCTACTGTCAGCGAGAGTCACAATGCCTCTATTGTGCGTTCGTGTACATGCTGTTACCTTTACCGAAAGGACTTCATTAATTCGAACTTTAAATGGACGCATTACCCGTGTGCGCAGTGCACCATGCACCATTTAACTACGACAATGGCTTTTTCCACGTGCAGTCGTAGTCCATCCCGTACCCTGTACTTATGCATGTACGAGTAGCATAAGTTACTAGACCTGCACGGTCGATATCCGCCATAAATTTCGGCCTTTTCTGCTAATTGACAAACACGTGGCACGTAGGCCTGGGTGATGTAGTGGAAGGGGATCATCTGGCGGCGCGTAAATCGTACCTGAATACTGTCCGGAACCCTATCGATGGGATTCAATTAGTTCGACGGTAAATCAAATTCACGGCAACGGGATCCAGTCAATTTGGTGGCAATGGTATATTGCTACAACGGAGGCTTTGTTGGCAACATTGATGTATTGTTTCTGTTGAGGAAAAATATTTAATTGGTCATTGGAAAATAAATTGTTTGAATTATTAAGAAGTTTGGTATGTTGGTGTTTGGATGTTAATATTTTTCTTGGAATGGGGATCACAAGATCCCAGGTAGGTTGGTTGTAGAAATTGCACTGAACTTTCGTGGAAGCATGGAAGAAACACTAAAATCGCCAGCTTAGATAAAGCTCCATGCAAATGAGGTTTTTTCGATGAGAAAAAAAATAATGTTCAGTATGTTATATTAGACCAGAATAACTTTTTATTTATTTATTTTTGTCTTTTCTACCTGTACATACAATGAAATTGCATTTTGTTTTTAGTTTCGTTTGTTTCTGTAACCTTTTCATGTTTTTTACTAACCGACCAAACTTCTCTGAACGGCAGTATACATGAATTACAGGTTTATAAAATTCTTTTGTTTGTTTTGGAGAATAAACTTTCACTCGCATGGCGCGATTAAATTGAAGAATTCTTTTATTTCAAAAGATGGTATTGGTGAAGAAACCAAAAAGCAATCGAGATCCATCCTAATTTAAGCAAAATTCTAACTTCTGGGTTGTGTTCAGAGTAAAACTTAACTCTCATTTCGATAACAATTGAAACAATACGTAATAAAGAACGGATATTCATGACAGCGGAAAAAACCATTTCCATATCCTATTTTCCCCAAACAATCGAATTAATAGGAACAGGTAAAGTGCGTATCTAGGGCACAGGCCTTTTAACGTATCTACAATTGCGCATAGTTGCATGTTTTTTTCGGCTAATTGGGGACGCCACCTGCAGTCGCTGCCATTGTACATATATTCTATCGGAAAAGAGCGCTAGCCTAGCGAAGTAATTTCCTTTTTTTTTGCAGAGTGAAATTTAAAATTGCGGATACGTCCACTATTACAGAACAATTAAATTCTATTTTGGTTCGATTGAACAAGCTTTAGTCGAAATCGATCCGTGTCCTCTTTAACAAAACATTGGTTATTTTGACTAGGAGCGCCAATTTGTTAATTACCAGATGTAATTATTCAAAATGCAAGCCTATGTAGCGTGTCTCAGGATAAGCTTACGTCAGTTTAGTTTGTATCACAGATCAAGTGAGTTCCAAATTTGTAAATTTGCAGATTTATTTTGTTCGAGGGAGCTAACTGTTGGAAAATATCGGCACGTCTAGTCAATTTCCGATTTCACCGGAAGTAACGTACGTTTAGTTTTTTTAAGTGGGTTGCCCTTATAATACATTAGAATTCAGCAATTAATTTGACGTAAAATCGATCTGTTTTAACAAGTCTAAACATTACGGTTTTAAAGCTTTTTATGAACTGCTGTATGGTTCACATGCTGAGTCACCGCGATCAACTGCTTCCTGCTCAGTTAGCTTCGCCTCTAGCATGGTTTCACGTTGAGTTACCGTGCCTACCACCTTTCCCTCTCCTGAAGAAGCCTCATTTGATTGTGGACGAAACGTTGAGTTTTCATTTAACAAAAAAAACGACATGACACGGTCCAAACCCGGAACATGTTTACCGACTCTAGCCGTGGAAGCCTACGTACGAAACAAAACTTTTTTTTAAAGAATGGTAGTTCTTCTTAAACGAAGGGAGCGAAATAAGGAACTTTATACAGTTAGGTCCATCCGAGGAAATAGTGCATATTATTATTACTAAAACGTAGGCCTTACACGTGGGATATACAAATGTACATATAACTCTAATGTTGCATTACACAAGAGCTGGATGATGATATATGAGTTGACTGTCACACGTTTACATAACATCGGGATACTGCTGCGAGTTACCTACTGCCTTAATGGGTAATTACGATCGCTTGTCATATTCATGTCCCTTCGGCCGATACACACGCTCAGTTGGATAACCGAATTACGAGGTTCGAATTAGCGACCTGTCCGGACGCGAAAATTGAATCGGATATTACTGAATAGGTCGCTAAATGTCGAGCTGTACCGTATTGTGACAAACATCTATGCACGATGATTATACACAATGCAAAGTCTCATTTATCGGGAATCCCTCCGGGATCAATATTAGGACCTTTACAGTTTCTATTCGTGCATTATTAATGTTATTACAAGCGTGCCTGCAGTACATGTTTTTTCATTATCAGTTAATTATAACCAGTTAATCAGTGATAATCAGTTAATAATCAGTTAATCAGTTAACTATATTCCTGGTAACTTGTATCAATTCCCAGACCATTATTTTAGGAAGTGGCGATCTTTGTACGAATGGTAACAGTTGTTCAAATATCTGGTGAGTAAATCGCTGATGGTACGATCCTTGTAGTCCCGAGTTGTACCGAGTTTCTGGGCTATTCCATGGATGAATGCTTGACTGGGGAGAATCATGCGTCGCAGCTCTGCGCTAAGTTGTGTTCTTTGTAGATTGACGCATAATGTTGCTTCGAGAGCTTACTAATGTTTTACCTCGCACATGTTGTGCCCATGCTAAGATACGCTCTAATTTTTGGGACCAATTCTCTTACTTTTTGCGCTGTTTTGTATTGCAAAAGGGGATGTTCTTGTTACATTGCCACGTTGCCGTCTCCTATTAAACGAATCTGCAATGAAGGTAATGTCGTCTATATTACAAGATAGCTTCGTCTATGATTTAAGCAATGTACTGCACTGCAATTACTCTGGTATTGTTGTCATCATCCGTATATGTAACGGACTAGGAGATTTAGCTTCCAATTGCGCAGATGAGATCGTAAATAATGATGTCGCTGTAGTGTTAGCTCTAACAAAGCCTCTCTGTTGTAATGTCTACTACATAATAATTAATATCACGATGTACCTCTGATGTCGAATTAAACAAAGTGCTTTCCGATACTATCCAGGGTTCAAGTGATCATGGCGACGTACGATGTGGAAAATTCGTATAAAATCAGCACATAAATCGTTAGAGGAAGACCTGGCAATTATTAACTAAGAAAATTTTAAAAGAAAAACAATGCTTCGATTGACGACGTATCCATTTAAGCATAAATCTCTATAAATACAAGATCAAAGCTCAATAGTTCATCCCACAAGTACTGTAACGTAAAAGTAACCGTAGGAGAATCGCGATAATTAACACCACAACTAGCGCTGTTCGGCCACGTGCATTTAGGCACGTTTGCATACGACAACTGCCCGAACGACGCTTTTCCGGGGTCTAGTGCGACGGTTTACATAACCGAATCCCTCTTTTTGGCTCCTTCATTTTACTCTAGCTGCTTTCATCAGTAAACGTATCTTCACCCGACGGCAATCTCGGTGAAAGGAGAGCACGATTCGCCTTCGGCGTATCTTCTTTCGATGTTTAATTTTGAAACTAAACGTAATTTCAGCTAATCTATGCAAATCAAAAAAATAACATTTTCCAAAGCAACTGTTTAGTATACTGCTGAGTTCGCTAGAAAGTACGCAGATTTTAGAGTTGAAAATGTGCAATAATGACACTTCGCGGCGATAATACGCGGCAGACCTTAGCATAATATTACAGCCTGCAATAAATTTTAATTTATTTTAAATTTATTTAATTCAATTTATTTAATATATTTAATTTAAATAATTTTAATATTTTGGAATCATTATAATAATCAGGTTATATAATTTTATTTTCAGAATAAATATTTTTAAATAAAAATCCTTTCGTAAAATAACAAGTGTCGAAAACAGATGAGAAAGGGAGCTAAAACAAACGACGACTTTAGCGCGTTGCTGTTGTAGAAGATGGACGTGTTTATAAATAAATTTCATTTAATAGTAACCTCAATTGCCTAAAATGTGGATATTTTATTTGTACCATCTGGGATCATTTGAAAAAATTATTGCCGAGAGGATATGAAGCTGATACTCCCGCGTTCAGGTTAAATCTAAGGGAAAAAAAAAAGATTCTACCTTGTCCTACAATAATCTCAATAGTACAAATGCAACAATTTGTAACTTGTGATACGGGCAATTTTTAAAGAAGGGCCATTAGCGGCCATCTTCTTTGATTCCAACTTTCTGGTCAACGTTTGACGGCATGTTCCTAAGATTTCATACCGACATTCTTTGAACCACATCACCTATTTGAATTCAGTTCTGCCGCCTGTAGAAACAAATTTTCTCTGTGGAGCTTTTGCAACGCCGGCCGGGTCTGAGAAAAGCTTCGTTCAGTGAACTTTCGAAATTCTCCAGAATGACAAGTTTACTCGCCGAATTCTAGAATGGACTTTGCTAGTCAATAGAGATAGGTGGACTAATCCACCCATACGGCTCTGCTATTGTGACTATACACAATATTCTTTTAACAATTGGTGAACTTAATGAGTTACTGCTTAGTTTTGATAAAACTGCTTTTATTTTCCTGCTGTGAATCCCTGTAATTGCAAAACGGTTTCTTTAGTGTTAATAATAGCAGTGTTTGTAGCTATTTTCTCCCAAACGCTACCAAACGTTGATATTTCCATGTTAGAATCTTGCCGCGCTTTGCAAATCAACAATCGTTATATGGGCCAGAATTACACCATCAAGCATGGAATACATTTACCATAACATAAGAGTATATCCTACTAATTATTTGTGGAAGGGAAGCTCCTGGAAAGACTCACTAATTACAAGCATTTATTCTACTTCAACTCCGTGCTGTCTCCGAACTTTAGTCTAACATTCGCTCGAGTCTCTCCCCTTTGTTCTTCCCTTTTTTCTATGCGACAAGGCATTACGCCGTCAAATTTCTCAATTTCTTACCGGATTTGGACCAAGTTCGCTTTGCGGTGCTCTAATTAAAGTGATTTTTGATCCTGACTGGCGGCAAACTTCGCGAAGGAGACGAATCTGGGACATTTTTCCTTCGGCTAAATGATAATGAGAACAATCTTTCTCTAGCGGTTGAAGCCGTGACGTCGCGCCATTAAAAGGACAGTTTCGTTTAAGTTGCGGTGGGGATTTTTTTTAAGTTAAAGAGAACGGATGGTGCAAGGAAGTACTGTGTTAGCAAAGATGGTTTATAATTGTTTTTCACATTTACTTACGACTTACTTGTGAATAACTTGCTTTGCTTATGCTATTGATATTTTATCTGGTAACTGCGTGTATTTCCTCAAGTATCTACAGCTGGTTTGGCCCCACTTGACAAGTATTAATTTAAAATATCGGGACGAGTTGGTGGTTGCTACTCTTTTGTTCTATCTTACGTTATATTGTTTCAATGGCTCACTTGTTGGAAATTTTTAAATGCTTTATTTTTTATAGATGCGCCTTAGAAAGATGTATTAAAAGGAGCTTAAATTATAGATATTTATTAACTGGTCGAAAGGATATCAAAAGGAAAAGAAACGTAACTCAACAAAGGAGAATATTCGAAATACAGTTCTTGTCGAACATTTATTTCATAAAACACGATTACACGTTTGCAAACTGTAACTAAAATTCGAATTTTCAATTGTACGCTTCGCCACTGAGCGGCCTCGCCCCAGCCTCACGCTCCCGGAATAACCTCCGGCTCGCCTCTCATACCAGCAGCTCGCCGTGTCCCACGGACTTTCCAATTGAACCGAACTCAACTGACCCATTTCCAAGCGAACGGACGAGAATGGGATCTACTGCTAACTGACAGACAGTCCGGCGACACAGGTTACGGTCCGCCGAACAAATCCTACCACTACAAAACTGTATTATTGACGTGTGTTTGTAAGTGTTCTACGTCCGGAGTATTGCGCTCCTCCTTCTTCGTACCTTTCCAGAGTTATGGAATGCATGTATTGCCTACATATTACAACGTAGACCTTCGACCTGTGGGAGGCTACAGATGTATGCGTAAATTGTATATTTGTTCGAACGAAAATGTTTATATTTGAAATTCCGCGTGGAAGTTTAATTAGCATTCCGCTGATGTTCGATGATTTAAAGTTTCATCGGGAATATAACTTGCGGGGTTGCAGCGTCCCGAATTAATTGGTGCAGTGGTATTATTTTACAACAATAGATCGTAGAAGTACTCTAGATTGTAAAATTGTCAGCTTTGCGTGGCTCTAAATCGATATTAGATAGAGTTGGAGCTACCTCTGTAAGATGGGATTATGCGAAGATCTGTTATGTAGAGAGTGTTAAAAATTTCCTCTGCAAATGCCAGGCGTTGAGCTCACTTAGAAGGACCGTACTGCGTGACGAACGGCTACATATTGCCGCCGTCTAGAGGGCCTATTGTGACCTGAATCACAACCATGACTATATAAATTTTCAGGCTCCGCCAACGAAAAGGTAGCAGCCAGAATCCAAATTCAAGCATAAAGGCATCGTCTCGTCACATTCAAATTACACATCGATCGGATGTGCACCGTATAATCTAGTATTTACCTTGCCGTCACCGAGACACTGCGACCTAAATACGTTCACTAAAGTGGCTCATATTGATCTCTCGATCGTCGACTGTACGACTTATCGTCTTCAGTCTAGTTCGTCAAGCGTCTCCGTTTTGCGGCAGCTAGCTAACTGCGAGAAACGTTTTTGCGGGCACACAAAGGGCGAAGTTAATTGCACTCAACGTGGTCGTACGAAGTGGCGTTATGCGCGTCTAGTCGGTAAGCTGCGATACCAACGCTTCGGGGTCGCTGTTGGGATGCATTGATGTTGTAGAGTGGATAACAAACCGTGATGTGTTCAGGATAAAGTCCTTCAGATGCTTGTCGCGAGGAAAATAGGAGGTGGAAATGGTGGTAAGAGATTAATAAGGTTATTAACAAATCCGGTTTCATTAGAAAATTGCTGGAATAATTAGAATTATTTCCCAGGAAGCGATTCCTTTAGCAAGAGAATGATCATGTTGAGATCGTTACAAGAGGTTACAATTTTTCGAAGGGTACAAGGCGTTAAGTTTGAATATTGTAAGTGGCGATTTGAGGGTAAGCTGAGAATTTTAAAAATTAACTTCCTGAATCTTTGGAAGATGCAGAAAGAAAGAATTCGCGATTTATGGATCCAACAAACTCATTCGATACGGGTTTGGACCGCTTCAAGTCATATCCTAACCCGCTTATGTTCCTTTAATTTGTACTGCAAGCGGGAAATCCTGCTACTGCTAGTGCTGCAGGTCATCAGTTGTAAAGTATATCCATCTTTCCATTAGTAGCAGATTTCCTCCTTGCGAGATATCGCAATTAGCATTCTTTTTGCTTTTAAAATTATCGGCTCCTGTTATTTGCACTCGTCTTCTGCGTCTCATCTCCTAAAGATCGAAACACCCAAATTGACTCGAATAATTTAGAAGCAGCAAACGAAGAAAGCAAACAAAACCACGGCTATCCACGAACACAGCTTCACGGAATTTTTCACATTTCCATCTCCAAATGACGCTAATATATTCTCGGACGTCACGGCTGTCAGCCGGTTGCTTTCGATAAGCCCTCCAGATCTCCAGAGCACTTCCATCCACGCTCGGATGAAAACCCGGATAAATGGGCGCCTGCATAACATTGCATAGGTGATACGGACGTACCTTGTGGCTGGTGGCCTTAAATTCAGTTAGCGACATCATCGCGGTGAATCAACGGGCATGCAACGTCAGTAAAACTGATGACTCTTCACTTCACTGTGTGGATGGGAATTTTTGTTGGTATCGAGTTTGAGTTATCAATTTTACGCGTCAGTCGCTGTTAAAATGTATGTTGATGGACATGATGGCTCTGGAAAGGGAATTTAAACTCGAATAGGTGGAGGGAACGCTACTTTAGGAAATAAATCTTTAGGTTTGTCACGAAATGTTAATTTTAGTAACATAGTAACAAAAAGAGGAATTATATATTTTTAGCGAAAGAAAAAAGAAGGGAAAGAACATTTTAATAAAAGTTCATGCAGACTAGGAGGATTGTCTATGCGACAGATTTTGACGTTCATATATTATCCGCCTATGCAGCGCGGTACTAAAGGCTGCATAATGCACAGTTTTCATTGGCTTCCATGGATGATTACTGAAAATTGACTGAAAATTTCTTGGTTTTACTGACGTAATTAAATTTAATTAATGAAATAAAAATCGCATTAGATACCGGTAAAGGAAGTAAATATACCGGGCAGAATAATCCGCCATTTTGTGCCGTATTGATCTGTTATTTTACACCTACCGTAAAGCGGGATTATTTTAAAAGCGGAGGTAACATTGAACGAAACTCATAATGGGCTACCGCGTGTAGATGGTGAAAATTGCAATTTTTGCGTGCGAGTATGTTTAGCCTAACATTTCGTGGACATAGACGCCATCTTCAGTTAGTGTTAAGTCTTGACCGGCAAATTTTATTAATTATTGTTATTAATTAGCTTTATTTATGCATAATAAGGTTCTGTATTGTTGGACCCCCTTCCCCCGCAGTATTTAATAAGCAAGACAATAAATATTTTGTAAAATATATAAAATCCGTAACGGAATGGGAGCACAAGAGAAATTAGAAAGATGGTTGAAACTTACTTAAATATGAAAAGGAGGGAATTTATTAAAAAAGTTAAAAATAAAATTACTGAAAAATTAAGCCAAGATTAAGCCTTTGGCTTTTTTCTTAACGTCAAATATATTAACATTAAAATCGTAGCTTTTCTAGGGTTGTTTACAATAACCCCAAACGTAGGAAACTGTGGACACCTACATTTTTTTTGATCGAAATTAACAGCCAATGAAAGAAATCTTAATTGCTTGCGTTAGTAGGCGCGAATGGTCCCCTCTTTCTGAAATAATTGTTTTAAATAATTATTTATAAATAAAGAAAATATTTCAAGTAATCCCGCCTTATGTTGTCCGCATTAATTTATTATTATTTGAATTATTTAAAACAACTATCAGAGGTTGCGCAGCACCAAACCAAAATGGATCCACAAAGAAAGATTTAAGATTTCGTTTTCCTAGAAATGAAGAAATGTAGACAATTACCTAATAATAACAGCAGACTTTGTGAAGTACTCCTCATATACATTTTGAGGGAAATCATTTGAAACAAAAAAAAGATAGACGGTCGTAAATTACTAAGTCCGTTCGCTCTGGGCGTAGCCGAATCATAATTTCAAATTGGCATTAAGGGAATCTCCATAAATTTAAACGAACGAACAACGGAAAAAATGACGGAATTTCGTTTTCCTTTGACAATACGCCAAGCGGCTGGCTGGAGCTAATAACGCTTCGTTATTGTTCCTTTCCGACGATACGCTCGTCCCGACAATGGAATTAATGCCGAATTTGCATAAGCAATTATATCTTCATTAGGGCGTTAAGTCTTAGACGACGCGAGGGATACATATAATATGTATCTAGATTCGAGGCTTTGGAAAATACATCTTGAACAGTTACAAAGCTACGATAAGTAATTTCGCCTCATTGTCGCGATTAATTCTGGAAATTTCTATTCGTAATTCGCGTTTGTGAATAAATTTGTCGCTATTTGTTAGCGTTCAGTAATGTAAATGATGCACTTGCATATTTTTATTAAGTTCTTTTGTTTTACTTTCAAATGCTTGAAATAATAACGTTGATTTTCGCCTTTGAGTCACCGTGCTAGCTGTGGCCTACCACTTTTCCTTCTCTTGAGGAAGCCCCATATGGTTGTGGCCGAAACGTCGAGTTTTCGATTAATCATGACACGGTCCAACCCCAGAACACGTTTATTTTGATTTTATCAACGTCCCTAAGAATATTGTTGCAAGTAAATAAAAATTTTGGTATTCGCTGTTCGTCAACGTTGGTCTTTTCTTCTTTTTATCTTTTGCAACAGTAGATTTTTTTTATTTATTTTGAATGGTTCTCTAGGGTCTGATTCATGCGCTTAAGAAAGGTAGTGTTAAGGCTTCTTAACACTTTAGTTTTGTTATTTGGTAATATGCTTTATTGTTGATCTTGTTATATTGTCTACAATTGTATATATTGTTATCAATCAGCATCTATTTTTATTTGTATTTTTTGGCGAACGTGCATCAAAGGCGCACGGCAAAAAAATTAATCTCGAGTAAGTACTATGCCGATTTATTGTATTGAATCGATGCTGAACTAAAAAAACATCCCACGTAGCAAAGAGGAAAGTTTTCTACCAACATTGGCCACTCACGGGAAAATGCGACAGCGAAACTAGTCTATTGATGCTTCTCCCTCCATATCCGCCGGATTTGGCCTCTTGTGACTTCTTTCTTTTTCCAAACTTGAAAAAATGGCTTGGCGGAAAGCGGTTAATGTCAAGCGAATGGGTAATTTACAAAACAGAGGCTTATTTCAATGCAATTAATGGGATTTGTTGGGGACGGCTTAAAAAAGTTAAGGCGTCGCTGGACGAAGTGTATAATGTTACAAAGAGATTATGTCGAGAAATAAATTTATTAAATGCATTGTCTTCCTTGATGGTATTTATCATACCATCCTTGTATGTTCATATAAAAAAATATACAATTTTTCAGTGTTCCATTCCCTGAAATTTAATTTATTTCCTCCCTGATGCTCAATATTCATACATTTCGATATAAATCCAATCTGTATAAGTCACAGAAATGCAACTTTCGTTATAAAGCCTCATCTCCATTCTCATTTTTTTTTCCATCCCTTTATCCACCCCCGAACGACAATCTATTTTCAAGTGCCGCAGATACATATCCGGCATTTTCCCTAGAATCTACCCCCAGAATCGCACCGCAAACCATCCCCTAACACACTATAAATATTTATATAGGATCTGCAGTAGGTACGGCATATCTGTCTTCTTCCCCCAACCTCCTGCGGTTGACATTGAGGGGTACATCGTTGCTTATTTCTTTCGTATATCCTACGCCAAGAATGGAGTGGAAATTCGGCGCGGAATATACGTTTTCCGGTCTTATTCCTCGTTCCGGGCTCCGGAATCGGCCCTTTTCCTAACCCCCACCTTGGCGCATTATCATACGCACATATCAATTCGGAGCGTCGTGGAAGATGAAGCCGCCAAGCCGCAATTGAATGGACGACAAAGAAGCGTAACGACTCCGGGTGTAGCGTAACCGGAATCGTCCGGAGTTCCGGGGCAAATTCGAAATCCGCGACTCGCATAACCGTTTCCGGTTCCGGGAAAAGGGGAAAGTGAGACTAAGAGGAAAAACGGATGGAGAACGTGAAGTTGGTTGCGGTGTGCGCTTTTTTTGGGGGGAGGGAAGCGGGCCTGGAAGGCAGGGTGCTTTTAAGATAAGAGGGTCAGTGTTAAATGGGGCGGTAGACCGTAACCGGTTTTTGTTAGACAAAAAAGAAACCAACGCGGTTGTCGGTTATTTTGTTTTGCGAAGAAGTTTGGAAATTTCAAATATTGTTTCGCATTAAAAATAATTATATTATGGCGAAAAAATGTTATTTTTTTTGTCGTTATTCAGGGATTCAAGTTACAAGATTATTTCTACTTCTTTATTTTTTATTTTATTTTAAGAAATCAGGTCATTTAAATTTAGATAATATATAAATAATATAATATATATAAATTTAAATAAAATTTAAATAAATAAAGAAGTGTATTTATACGTGTCGCGCTAGGAATTGGGTGATTACTGAAGAAATGATTTTTATTGAACTACACACGCTAAATTATTTAAACTAAAAGATCAGCAGTAATAAGCTGTATGTTAGTTAAAAGTAACGCTGGTTCTTCAGTAGAAAGACTTGAGATTAGTTCGAAAGTTGCATGTAATCCTTAAAAGGGTTAAATTATCAACCCTAACGAAAGATCCATCAAGAACAATAAAAGGAACATCATTTTTGGGCTTTGAGGCTTTTTTTGCAAAAAACAAAATGTCATTTTGAACTATTCTACCCTCCAGAAAGAATAAGAAACTCTTTTAATGAATGCAACTGGCGTTAGAGACACATATTCCGCTTCCGTATCCGCTAATGACATCAGTTAAGCGTCTTATTCTCTCGGAAAATTCTCGTACCAATTACACACGCCATTCGTAACGTTAACGAACACATTCTTAACGGTTTCCAGCAGTTTCCAGTCGGTAGCAGGTAGCGACCGAACAACAATAAAAATCCACTCCTCACTCTTAACTCCTAATGAAATTTTTCCTTCGCCAGCCGTGTTTCCGATAAGAGCGCAGAGAAGCAATTAAAATTGGGAGGTAGCAGAGAGAGATATAACAAAAAGAAAAGTGCCTTTTTTTCTCACGGAAGTTTTTCTCTGCGTTTCGTGCGCGCGTCCGACAATCTAGATGGCGTTAAAGTAGTGAGTAAGGAAAGCCGCAGCGGTAGTCGAGGAAAGGAAAAGGAGACGTGAATTGAAACTATAACGTTAATCTAGTGGAGTTCAAAGGAAAAGCGACTGTATAAAAGAGAAATCGTTATAATTTATTTTCTTTTCTCCGCGGAAACTGGCTGCAGAATCTTATTTTCCACATTCTCATGTTCGGATGGAAGGAAATAAACTTGTATCTTTCCTTTTAACGATGAGAACGTGGAAGTTTCTGGAGATAGATGAGTTTCTAGCGAAGAATGAAGCGAAGAAAAAGAACCGAAATTACTTGTAACGGATTAAACTAACCAGGCTATTTTAAACTTGATTGCGTTATTTGATTAGTGACGCAACAAATTGGATTTAGGGCTGAGTGAAATGAAAACGCGACTTGTTATGCTGTTGACATCGCCGAAAATTGAACGAAATTATTGTTAGTTCCATGATTTGGTCCTATATGGCGCCAGATTGCTCTTAATATTTGCAAGGGGAGAAAAATACAGTGGTCGAGAATTAACAATGATAATCGGTAGTTGAGTGTAGGCTTTCACGACCGTAATCCATAGTAGAAATGTCTTTGGGTGATGTCGTGTAGTTAATATTTTACTTGACGTTTCGCTGGCCGTGCTGTCAGTTTCTTCAGAAGATTTCTAAATCTTTGGTCATCTTCAGTCTTTAGAAATCTTCTGAAGAAGCTGACAGCATGGCCAGCGAAACGTCAAGTAAAATATTAACTACACGACATCACCCGAAAGACATTTCTACTAATGATAATCGGTATTTATCTCGTTGACGTGATCGCTTCGGATATTATTGATGAAGGAGAAACGTTTTCATTCGGTCACCGCTTGAGAATGAGAATCATTCGTATCCTCGAAACGGCCGTCCCCGATTAATTAATTTTAATTCGCAAGAACGATTAAATTTCCTGAAAGTTTGCAAAATACCTTCTCCTCCTGCACAATTAAAAAAAAAAAACGTTCTTATCCTAAAGTAAAAATTGCACGAAAGAAATGCGAAATAGTTGCAGTGCAGTTGGAAAATATTATTTTAAAAGAATATATTTTCGCTGCATAACTCAACATTATATCCGCAATAATTCATACGCCCCGCACGCCGTCGTACATCGCCGATTCTCCTCGTGAAGTTATTCAGAGAGTTTTTGTAATGTCTGCCCTGTGCGGAAAACGGAACAGCGAATTTTAAATTATTCATCGCGGAGAACATCGGCTATCCCAAGCCGCGCATATTGAATTAGAAAGCACGAGGGATATCATCCTCTTTAAGCTAGAATAGTGACAGGTTAAATAGTCGAACTCCAACGTACATAACTGGAAGTTAAATAATAATTGCTGGCCGAGGAGTTAAGCTGGACAATTTGATGGTTTCATACATAAAAATTCACGTTTTCGCCGATTGCTCGCGTTCATCTCTTTCTGGTGTTCAGGTAAGTGATGAATGAATGATTTTTGTACTTGGGTTATGGTTATAAAAGGGTGAGATTGATCCCACAGCCATAGTAGGGACATTATGCATCCTCTCTATGGCGGGGAATTTTCTAGGTTGTCAGTCACCTCACTGCCTTAGCATAGATTAGGACGTTGTTCCCTAATAACGGCAAGATGTTGCCGCTTGTCGCCCAACATTGACGACAGCGGAAGACAATTGTGAAGGAAGACTACAAAGGCTAATCCCATTTTGTGAAGGTGCCCCTTTAAGGTAAGTTCTGGATAGTCTGGTTAGGATACGTCAGAGAGACGGTACAGCAGGAACTAATTTCATCCCACCTCTTTAAGATTATTTCATACAGTCGACCAAATAAAGGACTCTGGCCATGTACAGTCATGCTCGAAACCTTTTAGGGCCTATTCTGGATAGTCTCAGGTATCTTAATGTCGTCCCCTTTTTGGGATACGCCAAAGTGACTTTGGCGGTTGAACAGGAACTAATTTCTTCCCTAGCGGCTTTGATTCTTTTTAGGTGGAGCTCCTCAGAAAATAGTCCTGCTCCAGTATCTTTGTTGGCTTTGCAATTGTTTACGAAGCGACATAAGATCAACGGATCCGATCCAGAGACATGTCAAAAGATTGTAGGGTTTGTTATGGACAAAAATAGGATGGAATGTTGTCCGGTTGTCTCCAAGATTAACGAGCGCTTTCTCGTAGTTTTCGGTGCATTTTATTACGGAATTACCGAGCATGATTGTTACGTTTAAAAAGTTACTAGCTTGTTTCGCAAGATTGGTTGTGCTAAAACCATTAAAAACCAATAATCTGGTGTTCTTCAACTGTTAATTTTGAATCATCAATCGTTCATTTGTAGATAAAAATCTATCTACAATTTTATTACTGTGGCCCGACTCTTTGTGGGTGGAGCAACATTTTCCCGTTCTTAAAAGAAGGATTTTTTGCTGCAGCTAGCACCTCACCATATCGCACCATCCCAGCTAGCCTTACTGACGTTTAAAAATTATTACCGTGAAAGATCGTTTTACTACGCCCACCGCTCTTTTTCCTCTCTTTCTCGGTTCCAATCCTGTCACCTCTTTTAAATTAAAAAACTTAAATCGTACGTCAGGAAAAAACCAAGCTTCCTCGTGGTCCTTTTACCAGCCGAGAACGTCGCCGTAAAAAATTTCGAAAGGCGGTAACATCCGAACGCGATGGGTGGAGATAGCCGAAAACTAGGAGTTGAGACAGGGAAAAAATCGTCAGAGCAACCGAAAAGGTTAAAGATTCTTCCCGATCCTTCGACTGCTGAATAAATTGCATTTTCTTTTGTACTTTCGCGGATTCTAGTCATGTGAAAGCATGGAAGGAAGCCCTTAATGTAAGAAGGGCGGAGGCAAGGGTGCTCGCCATTTGAATTTTATCGGAAATCGCGGGGAGTTTGCAGTTGCGGAACGTGTCAGCGACGTAATAAGTCTCCCGCGTTGGAATTTGCTTTCGCATGTTTGTATGCAAATTGCTTTTATTTCGACGGTATGGATTGCTTTCGCGAATAAGCGTAAAAAGAAGGGAATTGAATTAAATTATTGCGTGATAGCTACGAGGAATGGTACGAATATTATTATAATCCGCACGTATACTTTTCTGGTTTTCGATTAATTTTTTTAGGTTGTATTCATTGTGCAAATCCGACGTGTGCTTTTGGTTGTTTGCGTGTAGTGATCGAATAAAGTGAATAAATTTTGTCGTTTTGAGAAAAATGGAAAAAAAACAAAAATTCGAGCTATTATAAAATACTTTGTTTTAAGGGGTTTAACCCCGATAAATAAAAAAAAACGAGTTAGACTCCACTTTAAAGGAGCCATCCTGCTTTCGACGATAAAGTGAACGTTTGGGACGACCAAAAACAGCTTCCACCGACAAAAAAGTAACCGACAACCACAATGTTGTGTTAAAAAATCGCCGACTTAAGGCACGTGAACTTGCTAAGATTGCAAACATATTTTAAGCAATGTTTTGGGTACGAAAAAACTTTCTGCTCGATGGGTACCTCGTTTACTAGCAACAGATCAAAAGCGTGTTCGATTGAGCACTTCTTAAGAGTGTTTAGATTTATTTAAACCGGTTCTTCCTTCCGTTTTATAGCAGCAGATAAAACATCCACAATCAGACGCCCGAAACGAAGGAACAACAATCAAAACAATGGATGACAGTAGGTGAAAGAGCACCGAAAACAGCGAAAACGGTTCCATCTGCAGGAAAAGTCATAGCGACGGTTTTCCACCATCCTCGAGGTGTGGTGGTTATTGGCGACATGGAAAGAGGCAGCACAACCACTCATGACTATTACGCTTCAGGTTAAACGTCCACATGTGGCTAAAAAGACAGCGCTCTTTCGCCATGATAAGCACCTGTTCATACATCTCGTATTATTGCCACAAAATTCAGTTAATTACGCTTCCAGGTGCTTCTACATCCGCCATATTCATCGCATTTGGCTCCCGGCGATTATTTCTTCTTCCCAAAGTTGAAGAAAAAAAATCTCAAAAATTTCATATTATCTTTATTAGGCCGCCAAGTTTCCGAGCTCTCCTCGTAACTAATGGTTAATCGTGACTAGTGTTAAATTTTATTCATAAATAATGATGAAGGTGGATGAATAACGGTTAGTCATAATTATTTCCCAAGCCTTATTGCTAACCATGACCAATATTCCTTATTCATATGTTAGAATTTAGTGATTGTTAAAATGCCTCGATTATGACTAAATTTCTAATCATTAATGATAAATAACCAACTGATTGTTAATCCTAGTCATTAGTTATCGCGGTAAATATCATTTGCCTATCTCTGCCTCTGACAACGACTAAATTAGTACTGACAAATAGGGTGTGGAGTGACGGATCGTGATAGTCATTAAAAACCGCTCTGTATCATTCTGCATAAATTAATTAAATTAATCTTCAATCAAATGCCGCCATCGATTTCGTTTGAGTTCAGCGATGAAACCGGAACAAGCGTACATCTCGTAAAATTTAAATAAATAACCTAACAGGGAGCGTATCCATATGTTACCCTCTCGCATTTATAGATTACGATAACCACAGACATTCCTCGACGTCGGCTTACACGCCAGATAGGGGAAAAGCAAGCCATTTTCCTAGCGTATTCCGGTCACATATGTTTAAGCACTTCGGACACCATAAAAAAGGCATTAGGACGTTGGAAAAGACGGTCCCTTCCATTTTCGCCGTCTAATGTTAAAGGCAATGAAAGGCGTTCGCCTAACTGGACGTTACAGAGCGAGTTCACAGCTTTGAATGGCCCGTCGTAACGAGAAAATGTGTTTTTTTTTTCGGGGCGACCGACGGGAGAGGGTCCGAAGAACGACAAAAAGCATTCTTGCAATTTTCACTTTCCGCGAAGGGGAGAGAGTGGACCACATAGCTTTCACACATACGTATGCGCTACATATATCCAGTTAAGAGGGGTTACTCCGCGCTTTAGCGCGAACAAAATGTATTTTTGTTGTACATTTTTGCTTCGGTTCGCACAAAAGGAACGCCGACAATCTAATTGTGGCCAGCACCGAACGTCCTATGTAGGCACGTTGGGAATAATGTAAGAGGGTGAGAGAAGAGCTAACCTTTTGAGCTAAATGGAATCCTTTGTTATTTAAACGATATTATTGATTAAAGCATATTACATTGTCACAGATGAAGCTCTCGCATTCAATTTTTTAGGCGCATGCTTTAAGCAGGTGTGTTGCTGGTGGTGTTCATAACTTTAGCTTTTATTTCTTCGTTCGTTTCAGTATTTTGCGAGTTTAAATCTATTTTTTTGGGTATCTTGGCAAACCCAGTCTTCACACTAAGAGACTAAGTTAAGGTTGCGTGGAAAGCTTTTTTGGAAGTGGGAGACAACGAAGGAGGAAATAGGAGGAATCCAATGGAAATTCAGTGCTAGAGTGCTTATTTTGTACAATTTTTTTTTACATGCAGATGGAGCAAAATGCAGATAATTTGGACGATGTTTTAAAGGAAGCCGTGACGGTGATTGAAGTGCAAGCATGCTGCTACCATTAGTAGAACATGAATTTGCCTCATCACATGCTTTACTAATTATTCTTTTAATTTTCCATCTAAACAGGTTCCGCGCTGTATTTTAACCTCATTTCCTCCATCGATACGTTTATCTTCGCCAAAATATTTCGCGAATTTCACGTAAATACCCATACATTACCTTCGCAGGTACGTTACGACCGAAGTGGCCACCTTGTAACTAAATTACGAGCGCTCATTTCGGTCGTACGGTGTTCGCTTCGAATGCGGAACGCGGGACTGGAACGAGCTTCCTTTAACGACGCGTTCATGTATTATGGATGCACGGAACGGTCGCATGCGGGGATCCCCAGTTTCCGACTTCGCATCTTCTAACGAGAAAGGCGATATACTTCGTCGAGCGTCGCCCGAAGGTAGCCCGAAGAAAAAGCGATGCAAATAAAATAAAACGAGGAATTGGGAATGTAGATTTTGGTCGGCCGAAATGGAGGTGTGGGAAAAATATGAGGGAAGAAGCAGGGGTGAGAATGAAATTGGTGTCTTTTTCGATGCTTTTAGCGTGGTAATTTGTTAGATAGAGAAATGGTGGGTGTTGTAGGTAAGGCTCATGTGGAAAATTTTGCATCGCATAAAGACGTAACTAAATTGTTTATTTAATTTATTTTCATTAGCAAAACAAAAATAGCTCAAAACTCAACTCAAAAGAGTTTTGCTTATCTTATTGGACTTTGAACGTTGAATTATTTTGTTATGTTTAACTCTTGTTAGTCGCGTAGAGACCAAAGGCACGTGTACTCCGTTATTTGGAACCTGCATCACCGAACACGGTGTATTTTATTGGTAAATAAAGCATTCACCGGCGTTGATTTAGTTTGTTCGATTGCATTTGAATAGAATTTGTCACCGTTCAAGGATGCATGCGCAATTTGCTAGTTCAATCGCTGATAAACATTGAAACCAAACTGTTCATTAACTAGCGGTTAATTACATAATTACTGTTTATTTAAATGGTACATAAATAAATTAGTGTTATTTGACTGAATTATGGAGAAGAATGACGATTTAAGTTAAAAATTTGCAGAAATATATTTTTATGGGACTCTGCAGATAACATTTTAAATTAGCAAAGATGAAGGTGGATATCTGGAAAAAAATTGCGCAAGAATTTAATTGGGATATTATTGAAGTAAAAAGGAAAATGGGAGGATTGTTTACTTCATTTCGACGAGAAATGCGACGTGAAGGCAGAAATTACAATCGCCATGGCACACGCCCATTTGGAGATACAGAATATTTTAAAATTGCTTTTCTAATTTGTTCTGCGCTTGATGCAGATCTTCTAGTAACTCTTAGCAATCATGTCAAAGTATTTTCGCTTGATTAGTGCCTCCACGCTCCGCTTATTATTTCGCCATTCCATTTGGTGTATAAATGTGTCTGGATGATTGGCTTTTAACTAAGAAAATTAAGTAAATAGGTGCTATTGCAATAATTTCGGCTTTCTCTGGTTCTAATATCATTGGCCGGCTTAACATCTTAAAGCGGCAGATGTAATACCAAATACATTTTCAACTATCCTTCTTGCTCTTGAGAGCCTCTAGTTAAATATGTATTTAACGGATTCCTTTTTATTATGAAGCTCGATATTTTTTCATAAAGTTATCTTTCAAAGGAAATCTGCTACAAAAAAAAGTATGGAAAAAGTAGGCAAATTTGCTGAAGCTGATAAGTTTAAAGTATTTTGTTTTAATTTTTAACTTCCATCCTCGGCATCCGATATCAACATATAACAAATTGTACTCGGCGTCTACAAGGGCAAGCAGGACAATGCTGAACGTCGATTTATAATTAAAAAAGTTGCTGCTGCTAGAAGAGAATAAATGAAATTAACAACTCTTGTCTTGATCTATTCGTAAAGCACTTTATCTAACTTCAGGAATTGCTAGAAATGCTAGGACTTAAGTAAGAATTTCCAATAGCCAAGAAAATAAAGCGTAACAGCTAACCTCTCTTTAACTGGTATAGCTGTCCTGTAGTTGGCATCGCGGTTCTCAACTTTTGGTGTTATTAAACGAAGTAACGAGTCAAATATTTCTAACAACATTCTACAAAAATCTTTGGAATGGGCAGCATCTCCACTCTGTAGATCCTCTATCAAACCACTCGCACTGTACGTACTTCCATTTCTAAATTGCCATCCATCTTTGCTTTTTCCTTCCACCTAATATGTAATTCTCATCGCTTGACATTTTGTAGATGAAAAATTTGTTTGTATTCCTTGGAATGATTTAAGCACATGAACCGAACCAAAGCCAACGACATCAAACTTAAAACGTGAGAACGCGATATGGGTGATAACAACAAACGTGTTTACATCGCTTCGAACGTCGTTTGCGTTGAAACTTCGATCTATACGCGGCTTTGGAGTTTCACATAAAAGCAATAAAGTTGTTTAAAGTATCACTAACTAAGCTTTTTCAACAGTAAAGATAGGTTATAGGGAATATTGATAAAAGTTCACATGAATTGAAAAGGAGCCTCAAAAACAAACTTTTATCGTGCGCTATGGAAACTAAACACCTTGTATACTTAAGCATTTGTGAGCTTTGTATTGTACAGCATTTGTTGCCGAAAATTTTTTATTTTAACATTTCCTCTCTAAATTGTTCAGGAAATGAATTATCTTTCGCCCACGTATATTATCCAGGAATACCAAATTGATCTTCGTTGTAAATTCTAATATCTGTTGAATTTAAATGTATTCTTTTCAAAACTTTCTACGTAACTTATCCTCATCTAACAACCAGCATAAGTTCAATTTTTAATTTATGTCTCGAACGATGCGGCTGGAATAACGGAAATATAGTTGTTATAAAGCTCTGGCGGGTAAGATGCAAAGAAATGAGTTCGGCGTCCCGTAGGGACTCAGTAGGTAGACTAGCAAGCTACCCAACTTTTATTTCGCTACGGAGAAGATTTGCTGCGCTTTGGAAAGCACTACAACCGGCGGAGATAAGGGAAATAATGTAATATTTAAAGGGAAGATAAAATTTATCCGGTTAGAGGCAAACCGAAGTAAATGTTTACGCATCCTACGAATATATAACGATCTTAGCGATAAATCACAAAGAAATCCGATTACTTAACAACTAGCACTAAGGGCGAAATCAACGGCAATTCCGCAGGGAGGTGATATCATTGCCGCTCTGGAAAAAAATTCCAACCGAGATGAAATTACCGTAATTTATCTGATGGTGATGGCATTTTTTGATTAAATTACTGCCGAAGGATGAGACGGAATTATAAAGCATGACCGAGGGGAGTTTTTCCTCGGCCGAGAGTATACTGCAATTTGTCTTTACGTCCAAGTCTGTTCTGGAAGTGTATTAATATTGTGGTTAATGGTGCTGGTGTTAGCGTTGAGATGGTAGTGATGGTGTCGTTTTTTCTGCTTTTTTAAATTATGTACATAGTAGATTATGGATTTTCTCATTAGGGAAGATGAGTTGTTAGCGTTGATGTCATTTTTTTTCCTGGTTTTACGTTTAATAGCTTATTGTTAACATGTTAGATAACATATTTTGGCTTCCTTTGGAATCTCAGACGTGATTAAATACTTGAAAAAATCTCGTCTCGGGTGTCTTAAAGGACCCCTTGTTTGTGTCTGCTGTGCACACAGAGTCGCTGTGGATTATTTAAAAGTAATACGTTTCGGAGCACAACTGACACAAATATCAGTTTGAAATGATTGAACCAGAGTTAGTGTGTTCTGTTAAGTTGCAGGGTAAATTAGATATACTCGCTAAAGTGCTGAATAAACATGCCTTTAGTTGAATGAACATATAAATGTGTTTCCTCCCTTTCCAATTCCTTTCTCTCAGCGTCCGGCAAGCGGCAGGTCCCAGGTTCGATTCCTTACCGGGACGAGATTTTTAAGTATTTAATTATATCGGAGATTCCAAGCAAATTTCAGATTTTCATAACTTCATCAGTGCACTGGAAAAATATACTCTTGATCTCTCTTATGAAATGGCGCCCAAAATCCATCATGCTCTCCAAATTTTGTATTCGTAACTGTTCTTTGTGGGATTGACAAGAAAATATCGTCACAGACTGCTGAAATTTTTTTTATCAATTACAGCTTTTGCGTACCTTGATTTCGCCATTTGTACATTGTTATTGAAGTAACCTGGTTTACAGAAACTGAATTAAGTATCTAATTAGCACGTTAATCTCTGATTTACTTAATTTTGTAACGTCATTAATCACGTAACCTTAATAATAGTTAATACTTAATAGTAAATTAAATTAATTCGTCACATTAACATCTATCAATATTAACGTAAAAAAAAAGGTACAATATCTTGGAAGTAGCTGTTATTTGGATAGATTGAATAAAATATTCTTGTGTTGTCGATTGAACCAAATGTAATTTAATTCCAATTAAACGAATTGAATATCAGCTTATATATAAAGAACACACCAAATGCAATTAAATTGACAATTAAATCAGCGTACCTGTTAATAGCAAGTCAAATTAAGAACATAGAGTAGGTTCAGGCGCATTCAGAAGGACCACCCCCGAAAAAATGTGCTTTTTAAGTGCTTGGTTCATCTCTCGAAAACAACTAGTAGGTACTTTATTACGAAATTTCAGGATATTTAAACTCGAAGTAAAATAAAACAAAAAACTAACAACAACAAAAAAAAGAAAAACGAATAAAGAAAATAATGAGAGGAAACGTCTTTCACAGTCTACAAAATTTTCCAGTCTACGAAATGCGAATTCGATAACTTTTATAGTGCCGGTCCCGTTTTTACAGCTTTAATCGCCGTCTTGTTTGCCATTCAAAGCAGGCGTTTTTTCACGCTACCGCCCCGATCTCCGGTAACCCAGGCATACAGCTAACTCCTAAATCGAAGTAATTTTTTTTTACTATGTGGGAGTTGCGAGTTGTAATGGGGATCCTACGACGAATTCGAACGCAAATTCCCGCACAACGTATCGATTCCATTTCCCATCTTACCGTTTCGAGATCGAGATTAGACGTGGGGGAACTACAGCGACTAGGAGGAGGGTTGAAAGACAGAGGATAGGACGGTTCTTTTCGATTTCATCGATTGAATACTAATTGCGAACAGCGATACGTAAATCCGAATCCGGAAACGCGATCCGGGCATTTTACGAGGAGTTTTTTGATAATTGCTTTCCTTTTACTGGCGCAGTCTTTAGGATAGCGGGTTAAAAGGTTCGACGATTCTCAGAGAACGCGAGAAAATCGTAAAAGGAACGAAGAAGTTAAGGATCCGAAGGTTTTTATTTTTATTGGAACGCTTTAAGTAAATGAATTTTGTCGGAAAATAAATAGTAAAAATAGGAAATCCAGGAAGAATTTGGTTCGCGCGAACTGAAGGCGATTAAACTTTTTCATTGGATGAGATTATCGAAATTATTCAATATGTATCAAATTTTGCAAAGCAGGATTGATCTTTTGGAATAAAAAAAAAGATTGAAGTTCTTCAAAAACATAGTTTTAGTTGCTAATATTTTAGTAAAAAAATCAGCAATTGAAGAACAGGTGTGTGTGAGTACAAAATATAATTTTTACGGTATAAATCAGCACAAAATGAGCACAAAGCATGGACTTCTGATGATAAAAAAAAAACTAGCAAATTGGTAACTATTTCCATTTTACAGCTTCAACAATGAACATTAGCTTCTTCATAATGCGGCGACAGCTTTGTAGTGGTCTTCAGGCAGTCCAGTCTTAACCTTTAATGGACCTTTGCTGTGTAAAATGATTTTGAGGCAGAAACAAATAAACGACCTGTATATTTTTTTATTTTGTTGTTCGTAATTATATGTCCAGCACCAATTATGTTTGCTTTTATGTAACATGCTATTCAAGAGGAAAAAATCAAATATTTTCTTGTATTTTGATTTGATCATTTTAATAAATTATTGTTCACGGACAAACCTAATAAATTCGCAAGCATATTGCGTTCTTCTAGATACGACCACCATTATATTAGATTAATGGTAAAAGCAAGCAGATAAGAATTCCCATAACCCATACCGTTCTTTGGTTCTCTCTAATTTCATGCAAAACCTTTATACCGCGCTTAATATTTTCCATTCGTATCCATAAAATCATTGCTTCGGAAGGGCTTTAAAACCAATAAAATGGTAAATCTCAGAGCGCCCATTATAACGGTAGTTTTCCTCTTGGAAATAAAACGGCGCAACGACGGGAGAGAACAAACTCAAAAATAGAAGAAAAACCGAATAAAAATCCCAAAATAAAAACGCAACGCTGCTAGACCATGTTTAACGCAAATCCTACACAATTCCCGTACCCGTGTTGCACGTTGTAGTAGCATTCGCAGTAACAATAACACAACGCTACGTCGTAAATCTCGCTCCGGCCACTAGACTGCGCTGCGTTCGTTAACCGGATCCGAGCGCTTCCGCTCCTTGCTGGCGCAATAAAAGATGTAAATTTCTCGATTGCATTTGCGGGCCAAAGTCGTATAGTAATTGGAAATTAACAGATAAGCCGTTTACCATCGATCGTCGGAATCCGGCACGACGAACAAGAACTAGCCGAAGGAGTTTCTATCTTCAGATTTCGATTCTATAAATCGGAACGTAGATACTTCGATTGTAACCGGATTTATGTGATTTTAAGGATTATATCGTGTATTTTTTTAATCTTCTTTTTAAGCTGGAGTAAGGGTACAACGATATCGGTGAAGAAGAAATGTCCACTATTTTTTATTATGTGAGGTTCATATTTAGGAAGAAGCTCTGTTGACCATAATCTTTTTACTGCGTCTGAAGTGATATCTTGGCACAGAGTGGTTATATTATATTTGTTGTTATTCTTTGCGCATTTTGTTAACATAATTACGCTTAAAACTAAACATGTTCCAGGTTTGGACCGTGTCATGTCGTTTTTTTGTTGAAAGAAAGCTCGACGTTTCGCCCATAATCATATAGGCCTTCTTCAGGAGAGGGAAAAATGGTACGCAACAGTTAGCACGGTAATTCAACGTGTGAACCATGCCAGAGGCGAAACTAACTGAGCGGGAATCAGTTGATCACGGTAACTCAGCATCTGAACCATGGCAGAAGCGAAAATCCACTGCAGCAGTTAGTTTCGCCTGTGGCGTGGTTTATACGTTGCCCGTTGCCTTTCTTTCTCCTGAAGAAGCTCCACATGATTTTGGCCGAAACGTCGAGTTTTCTTTCTACAAAAAAACATGTCTGGGTCCAAACTCGGAACACGTTTAGTTTTAACTGACTCTGGCCGTCGAAGCCTACATTTTCATAATTACTCTTATTACAAGTATGCGTCCATTTTAAGTATCTAGCATTAGTTTCTGTATTACTTACTTCTTATTTGTATCTTAGAAAAATAAATAAAACACGGTTAAAACATTAATTTTGCTCTCTTTTGGGTGACAATATTGAAAGAACTCCCTGTAGATGAGAAACTCGACGCCCAAATTCAAATTATACTGTGCCACTTCATGCATCACTTTCCTTTCTTTCTCCCACTCATTACCATATGCAAAACAATCCATCATCTCCAATTTCTGAGTCATATCACTTCACACGTCCACTAATTCAAACGATTCAATCCAACGATTCGTTCAGATAAATTTTAACTTTACATTTTTGTTTATTTAATAAATATGCACTTATTTAATTTCTAATTTTCTTCCAATCAAATTTACCTCAATAGCTCGACACATCTTGAAAAGTAATCGAAGGTGTCAACAACTGCAGCAATTTGTCAAAGCTTTTCACGCTGATCCGGAAAACTTCTTAGCAGCGGCGGTCGGTGCATTGCAACGATTCGATTCCCTCGTGTTGTATATCGTAATGCTATTGAAATACATGAGGAAATCGAAGCCGTCGCATTTACGTCACCATCAGCCGCCACTGCTTCTTAGGATAATTGGATGTTAGCCATAAGAACCACTTGGGAAGCAATTCCAATGAATTTGTTAAATAATTTATTTACTTCGTTGCCTCATCGCATGTTGGCAGTTATTGAGAAACGAGGAGGTCTTATTATTAAAATAAAAGATAGTTGATTTATTTCTATTTCTTGTTTTTTTTTTTCTTTTTTTTGGGTGAGAGTAATTAATTGTCGCTTGAAAATTACCATTAGAATGAAAAAAAAATCCTCAAAAATTGGTTTTTGAAATTTTTAAGGTAAGCTGGTGTCTAGATTTATACAAGGGACCTAATTTTTATAGTAATTTTTAACGTTTCAACGAAATGGCGTCAATTGTGAAATGAGAGTAATCAAATGTCGGGCACTAAACCTTCATATTCTTGTCTTGTCTTCTGCTGATCAATCATTCCAATAATTTATTTGAATTAATATGAATTAATTAGATTTAACATCACTGAATTCCATTAAGACATTTGCAAATAATTTTAAAATTAAATTTAATAAAAAGTTGATAAATAATGCAGGAGTTTCATTTGATGATGCTTCAAAGGAAGTTATAAAGGATGATATAGAAGCACATTTTGGTCTCATTTTCTATTAATGAACTTACTTATCGACCGATTTCAAACTAGAAGTCGTATTGTAATTATTTCTTCATTATTGCCATTGTTACCAACGGTACAAAAATTTTCAAATGTTCCCTCGAAGCGCTAAGTAATTAAAACTCCCAAATTACTTTTAATATAAAGCCTGGAGCGGCCAATATTTCATTCCACCTATTCAAAGAGCATTTAATATAAAAACAACCAATAACATGTCTATAATATTAACCCCCTCGATAAAACCTAACTTAATAACATTCGGACGAATTCATATACTTTGCCCTATTTAGGCCCTGCACGGCTACACGATAATAGGGTAGTTTCAAAACCACTTACGTCGAGCAGTCTTCAACGATGGCGCTGGCCGCTTGGCAAAGTAGGAAGGACAATAATAGAGTCGATGGGCCCATTATGTGCGACATATTATCTACTGGAATACGGCATCCCATTCACTGAACCTGAAAGGAGGAATTTCGTATAGTGCATACACGGTTACTCTATGGTTTTGAAATTGTAAAATAGATGTGGAAAATTTTATGCGGTAGCATTACATCGAAATAGGATTTAGAGTAACGCCACCGTTTGTTAGAATAAAGTAGGTTTAACAAGTACTGGAGGTAATTCTATGTTACTAACAGTGCTTCAGAATTTAAATTTAAATTGTATAAAATTAATTACTTTTGGTAAAATTTCTTTTTTTTCCCCCTTTTTTGACTGCAATGCATGATATCTCGCAAGCTTTAGGAGGTTTGGGTCTATCTTTGGTGAAATACGATTAATTAAATCAATTTTGGTATAAGAAAAGCCAACGTATGCTTGTAAAGTATGAAAAGGCTTGGTCGTCTGCTCATAGTTGCCGCAGGCTTAGGAGTTGTATGTTCGAGTCAGCAAAATCGCTGTGTTATCAATCGCCTCTTAGAGATTAATTAACTGCACTTAACCTTTTACGGCGAGGGATGGCCATAGAATACTTAATACGTGCTATTCACACAGAAAAGCTCCATGACAACAACAAAAGATTCGATTACATCTTGTAAAAGGACGCCCAAAATCAAGTGCGTGCCTCAGAAAAAGTATTGTTTTTTTTTTCCCATATGCTATTCTATGCGCGTTGTGATTGGTGCAAAATGACAAGGGCATCTTGTTTAGGAAAGGCGAAGTAAATTAATGAAGATGATGCGTTACAAACTGAAAATATAAAAAAAGTCTACGCGCATCGATCAAGGCGATAGGACGTGTGACCAGCGTCCAAGTTTTGGTGATCGGTTATATCAAACCTCAACTTCCCAAGAAGTCGAGTAAAAGATAATTAATCCCTTTTATTTCTCCCCTTGCTCTTCCCCTTATTATTTTTATTAAAGGAAATTATATATTAGCGTTCCGTCTTGATCAGAAGAACCACGGTGAAGAGAATATAAGAATCACGTGTTATTGCACCATTATGGCAACGTAGAAAAGTACGCTAGGCGCCTTACGACGCAAAGGCATTATCCACAGCCTAAATATTGCATTTCCACCAGGAGAGCGAGAAGACGCTGTTCAGTTGCCGCCAAAGAACCGCACCCATTAGTTTTAGAATATCTACTTCAGAAACAGCACTGAAAGGCCCCATTATCTGTTTTTTTCTCTCAAAATATACCAGAGCATGCTATGTTTTGGAATTCAATCACTACCCAGGTATTATCTGTAATAATATTGATAACATTGACCTATTCGTTGCATTGTCTTTATTCGAAATAACTTTGCGAAGACTTTGTAGTCTTCTCTCTTTTTCATTTCTTTCTTGTGAATTACAGAAATGAAATAGAAAACTGGCGAGAAATAGCTAGTAATAAGCGGAATACGCAAAAACGATCCTAATCAACATGTGACAACTAACAACAGACTGCAACAGGTAAACAAAGCACCATTTGAACAGCGCATTAGTGGCATACGCTTGGCCTTATCTGCCACTCTAATGGAATCAAATCGTGTAGATCTTTGTCTGTGAAACAAGCGCAAACCTTGCTTCTTTTCTCAGCAGCAGAAAGTCAAATTTACAGATTGTCTTTACTCATACGACAAAACAATGGTGCAGGTAAAAACTGAAAATGGATAAAGTGTACACTTCTTTATGACTCGACATTTCATTTCTGGCCAGAGCTAGATTAATTTGGTGATTGCTTCCAGCACCCACACAACTGGTACATAACTTGATAAAAATCACACATTCAAAAACAAAAGCACAAAAATCTGAAACGACGCTCATCGGCTTTTTCATTCGCCATACAAATATCCGCACTTTTTCCCGATATTCTACCGCAGTTAATTTTGGTAATCCAGTTTCGAAATCGCCGGCCATTGGCGAATTAATGAAGAGATATGTTGTCCGGTCAACGAGTAGTCGCTTTCCCTCCTCGCCTTCTCGCACAATCATGGCCAACGTTTTGTCTCTTACGTTCCAATTCGACTCCCCTAAACTTATGTTCATATGAGCCCTGATCTATAGGATAGATTTGCGGAAATTGCACGGTCAACATTTATTAAAAACGATTGTGGCAAGCTCGTAAGCGAATGGTACGGATAATGTTGAATGTACAGTTATGTGCGAAATATTAATGATTGTATGAGGCCTTCGTATTACTGGGGTTGATTCTTTGAAAATTATTGTTATGGCAAGGAGGCTGTCGGATTATTTATTTCAATTAGAGATGTTTAAGCAATTTTTGAGTTAATTTTATCCTTTTAAGAAACAATTCAAATCGTTAGAATTTTGAGTTGAAGTGTAAAATGATGGTTTGAAGAAATTATGCAAGCTGGGAAGGAAAATTTGGTAAATTCGGCAAGAAATGTGCCTAACTAAATTCGAAGAAAGCGTGTACAAGTAAGCAACAATGGTTCGATCAAAGATGCTGCAATCCGATTTTCAACATCAGCAGAATATGGCATCGTGGACAAAAAGCCATTGCTGCGACCACAATGGGGCCATTCTCGAAGATGCTGGTTTAATGGAAAGAAACATCATGTCTGGTGCCAAGCAAGAATATAAGAAAAACTTCTTCCAGCTACAAAGAGCAAATAACCCCACTCCAGATCCACTTCAAATAATTTAATTCAAGCAGCAAAAATCTTGATTAAAATGGTTTTACATTACAAGCAGTTCAAGTACTTCGTTACATTTAAAAGAGTTATTCTTTGGCCGTGACGCTTTCCGGTTACTTCTGGTAATTAAAATCAACTTCGCAAACGAAAAAAAAAAACCTTCCACGGGCAGACAATTTGCTGAAATTTATTTTCCAAAGTTCTTTATCGAATGTTTTCATTTCAACGTCCGTTGTTTACATTACGTACTCGATGGCTCAGATTTGTTTGAAAGTCGCCGAAAGTCATCCGCGTACATGATTTGCCCTCTTAGTCAATATAACCGAGAAAACAAGCTCTTTGATGTTGGGCAGAGAGAAAAGCTTCGATTCGACGAAAAGTTGGTGTTTGGCCCAGATTTCCTCGTTGCACGAGTTGGTTCCGGTTCAGCTCGTTTCAGACTGGGGCACGCGGAAAGATCTAACGAAAACATCAGCAAGTGGATGTGCGGCAGGTGTACGATTGTGGATATGGGATGATATTTTCCGTTTCTCATTTTCTTTTCTCGATTTGGATGCTAATTTTATTGTATTTAAAGGATGGGAACTTGTTGTGAGATGCTTTAAAGTGAAAAAGTAATTATGAAAAATTATTTTTTTTTAAACAAGACGTCGATAAAATTGAATTTTGTCGACGTCTCGAGCGGAAATTGTGAGAATTAATTCCGCAAGTCTATGGTGTCGTATGTGAAAATTCACACACGAATAACACGGCATCTGAAGAGATTTTTTCTAAATTTGGAATTGAAGTCCTTTTTCTTACAGCGAAGATGCAGGTAGTCGAGTGCTTTGAGCGTTTATATGTGTATTTATTTCGAATCTGTCATATGAGATAGGTAGGTTGATAGAATATTGACGCCGGCAGTTGGATCGGGATAAATTAGTCAGTTTTACGTCGTCGGGCGTAATTTTAATTGAAAATGTGTAACATGAGTCGAGATTATCGAGTGTCGGTGATGATACGCACCTAGATTGATCGATTGCAAAGTTATTTGCGCGTTTCAAAAACGAAAAAGAATAGAAAATAACGAAATGGATCGTCTACCACAATTGCCCTCAAACCTTCAATTGCAATAATTCAATCGATAAGTAATACCTTTCTCAACTCCAATTTTGATCTAGTTAAAAAAAAAATTAGCCGTGAAAATTATTAGAATGATGATGAAGTGAGACTCATGTCAGCTAATTAAAGACAGAAAAAACCTTACATTTTAATGCCTTCGCATGCATTTTCCTCTCAAAAAGTTAAACGCCTGCTAAAAATACGCCCAATTTAACGACAGAATCGAAACAACCACGCGGTGTTTCGCAGCAAGGGCTCGCTTTATCCCGGCCAGTGGGAGGCAGTCAAATTGCTAAAATACTACTTTATTCGGCGCAATTGGGTGGCGTGTCGCATCAGGGTAGGGCCGATACTTCGTTAGGATTTGCATTTTAACGAGATTTTGGGCCGGCCGAATTAGATAAACACGTGTCGCTCCCATGGGTGCATAGCATTGATTCTGTTATTTCAACGAATTCGAATGCGAAGGTACACCATAATGGAAGCTTTGGACGAATGTTATCGAAAGATATACAGAAATTTCCGCGTAACCCGTCCATTAAAAATTCTCGTAGCTCTAGCATCTTATCCTAGTTCTGAAAATTCGTAGCAGACAATAAGCGCACTCGTTTATGGTGGTTATGGTGGAAATCTCTTTGAAGTCAATTTTGATATTTTTGTCTTCTTATATGCAACAGAATTTTCTTTTTATATATTGGTGTCACTTTTACTGACAAAGGAACACCGGCAACTGCCATTTGTTGTAGAAACTGAATTCCCCGACTTTGGGCTACAGTTCCTCCAACAGTGCGCAGAACTCTTCATTTCCTTCAAATTGTTTCTCACAGTTTCGACAGAACGTCTTGGCTCTACCACCTTTTCAGTATTGGGCAGCTTACATTTTGAAATCCAACCCAATAACGCTGTCTCTTTCTACAGGACCGCTTGCAATATTTTCAAAATTGTGTTCATCATCTTCTGCTACATCTTCCACTAATTGCTCATAATGTGGTTCTTCTAATCGTTCGAGTTCCGTTCATGTTATACATCCAAAAGAGAACATGCTTCGTTATTGAGGATTTACAATTTTTTAAGACATTTTGCAACTCAATTTCTTGAGACGTCAAAGAGATTATTGAGATGTTAGTTATATTAATAGCTAGCATTGTACCCAACTACAAATTTACACGATATACAACGCCATTTTCTAAGTAAAAGCGGCTTTATTTTTAATTAATGAAAAAAAAGAGAAATTATAACAAAAATGGACGGTACCCGATCCTCCGTAATATAATATTTGAAAATAATTTTCATCATTCCTCGAGGCTGTGCAAGGTACCTTTTCAGCTCTACATTTTCATCGAAACCTGAATTTTCAGGTTGCCAGTGTTCCTTTGTGAGTTCTATTACTGACAGGAGGAGGACAATGCTTTCTTGAAGTTAACAACAATAACACCTAAACTAAGTAACTAATAAACACAAAGGAGAATACAGCTGGAATAATGTTTTCTCGAAAGATGCCCCGTTCTTGCAGCATTTGTAGTAATACAGAGAGTCTCAAGATCCCATCAAAAAAGTACTTTTTTACAAACTGGTATATTACAGGACTTTGTTGTGTTCGTCCCAAGTTGATTCCAAACTTTCCATATTCAGTATTTGTTGCTCTTATCTTCAGTATCTGCTCCAGAAAGGTCATTAATTAAGCAAGTTGGAAATGAATCTTGATAATACGTATTAATACAGAAATTTTGAAATTCATGTTTTCTTTACTTCTCTTTCAAAAGGAACTAATCAAATCACTTCCATTCCCTCGAAAAGCAACACCCTATTACAAAATTAACCGAAACGGATACAGCTCCTAACCGTGATACTTCCTGCCGTGACCGCTATACATTAACGCACTCCGTTTTCACCTATTCAACCGGCACCGCCGTCGGAACGGAGACTCTACATCCTTCCCCCTAAGCAATTCCCTCGTTTCTCGAGCAATCCGTGTATGTGCGTCGGTGCCAGGTTAATCGGCGGAACGAGAGCAGCCCCACTAGCCGACTTTCATTAAGAACCCTTTACTATACCATACGCGTACAACCCCCGCCAGACAACAAGTTAGAACTCGTCACATACGCTCAAACTACGCAAGGGAGAAAGATATTCAGCCGCGCGTTTATTAGCGCCCTCTGTGGACGACGTCGAATTGCGTATCGTGGAGGGAGAGAAGGGCAGAGGGGAGTGTCATAACAAGTACTTTAATAGGGTGAAACTTGTGAAGAGGTGCGTCGAGTATAGACGCTTCAGTACACAAAGAAGTGTTAAAAGTGCGCCGATGGTAACAAGGAAGGGTGCACGATTGGGGTCGTTGTCGCTGCTACGTGGGGCGGTTGCGTTGATTTTCTTTCGCCTGTTTTCGTTGCAGTCGTCGGCCTTGGCTGGCTATGTTTTCTTTTTTAATAAAAATGCAGAATTTTATGCGCCTGAGAATCCGTTTTTATAGGCGATTATCACTTAAAATATTTATTTTATTCCTCAAAAAGTTATTCAACTTTAACCTGCTGTTAATAGTTTTTACAATGTAAATCAACGTAAGAATTAAAAATACGCTTATTCATTTGTAAGTTTCCATTTCTTCCAGTTCCTTGCTTTTATCCTCCAGTCTTTCTAAGTCTTCAATAACACTACTTATCCATCTTTCGTTAAGCGTTTTCTTCATCCATGTCCCAGACGGACTTCCCTTTAACAATATTTTAGGCATCCTATTTTTGTCCATCCTTCCAACAAGACTAGGTTGAGCACAAAACTCCTCAAATCTCCTTCTCTTCTTTCCTTCATCTGTGATATTGCCTATCTTTCTCTCAAGCTTCTGTATTTTTGAGTAACTTTGGAAATTCTAGCTTTTGCTACTAATTCTTGTTTTGCAGGACAGAGAAGTTAGAGTGGTTACTGGTTCTAAAAAATCGCAACGATTGCTATAGGCCTCTATTTAAGAAGCACGGAATTTACCTTTAAAGAAAATTTTGCAAGAAATAAATATCTCATCAGATCCAACTTTTCTCTTTGAGGTAGAAGCGAATTAAAAAATTCTTTCTTGTTGATTAATTCTAAGAAACGATTTCATGCAAGAAATAGCTTATTTCTCACTAATTAAAATATCGGAGTTTGGATTAAAAAGATCTTTGAGGTCCTAGAAAGAAGATTACCGAGCAGATAAACTTCCATCCCCAACCACGCCGCTCATCCCCACTATATCATTTATATTTCCACGTAATGCACCTCACGTCCAAACGAATATGAATCTATAAATTCGGAGCGCTTCGTTGCGGGTCTAATGCACTGCGGCGGCGGTGTACTAGAACTTCGCCGCTGCAGTCGGATAGATGGTGCTGGCGTCAAAAATTTATGGCCCCAGCGTATAGTCGTGATCCCGACCGGGCAGTCTCGTTTCCAATAACTGTCCGAAAAGTGTATTTTAAGCATTCCGACGGATAAATTCACGTCCACCGAGGATTGGAATAACGTTTCGCGCGAAAGAGAGAAAGACACGCATCTCTGGCTATGTGTCTGTGCGCGAAAACAATCCCATCCACGAAATGGCATCCGGTAGCGAGATATTTACGGTGCACTAACGGTACTTATCTGCGACTATAAAGGATCGCTTCACGTGCGAAGATGGATAGTTTTTTGGGAAAATGGAAAAGTCAATAATCAGTTTTCGAATAGGGATCGCGGGCCGCTATAGAGTTCTTCTGGAAGATATCACAGAACAGAGGACTTAATTGTTATTGCCTATCATAAGATATAAGAGAAACAAATGCTTTTGCACATAATGTTTCAAATCTTTAATAAAGGATAGGTGGCGGTTTTTGAAGAAAAGCGATCTTATTTTCTAAAATTTTCCGAAATTTGGAAATGATGCCTTTTTTAATCCACATAAGCTGTACTTATTGGGATAAAGTAATTTAATTTTGAAACATTCTGCTGACTGATTAATTTTTGATCCTCAGTATGGGGATCTCGCTTATTACGAGCGACAAAGGATATGTTTCAATTCGCCGAAGCTGGTAAATTTTGTGTTTGTTTTGATAACTTTCCATGTAGCTGTTTTTTAATAATGTCATCATTTGTACCTTTCCCGCTGTAAAGCTCCTTAGTTTCAATCCCGCAACGTAAAAAAGCATTTTTAATTGGTAAATATCCCCCGTTCAGGGTGTCGCTCGCCGAAAAACAGTACGAAAGCCTCTTAACATCAACAAAAACTCTTTAAAACACTTGATATATATAATCCTCTCAAAAATACAAACAGTCACGCACAGCGGTGACGGCAGAATCCGCTGCGAGAAGAAAAAAGTAAATGAATTTTTGCTTAGAATATAATCCTATTACGAAATTTTCCACGGAGTTTCTGGGATTCCATGTATATTCCTTATTTTTGCGGTTTTATTCCGTTTCCTTCCACGTCGTTTTTGAACGAATGATGGCCCTCTTATCTTTCGGAAACACAGGAGAGGGTCGCCCTTTAAAAAATTCATCGGGCAATCGAGAAGTCGGCATTTTTATTGCCCCTAGACGTAGATGGCGCGGCGGTAGGGGCAGGTCAAGGCGGTGAAGCGGAAAACCGGTTGTAAATTTTATCGTATCGAATTTGAGCCCCCTTTAAAAATTCAATTTTATGAGCGGGTCGTGCCCTGCGAGACCCGTTTATGATGTCTTGACCTCTCGTTTTTACGGTAATGTCTCTTGCATCGTTTCGTTTTTCTCGATTGGAAATTGCTAGGACATGAAACTGTGGGCGGTGACTCGAAATATCGAAATTTACGGTTTATTTGCCTAGTACGGGGGGCGACTCAGACATTTTATTGATGATTTAAAATGGAGAATTAACAGAATTAAATTTGAATAATAGAAAAAATAGGTACGTTGAATTAATTTGTTCGGTTCATTAAAGTACAAATAAAATTTATATAAATAAATAATAATTTGTAATTTCCTCTATGCAGCCAGCAAAACATCAGGTAAAACTGCCACCGTAAGAAAAAATGAGCACAATGAGCAGAATGGATAGAACCACGTCAGACAGGCACATCGTTCATTTAACCATCGCATCGGCGTAGACACGCTATCGCGTCAACGTTTTTTCTATTTAACCCTCAGATGGCGCCCGTGTATTTCTCATGTTCTACTAACTAGCGCAACGGATATATGCGATCCATCGGGGAAGGGAATACCGTGAAAGAGTTCTCTTTTGTTGCATGATTAATTGGCGCCTTATGCAAGCTTCCGACGAGCTTTTGTGCTTCACGAACACAGAGCTTGTCGTAAAGCGGGGGCAATCTAATTAAAAATGGAATAAAAGGAATCGGACACGACGTATCAAGTCTTGTAAAGATCGTGGAGGCGGACTACAAATGTTCATCGCGAAAAACAAATAGAGAAAAACTTTCCGTTGCGAAGGAAGACGGATGAGAATTTGTTTCTTATTAGTTGCGGCGGTAGCGCGATTGTATTTTTTTCCGCGTCGTATTTTGTTTGCGGTTTTCCGTGTTGGTTGATGTCCGTGATCCCGCTTCTTATCCGCGTTTGAAGATACGAACGAGGACAGGTAATGAAAAATGTTGTAATGAGGAAATATTACCAAGGAAGGGGAGGCTTTTGATGTTGGAGGAAGATATTACGTTACGGACGTCAGATAAACTAGAAAAATATCAAGTTTTACAGAAATAATAAAACAAGAAAGTAGCAGTAATTTCGAATGTCTATTGTAAGACTGACTATTGTAAGATAGGCGAAAAATTCCTTCCTTGTGATTGGTTAATAGACGAGGCAAGTTCACACATACAAAAAATAGCAAATTAAATTTAGTTGGATAAAACGCGATCACCAGTATCGCGTGTTATTTGGCAAAAGTCTTTGTTGGTTTCGGTTTTCTATTTATTGCCTTTTATTGCTTTTTATTGTCGTTTGGTGTAGTTTTCATAAGCGGGTTGTGGCAAAACAGCTGATGAAGAGGTATCTCGCCCAACAGCAAGGCCACCAAAAAATCCTCCGGGAAAGTATACTGGCAGTAAGTAAAGATTGTATTGGTTGTAATGTATTGGTTGTAATATATTGGTTGTAATGTATTGGTGAACATTATTGTACAGATTAATGTTCAAAAGAGCTGCCTTGATGGCCAATTTTTGATTATTAACAAAGTCCGCTATAGCTTTTCAAAGATAGCTTAAAATTAGCTATTACCAAGTTAATTTAAATAAATTATAGAAAACATGTTATTCAGTTGGCCTCTCAAGGCATCTTTGTTAATCCCTTCAGATCATATTTCTTTTGGAATTGAGCAAATATCTCATAAAATAAACTCAGGAGATTTGCCCAAAGTGCAGCGTGTTATTACTATATGAGCAGTGCACCCTTAAGTCAAGAAATGTTTTTTCCAAACCTAACACATTATATCGTCCGAAGGATTACAGCTAATTGACTTGATCGACAAGCTCTCTATTTCCCACATGACCAGAAGCATGCAACAGAATCTATTAATTGCCCTCTTTCCGATAATGGCGCATTAAATCGGGTTAACGTTTAGCTACGACTAAAACTCTAACCTAGCTACCGTTTGCTGCCAAAAGCAGAGAGAGAGAGAGAGGGAGGAAACTAGGAAAAGCTCATTGAATAATGTATGGTTATGTACGCGCACGTTCTATCGACATTAGACGACTTGCGGCTTTAATTCCTATTAGAACCTTTTCGATGGGGATGGCTGGCGGTTTGCTTGTAAGTAATTATGTATGTGGCGAAACTTTAGTAGCGGTAGCAGTAGTCGAAAGCTTTACGGAGCTTTTAATCTAATTATTTAGTTCCGGGAAAGGGGGAAAGATTTTGTTTTAATCCCGTTTAATGTGCTGTACCGCGTAACGGTTTATCGATATTTGGAGGTTGGAAAATGGTGTAAGTGAATTAGAAAATTAGGGTCTCGTAAGGATTCCAAACAATTTAGGTAACGTGGAAGCTTAGCTTATTAAATTTTGGGACGCAGAAAGATCAATTTAAACGTGCAACTGTTTAGTACCATTTAGAAACTTCCATAAATCGCACCATTCAGTAAAAGGTTTAAATTCCGTTTGGGTAGAGATTTTTTAACGGATGTGAGGGGCCTGAAAAGAAATTTCTAGCTGGCTCCAATTTGCTAGCTACCAGCTTGTACCATGGGCAAAATGTAAACAAAAAACTATTTTCTGTCTGCAGAGGAGCAAACGCCAGTTCTTTATGTTGCGAGGAGTATTATTGAAAAGACTGCTAAAGGTACCTATGTTTATGTTTAAAGCTGGTGGCAGCTGCCATCAGTGTGTTCCTGAAAATTGAACGTAGCCGACATGCTGCCGTGCAGCCCTTTGCGTAAAGGATCAATATCCTTTTGCCAGCTGTAATTGGGAGAGAGGCATTGGGCAAACTTTCTACGATGTGATACATGAAGGTCATCCAAATTCCACCAATATCGGCACGGTATAAGGATTTACAATGCTTTACCGGGTTCTCTTAAGTTTGTGAAAATTCCAAAGTTAAATCTTAAAATTATATCTCTAAAACAAAAGTACCATTCATTGGAAGAGGTTGTGTCTAATAGGTCGTCAAACATTTATCTATCTATCTTTAACATGCTCCAATCGCTGATTCTCTAGTAATTGTCAATATGCAGATCTTTCGAAATTCACCGTTGCTTAAAAGTTAAATTTAACTAAATTATTTTACTAATTTTACCAGCAAAATCCGAAGTCTGTATTTTATCACATTCTCCCATTGCCTCCATCATATCATTCTTCCATACTTTATCGGTTTTTTTTCCGTTTAGCCAAACTCCGTTTTTCAGAATTGTCGCTCGTATCTGAGCTTCTCCTATCCCAACTACACCCGCCTTCATGCCGAAAAACGAATTAATATGCAAATAAGGGGAAAAACGGACGAAATCAGACATCGGCCGCCGCGTTTGCTTTTTGAATCACGGCGCAGTCCCTTCCTGCGTCTCGTTCGTTCGTTTAATCGAAAAATTACGTCCCTAATTCGAAGAAAAACGAAGATTGATCTAACGCCGAGGCAAAGCAAACCCGGAGGCTCCGGCAGTTATCTCGTAGCCGTAAAATTCCGGCTTCGGATCTTAGGTGAAAGCGGGCGATTCTCGTGTCCTTTGATTATCTCTAGAAGGGCAAATAAAATCGCTTCATCCAATGGAACTTCGGCGAGGAGAGAGAAGGGACTGAGGTGATGAGGAAATATGGTTATTTGAGATCGTGGTGGGTATAGAAATGTTTTTTTTTTTTTTTTTCGGAAGATGACTATTATTGCAGAATCCATGAGGTCATGATTATAATAAGGAAATTGGTTCCTATCGGATAGGATGCCAGATTTATAAGATTGGAACTAATCCATATATTTCTTGGCGGATACGCGGGCTTTATATTCCTTCAAGGATAAATTATTTAAGTTAATCAGAGGGACATAAAGAAGAAATTGCGCATATGAAAATCCATAGAATTTGATCTTCTTTCTTACCAATGAAAAGCAATCAATATAAAATATTTAAGTAACTGATGGATTCAGTTCAAATAACACCTTGTAACTCAGCATCTTGGCAAAATTTTCGCAAAATTTTGATTTTTTTTCGAAACATTGGGATGGTTTTCCTTGAGATCAGAATATGACTTTAGAACTCAATTTTTACCGATTTGAGTCAAACTTATTTGATTTAGTAGATTTTAGATCACAAAGTATATTTATTTTGAAGGTCAATTTCACGCACTAAATGTGAACTGAATAGACATTTTTCAAAATTCATCGTCATTTACAAGGCTGAAATTTCTCGCATTAACCAACTCTTCTTTAGAAAAATTTATTAAAAAAAAACAATTAACTTGAAAAGGTAACAATTAACAAAGAACATGAAATAAATAAAGAAACAAATTGATAACCATAAAATTATGAGATAAGATAACATGGCCCACCACGTATATTTCAAAATTACTTAAGCTTTACACTAAACACAATATAACTCAAAAAGTACGAACTTTAGGTATGGGGAGTGTCGTGTGGAGGAATCGAAGAGATTTTAAATATGCATCGAATGGTGTAAAAATATACAAGGTGTTCTATTTGAATAAAAAAACCTTCAAAAAGTTGTAACTGTTTGAAGATACTTTAATTAATGTTACCTTCCTGAACACTCTTTATGGTAAAATAAATTATTATTAAAAATATTGATTAGTATATTTGAATTATTACCACAACGACGGCAAAAATTCTTGTAAAATTATCACAAATACAGATGCTTGAAAAGCGAATATCTCAAAGGAATATACAGGGCATTCCATTGAACAACGTACCAGAGAAACTAAGCACCCTGTACACTTCAAAATAATTTTCCATCATAGAGCACTTGATTCTAATCAATTTTTATTCGCAACATGTTTCCATTAAATTAATAGATAATCTGTAATTCACGGCATGCAGATAGTTGCCGCACCCTGTATATACAAATGAGATTTTTTTTCCGATGTTTACTATGGGGAACTCAGAATTTAGCGGAAATAGAAAGGGGGTCAAACGGGGAACGAATTGCAGTTTTACGAGATCAAATTGAATGAACCCGTTGTTCTTTGGAAAAAAGTACCCGGTTAATTAGATAATCTCCATTGAAAATTACATAAAGAACATTGCTTTGAATGAAAGAAACATTTTTACCTTCAAAAACAAAAAATATTTGCCTTGTCCCGGCGTCTTTATCTTATCGACGTTATTCAAACTAACACCATACAAAATCACACGCAGTCCTTTCGATAAACACATAAAGATACGTTACGTCACACTATCTTCGACCTTTTACACACACCCAGCTTTCCAATAATATTGTCTCAAGCGCTGTATAAACGCAGTGCCGCAGGAACGACCCCAGAATCCCAGACGTCACTCCGTCCCATGAACAATTTCAGCAGCTCGCAACACACAAAACGGTCCGGAGATTACACATAGGCCCGGGGATGGTGGCAGATTTCGAGATTGAATAATGCGTTTTTCGTTTAAAACGATATTTTTTTGGGATGACTTTGAACGTATAAAAAATACGTTTTTTCTTTCATAAAAATGAAAGCGCTGAATGTGACAATATGAGAATTTACATTGTATTTTTCAAACTTCACCCTCGAAATTAGTTAATTCTCTGTAAATGCGGTTTCTGCTCTACTCCTCCTAATTAAAAAACAGGGTGTGGTATTATACAAAATAAAAGAAAATAATTAAGAAAATTTAATTACTGTGTAAGATAAAATTAATTAACGTTATAAGAAGGGGATTTCAATTTCACATCAAAAGAACCTACCAGAAACGAATCTCGTACTAATTTTTTGCGATCACTACCGAATCCATCTTTCCTGATTTTATTTCGGAGGGAAAAAGAAAGAAATTAACATGCAAATAAAGGAAATCCGCTTAATTCGTGCTGTAGCAGCGGCCTCCGCTGGCCGTTTCTTTAATCGAAAAGCCTACGTTAACGCTTCTAATTTTGGAAACGATCGCTGGGGATGGGCGAAGTAAGGGAAAAGTAAGGGAAAAAAGAAAATAAGCTCGTGGATAGGATGTTCTTCTTGTACAATTAACCAATGTTCTATTTTCCAAAGAAAAGGAACGGTATTACGTATTTAGGTGACGGAATTACCCTTTACCTTTTCAAAAGATTTTCTCTTTCAGAGATCTTTGATGTTAGGTAATTCAGATTTAATTGGGACAAACGGAACGACATTTGAAATTTTCATATTTCAACGTGTATCAAGAAATGTCTCATAGTAACCAATGTGACCGATGTTTGGTTGTATGTAAACGTTAGCGATGTACACTAAGAGATGAGAAAATTGACACGTACACAGCACAAAGTAAATTAACGGGCCCAAACCAGCAAGGGCGGAAACATCAACTGAAGTTACAGTAAAAGCTGAGGGAGCACCGCCACCAACAGACCGGCCAACCAAACCAAATCTCATATCACTCTTATACACCATAAATGAAGAGTCAAAGAGTTCACTACTGCTAACATCCTCACAAAACCAAGTTTCTGTAAACAGCACGATATCCGCGTCAGTGTTACACGGTGTAGAATAAATGTTACCAACTTTAGAGCGTAAACCATGCACGTTTTGATAGCGGATACGTAAAACATCAGTACTATTGGACGTAATCAGTTTAAAGAATTCCTCAGCTGTGTGATTTTTGGGACATCACCTGCATATTTAATAATAATATTTTTCTCGCCAACATCTCTACGTCTATGAAATTCCTGTCCCACTTTACGATAGAAATTCATCTGATAGGGTGTCTTATCCTTAGACACATCCAGCATTTTAAATTCATTCAATTTTTTATAACTATATTATAAATAAAGAAAATAGTAACATTTAGGCCTTTCTAATTTCTGGATTTAGTTGACGGCGATACTCTTTAATAGCTACGTAGTACTCTTACTTACTTACTTCTAAAAGAAATAATTATTCTTGAAAAAAGAAGTAAAATAAACACAAACACCGATTGTGCAAAAAATCTTAAATAAAGAAGGAGATTTTTATGGAATTTTTTGGAGCACAACCGACACAAAAATCGGTTTGATTTAACAAACATAATTTGAACTGAAGCTAGTGTGCTTTGTTAAGTTGATAGGTAAATTGGATATGCTCGCTAAAGTGTTGAACGAACATGCTTTTGGTTGAATGAACGTATAAATCAATACATCGTTGCTTGTTACATGAACCAATTCTTTTATCCCAGTGTTCTTCTATTAATCACTCTCTTTCTGGGTTACCCTCTTCTTCTTTTACCTCATTTTCCTTCTATTAATATTCTTTTAATCCATCTGTTATCCTAGCTATGCGTCCCAGCCCTTGTTGTTTAAACGATACCGGGTTGACTATATAACCTTTCAATATTTCTAAATTCTTCAACTATTTCAATTTGAAGGTTTCGAAGGTTTCAATGTCTTTTCCTGTTCATTGACCATGCTTCACAAACAATAAGTTACTGTTTGCCTTAACATTGTTTGGTAAGCTCCATCTTCAATCTTCTTGCAATAGTTTTTGATCTTAAAATTTTTGTGGACAATCCACCAACCTTTTATCTATTTCTTTTTCTTTCTCGTCGTTGCATGTTAATGTTACCCTTATTTGCTCTTCTACCTTTAATACCGCCTGCTTCCTGCAGAATTCATTGTTAAAGTGAGTGATTCTTCCTTATTATTGTCTTTCATCACCATGTACTTTGCCTTCTTTCTATTTATCATTAGTCCATACTATTTGGCTTTTGTTTCAAATAATTTGAAGGTGTTCTTTGGACCTCGCCTTGATTGTGGAAAATTATTAAGCAAAATCACCCCAACATGCTAATTGCAAAAATATGTTTCAATTCCGGACACCCAAAGAAGCGTTTTAAAAGAAGAGAGAAAAATTATCGTTCTCTTTGGTTTTCATACAATGAATGCAATCATAAGAACCAGAAGAGAACCAACAAGCAATTGAGTAGCTCTAAATTTGCGCATCCAAATATCTTGTAAATCTAATAAATAGTTTTACGTCACAAATAAACTAAAATTCAATTTCAATGCTTTACTTTCTATAAAGTAAAGATAAAGTAAAACTTGATTGGTTTACTTTGTACTTCTCCTTGGTGCAACAACCTTAATGAGCAACACAGAACTTGTGAAGCATCTAACGAACCAATCCTCGGAAATACGATTAGTTATACCTCTGAAAACTTTGTCTCTGCGATCAATTTATCAAACTTCCGTCTAAATTACGTTGAGACCGCGGTCCGAAATCCGACGATGCAATTCAACCGAAGTAGTTTGCTATGTAAACTAGCACTTCTGTTATCTATTTACCGTACTAAAATGCCAGATGCCAAGTGCAAGGGCGATATCTGAACTGGAGATTCGAGAGAAATGTTCAGATAGATACCTACATGTGCGCGTGTTTGAAAACTTAGGAAACAAACATTGATGACCGGCCAATACCGACCGAACCAACTGGAGAAGGGCAGGAGTGGTGGACTTCTAATTCCAATTAACGTCAGGAAATCAAATTCTATATTGAAACGGGCTAATATACGATCGAATACTATGCACGTTTGCTTTAGCAGTTAATATTTGTTAGTTATGTAAATTTCTGACGGGTTGCGGCTGATTTTCTCTGATGTTATTTGGAATTTACTCTTACTGAACTTGGTTTTAAGCTGAAGTTTTAAACACAAATAAAGCTGCTTTTTATCTTTTTTATTTATTATTTATTTATTATTGTCTTTTTTACCTGTACGTACAATAAAATTGCATTTTGTTTTTAGTTTCGTTTATTTCTGTAACCTTTTCATATTTTTTACCAACCGACCGAACTTCTTTGAACGGCAGTGTACGTATAATTGTAAACGTACCTCGTACGAGTGTGAAGCACGCTACTACCCCAAGGGTCGGCTGCATAAATATTTATGGAAAAGCAATGACTTTTATTGTAAAGCATTTGTCAGTTTCAAATAAACCAAATTACGTAATCCCGAACAAATCCAATAAAACGAGAATTTATAAAATTGAACAACACCAGGAAAAAGAACTCGAAGAAATGAAACTAAAAGAATGGTTGTTGTGTCAATATTCCTCTCGAGAATCGAAAGATATATGACCAACTCGTACCATGTACAAAGTAGTAAAGTGGTCACGTACAGTGAACCACCGTTAGTCCAACCCAGGAATGCGCCATCTCACCGTTTGCCTTACATGGCGGGAAAAACTTAAAAGTGAGATTTTCACTACAAATCGTTTTCGATTTTTCGTGACCGGTTTACACAAGGAATAGAAGTAGTAGAGAAAGAAGAACAAGGTAGACGGCACAGCAACGATCGCTTTCCTATTGGAATGGGAGAGAGGTCGTGCAGGAGCAGGGTTTTAAAACTTTCCAGACATGGTTTCAACCGCTATTGCGCCTTTCCCGCGAGCACGAGAGGCGAAGCGGGAAGTAAATGAATGGGGATCGTCGTGCCTTGCCCTACAAAGCGAACCGGAATGGGGGAGAAAAAAAAAATAGTCGAAAAGGAAACCCCAATTAATTCGAGAGCTTATCTGAAATTGAAATTTATGCAAAATATTTTTCGACGGGACTCTTTTTGAAGTTGGAGATTTTTCTGTCCGTTTCCGAGATTTTTTTTTTCGCCGCTGGTGATGTTTCTTCTTTCTAGTTAGTCTCGTTAGTAACAATATTATATCGTTTTTATTTTATTTTTATTATTCTTATTATTACAATGGACCGTGCATTGAAGGATCCATGTTAATTATGCTGTAAAACTGCAGAAAATATTACTTACAATAGTTTTTCAATGAGTTACCAGTTTGTTTAAAGAAGAACAACATCTCAATACATTTAAAGCAACAACATTTGAATATGATTATTTACGTTCACCCTCAATACATAAATTGTCGAAATTGCCTCATGCCTCTCTGGCTGCACGTTCTGCGAGGGTATCAGAGATCGACTAACAACTAAGTGAGTCAAGGAAATTAGTACTACTTGTAATGAATGTTAGGCTACCATCATCCCCCATGTACAGACGTGCGTTTCGCCGTTAAGCTGTGGAAATTTCATTGTCAGTATTATTAATTTCCTTGCCTCAATAGTTGCTAGGCAATCCCTGCTGCTCTCACAGAACTTGTAGCCGTCCTCTCATCCATGTATCTATTTGTGGTTTGTCGATTGGCTGCCACCTCGCACAAAGGCACACCCGAAAAGGAAATTATAAAGAGAAAAAGAATGAAAATAATAATAATAATAAAAAGTAAGTGAAAGGACAAGGAGAAAAGGATGTAATGGCCGCATTAAAAAGAAATTATCATTGTTACGACTCTCCCAATTTATCTTTTAAGCTTTCGAACTATTCCAACGAGAATTCTACCCTTCTCTGAAGCTCTTCTTTATCTTTTTCAAAAATCAATATCAAACATCATTAGACGACGCGAATCCGAAACCTATATCTCGGCGATGTCTTCATAAACTAAGAAAACAGCCAACCCTAATTTTATCAAACGCATCTATTACGCCAAACCGCCATTTTATCCCCAATTTCGCATTCCTTCCTCGGCAAATTGCTACGAATATAGGACAACAGAGTACCAGCCATCTGGGATGTCCCGTTTCGATGGGATACCCTTTTTAGTAATCGTAATATTCCCGGCTAAAGCGATACGGTTAGTCCCGACGACGGACAGTATTTTCGACTCATCGTTCCATTATTGCGATTCGACGGTATAAATTCGCATTATTAGGGTCTCCCTCGAATAATAAGACCCGCCTCGGTGAAGGAGCACCAAATATGCAGTAATTAAAGGCAACATCGACGGGAAGCGAAGGAAGATCCGTTTAGTTGCCGCTTGCATTGCACAGTGGAAAGGGTTGGGACATGCGGGGTTAGGAGGGTAGAAACCTACGCTAGGTTATTTTGGGTTGATACGAACATTAACTGCGGAGCAATTTTAAAGTTTCGAGGGTATATTGAGATATTTCTATGATTTCCGTATTTGTATTGAATAGTACGATTTAATCCGGGATATGAGAAAGGTAGAAGTTAAAAATGGCCGTCATATTACAAATTAAGCTGTTTTTTTTTTAAAGAGGTGGTAGCAAATCCAGGATCTGCAAAAGGAAGCGAAATAGGAGAGGCAAGGAAAGCCAGAAGTTAAGCCAAACCCAAAATATTAGTTACAAGGTAACATTACGGCTGAAGAGATGCAATGAAGACTGAATTAACTCAACGCGTATATACTGCAAAATGGATCCATGAAGTTCGTACTAATAATATTTCATAATTGCTAAATCAAGGCACTTGATTAAACGTCACTTCAAAGATGGAAAAGATCACTCATACCCCTGATTGTCCTTTGATTTAGTCTGAAATCTGCTCTTAAAGAGTAACAGTTGAAGAAATTCATAATTTTCTTTACTTTTCAATCAATTCATCAATCAGAGCTTCCTCATCAACATCATGAAAACCCATCTTGTTTTTTTCAATACTCAAACCCGCTATTTTTTGTTCTATAAAGGTTCTGAAAATTAGATAGTTTATAAGAGTGTTACGTGCAATTTTTGCAGCCACCCTGTATTTTAGTTATCTTGTCAACTTTTCCTTCCGATGCATTTCCAACTTGTTTTATAGATAGGCAACCCATTTCGCACCGTGCGAATTATCGTTATTAAAATTTTTATTTCATTTACTGCTTCGATAATTCTCTGGAAGATTTTACATAGGCGTCTTTGTCTCCATTTGCCATTCTTCTTTCTCTCATTCATTTGTAAAATCTGTAAACCCACAAGATCTTGGGGGGTAAATGGGCGGACCCAATTTTATAATTTATTTCAAATTTACCCATTTTTTACATTATTCTTCTTTATAAAAGTTAATTTTTTTGTTTTTGTTTTTTTTCCTTGAGGATTTATTAAATCAACTTTTAATCTATTTCTTTGTTTATTTATTTAGTTTATTCTTTTAGTTTTACTTCACTTGTTTTTGTTTTTGTTTTTTTCGACTTTACTGGCAGCAAACCTCGGTTGCCCACGACCGGGGTCTACGAAGGACAAGGAAAGTATTTAAAGTGGGTGGCGCCTTCCTGATTAGGTGGCTCCTGCCGCAGGAGCCAGAATCTTTTTTTTTATACCGCGACCTACGACCGTCGCCGACTGGGCAAAGCAGCCACAAATGTCCTTTAATTTTCATCAACCCCAAAAGGGCGTGAAAATTAAACGATAAGTAACTTTGAAACTCCTCTCTTCCCCCCTACTTTCCCGACAAGAAGGCGTAGCAAGAGGTATACATTGTCCACTAATAGAGTTAAAAGAAGTACCAACCTAAGTTAGATGTGTAGAATAATATATATAGTTTTTAACAGTCCTTTAAAAAATAATCATTTAACGGGCTATTTTAATGGGATATTTAAAATTCCAACAGATTTTAAAATTAAAGAACACTAAAATAATTTAAAGTCCATTAAATTTTTAAAGGCTTTTAAAATTTAGCACACTTACAGAACATACCTTTTAGTCCGTCTCCCACTAAACAGATCGAGACTCCAATAATTTTACGTACTTCCTTCGTTTCAACGCGACCGGATTAGGTTTCCTGAATGTTTAATGCTAATGCGCAAAGTTCGTGGAATGGCCATCAATATGGCCACTCTACTACACAACCGGTTCTTCACTCTTAAAGGGGCCGGGATATTCGCCCAAAGTTTTACTCGGTATTAATCGGAATTGCGATCGACGAATTTAAGGGGGAATCCCATGTGGGTACGTTTAACGCTCCTTCCCGGCAGTAAAGCAATTATCCCTGGTGGCAAGTTGCGTCCACGGGCCGAAGCTCGCGTCGTAAGACCGGATTAGATATGGGATTTGTCGCGATGGAACCGGTTAGTCGTCCAAAACTAACTAGTTAGTTAACTAATGAAGGCGCTCTCTCATTTTCGGGAGCGTCATCCATCCGCTGCTGCGGGTTGACAATAGGTGTGAGACGATACTTACCTCCTCTGATACGGTAGGTGTAGGATAGGAGGGGAAGTTTAGCTTGACGTTAGCCTAGTTTTAGTTGGTCCTCGGGGAGCTCGTCGGTGGTTTTAAGATAAGGCAACGCCGATAAGTACCCGATGTCACTTTGTTAAAGAAAATTAGCGGACGAACTTGTTCTGGTTATTGTTGTCTGAAGTGTCCTGAAAGCTTGAGTTAACTCGGGGAGAAGGAGATTAAGTGAACACGTTCGGAAGGGAGAACTTGAATAATGACGTCGTTAGACAATCTTTTTTAATTGTTGTTGGAATATAGTGTAGTGTATATGTAAGTTTGATAGCGCTGACAAAATACGCTATCCAAAAACACGACTTTGCATTACCGGTGATTAACCGGGCTTAACGATCATAGGAGCTGTTCGGTAGGAGTTAAAAATGTACAATGCGATCGTGTTTCTGAACGTGTTTCAAATCAAAAAACAATGTTACACAGAGCGAGTCGGAAGAAACTGATCAAATTCTAGGAGTATATTGTACACGTAAGAATAATGTAAAAAAACTCGTATGTTTTTATCCGATTTTCATTTGTTTTCAATTTACAGCGTTTCTTTTGATAAAAATTTTATGCTTCGTCTACTAAGGGCGCTTGTTGCTCTCCTAATACAGTCGGTGCATCGTCGGTTGAAGATCAGTCGCCAAGCGTTGAAAACATGTAACGTCACGGTCTCTAGACAACAGTGAGGCAGTCTTCAGGAAATGTTCGTTAAAGGTCGGTACACGATAAAGTAGATAGAGCGAACATTGCGAGCCAATTTTCAGGCAAAAATGTACTTTCACGTAATACCGATATCATTGTCAATGTCCAGCCAAGCGATCAGTAATCGCCAATGTTGCGCCAACCATTTGTGCTACTCGGGGACTTTCGTCTGATCGTACAAAAAAGTTCCGAGTATCATTAATGCCGTTACACATGAGCACATCCATACACCTAGCATATTATTTCGGTGGTAGATGCTGTATACGCTGAATATGGTATGTAATATAAGCCTTGCTCGTACCATTAATGTTTAAAAATCAGTTTTAAGAGGTTTAATGATATTTTTGTACTGGTTAAAGTAAGTTTCGAGTAAAGTCGAGGCATAAAAGGTTTGCTGAACACACTGGTCTGAAATGAGTTCATCGTCGTCGCGAGATCTTTGAGCTGCGACTACGTCAAATTACCATTCTTTGGAGAGAGAATATCACAAAACTTTTTAAAAGAAGAAATTCTAAACACCCTTTACAGCGAAGGGGTGATGGTAGCAAAGCCATGGAACACTTTACACGTAAAGGCTCCTGAAGTTATAACAAGCTTTAACAAAAATGCTTTATACACCCCGTTGGGCCGTCACCACAAAGAACATTAATGGTACCCTGGCATCCTTAAGCTGCGAAATAGAGTATTTATTTATTATAACTTCGACCGGCGTTTCCTTTTCTAAATGGGAAATAGTATCAATGCTTTAATAATTTCATCCACTATCGACACGCCGCGAACACGTTCTTCCCGTGAATAGAGTTTAGTCGTTGAATCTGCTTCGTTTCACGCCTAAACATCTCTCGGAAGCGCAGCAACACAATGAACACGTAAACGATATGCATTTCATGAATGCCATCATCGCATCGCGTCACTTTCCAGTCGTCGCGTTCGCTCGGGACATTTCCTTCCGCCAGGATTTAGTTCGATTCGTCGACAGGCTGCGGAAGAGATATGGTCTGAATTTTATGCATTTCGCGTATCTAAAATCTGAATTCGTTTCCCGCGGCGTAGCGCAACGGTTTCACTATTTTTAATACCGTCTTTCTTCGAATTCCGACCAACCTGAAACGAGCCCGGCATACCTAGGCCGGGCTCTGCGGAAAAGGAAGGAAATGTTTCGATATGACAAAAGTGAAGTACGATTAATAAGGTAGATATATGATGAATAGCGCCTATTTTATTGTTATCACAATTCCAGCATTTAACAAAGTAATGGAAGAATTTAAAAGATTTTATAATTATAGGGCTTGGACAAGTGTTTCTTTGCGTTGAAGAAATATTTATTTGACTCTCTTGAAAGTTACCATTTCTTTAATGTAAAGTGTATTACTTTGAATGGAAAAAACCTTTCGATCAGTGCAGACAAGACTGACAAACTTTTATGATTGACTGTAAGACTCCGCTTCTAATATCGATGCTTTAAAATGTAATTTCTCCGGAAATATTTCCTTCGCGGCGAAACGCCATCTTTTTCAGAAAATTATTTCGTTCTAGTCGGCGAACGAGAGACGCAATTGTGAGCGGGCGGCGGACGATCGCGTTACATACATCTGTTCTTTGATGAATGCGTATTTAGTCGAGTTACTGGTGCGCTTTGGTGCTGCCTCAAATCCGATATCGTCTACCATTGCTTCTATGCGAATGTACGTACCGCATATACGTTCGATTATGTACAATTGGATCTAGAACGATTCCGTCGACAAAGCAAATGGTTGATATTTATTCCGGTTCGCTTCCCAACGATGTTTAATGCACATTTCGAAGTATTATAAATGCCGTAATAAATATCTCGAATATGGACGTTGGAATTCGAGTCCAGGAGGCGTTCTTTATCGAAGTTTATACGCTTGGCATAGTTCGCTGATGTTTGCTATCGAATTGTATTCAAATTTTTTTTCTGCGCGATGGATTGTCAACATTTGAAGTGGAATTATTTCAACGTAGTGCAAGCGTACAATACGTATTTACTATTTTTTTTTTTTTTTAGTTGAACAAGATTGAAAACCAATGCATAATCTTCTGTTGTATGATTTATCCCAAGCCTTCCATTAAACTATCGAAAATTATGCAGTGTTACTTATAATTCTAATGGTTGAAAGAACAAATAACAACCTCATGTTTTCAACTATTACCATTTACAAGGAAGCATTGGTCAGCCATAACAATATTGCGTATTCCGACCTCGTAGGTGTGCGTTCATCCATCGAAAGTTTCGGCAAATTTGAGAAGGTTTTTCATAAATTTATTTCTTTATTTAATTTAATTTATTTTTGTTTTATTTGAAACCTCCTATTCTCTCCGTCGCATAAAACTTTGTAAACCAACCGCAGATCGTCCTTTATTTGTTTTCTGAGACTAGAAAACTAGAAAACGAAATAAGTGTAAATAAAGAAATAATCGAAACATCGCCTTTGACAGAAATAATTAAAACATCCAGCCACTTCATTTCGCCCATTGAATTCGGCAAAAACGCACAAAATGAGAAACCAGCAAACGAATTTCGCAAACAGCAAATTTACTGCTATTCATCCTCATAAAGTTCTAATATTGTCTCCGTTCTCCGCGCTTTACCCTTCATCCGTTTTCTCATTAGAAATACGGTATATATATAAGAGGAAGAATCCCGCGGATGTGGAGATCCGTGGGGAACAGAGAAGCGCATTTATTTTCATAGAGAAGGAGAACGAATCTACGCACAGCCGCTGCAAAGACCTCGAAAAAGAACGCGCACAATAGTTAATTAGTAAAGCCGTTGCGAGGAGTTCGTCCTCGATAAAACACGAAATATGTTTTAGCTGAAAATCCGAAGTCTTTGTGCGCTGTTGTTGCCGTCGTTATTGCTGCGGATGTTTTACGAACGAAGAGGGATGGATGTATAAGTCAGGTATTCGGATAATGGAAGGAATTGGTGCTGTTCTATTTCTTTTATTCCATTTTTTCCATTTTTTTTTGTGTAAAAAGGAAACCATGCGAGAAACGATGGGGAAAGTTGGCCTATATTCCTTTCTTTTTTTTTTCCTTCGTATATTACATTTTGTGTCGATACGAAGAGGTAGAGGCATAAATTTCGTTATTTATATCCCTTATCTACATATTTTCGACAAAATATTCAACACCTACGTAAACTTTCGCATTTATCTGATAGAAATTCTTTCTGTATCGCCTTTTCACATCCAATATGCTGTTCTTTCTTCCTTTCGATTACGTCAGAAGCTATCGTTTGATTTTACGATGCCTATCAAAAGTTCGATCTTCAACGACGATCTTCGACGCCTAAACGAAATTTACATACGCAAGCGATTGTTTTGGCAGAAATTCTTATCGTTATCTTGCAATTAGAAAGACTTCCAACTGGGACGGGTAACTACAGTGCTTGCCAAAATAGATACTGCAGTATCTACAACGCAATTGTATTTATTTTTAATTTGTATAATTTAGATGTTCAAAATGTGCTTTGCAGCTCATTAAACATGTTATTAAAGAATTGTCAATGCAGTAATTGCTTGTTGCACTTCCTCAACATTTCATTGGTGGATCTTGGAGTAAATTTATTCCGTTTCTGAAATGTTTATGAAGTAAGGGTAATAACCGATTCGGTCAACGGTTGACAATGAGGATCGTACGCATCCTCGAAAGAAAAGGGGAATTAATACAGCATCTGTTGTTCCGTTAGTTTTACTATTTCATTCCATGATTAAATAAGCTATTTTCATCAACATTCAAACGAATCTTCTCCGACAAACCGTGATTACCATTAATTAAGTTTTCAGGTCGTTATCTGCCATTGTTTAAATTTTTTTAAGAGTTTAAAGTTCTTTGTCTTCAAGCATTCCGTTGTTCTAAAACATTACAGCAGCATTTACTGTAAATCTGCAAATAATTTGGGATACTTGCCAAAATACTCATTTCACATGAAAAACATCTCTAAAAAAGATCTCCAAAAAGGAAAATTCAAACACAACAAAAGCTACAATAGCAAAACTTAAAAGTAATTAGGTATCCCCATTACCACTTGTACACGTTAACGTTAGTTTTCTTTTGATTAAAATATGAAATTCATAAAATGCACGATTGTTGACATAAATTCCCCTAGTCAAGAAACACGCATCCAACGAAACAAAAAAGAAGAGGTCTACTACACACAGATTTTCTTACGCCGAAAGCTGCCTAAAGACCGTTAAAGTCGACACCCTTTATCTCTAACTACTCCTCTCAGTTAATACACTTCTCACTTTCGTTTCAACGTCTTTTTTTCCCCGGCCGTTAAGGCAACGCATAGTGTCGCAAGCTAAGTATTAGAATGGAACGGAAATAACGCCGAGCAAGGAGAGGAAGAACGAGAAGAATTATTAACGAATATAAAGAAACGGCCGGAGCAATTTTCATTAAACGTTCGTTGGCGTAGTCCGGGACTCCGGGCCGCTCTTCTGGGAAAATCCGGGAGACGTTCTCGAGTCGAAGCGGTCGGTGCCGACGACTGTGTCTCGAGATTAAAAACGATCCGGTTCCGTTTCTGGAGCGTGAAGAGTTCCTTTGCATTTAAAGTGGCAATTTATAAAAGACAAGGACGAGGAATACGCTTCATCGGTTACTGGTGCGGGCCATTGCGGCGCTAAAGTATGGTTGGAACAACGGGATGGGTTTGGTTTAGTTGCACCTGTTTGGATTTACTGTCATAAAAGGTGTGGCGATTTCTGGTTAAAACAATATTGTTGCTTTTTCTTGCAACGTAAGTAAAGCTTCCTTAATTTACAATCGAGTAATAGGGATCCACGTAAGCTGTAGCCACAGGAACGCATTACCTTCACAGTTAAAACTAGACAGTTAAGAACAGTTAACAGTTAAGACTAGATAAAAGGAGTTTGAAACCAAACTAAAGAAAAATATTTTGGAAAGAAGTTACAATTGTACGTCTCTATGATGTCGAATAACTTTCGAGATACGTTGTATATTCCTCTTACGACGCTTAAGGCTACAACCATCAACTTTGATGTTAAATTAGCATAAAGTATGGCAAGTTTATAGGTACCACATATGAACGCGAACCGCCCTATCCGCCCATCCCACTTTTTCGGCAAAGGAAAGGGATAGAGAAGAGACTAAACTTGATTAAGGTATGCGGTACGTTTAGGCGAAATTTGTTAGTTAAACTCCCGACGCTCAATTTGTTTACCGCAAGCGATATTTCCGAAGCCGTCCCATTTTCGCGCGCCATTGCGTCTTCAATTATCTCCCATGGTACCGCTAATCTAATAATTTTTCGTGCCCACGGGAGAAGGGCGCCTATTTCGTGGTAAGGCGAGGATGACGTCCCTCGGCGAATAAAATATTACGCTCATCCATTTTCGCATTGCGGACGGGGTGATTGAGAGGTTATAAGAGCGAGGTTTATCGAGAGAGATCTAATCGAAATAAAACGTAACCAAACAAATGGCTGATTTTGCCGCCTATAAAACCCTCAAACTGAATGACATTGGCTTCTCTCAGAATTAAGAATATTTCTTGGAATAAAGATATAAAGTTTATTAGAGATGGACAAAGATAATACTTATCTTCATCAGCTACAACGATTAACGCCTAAATGGTATCCTTTAATGTATCTTATTGTTTAGGAGGATTTAGTACGGCTTTAGAATATTCCTTTTCTCAATTCATAACGTCAAATGTCGAACCTTAGTTCGAGTTAACCTTCTGCTTTTACCGGTTCATGTCAATGATCTTTTAGGGCTACATAATTGATCAATAAACCTGCTCCTGAGATCCCTTTTGCTCAAAGATACCTTGTTATCTTCGGCTAGCCTGAATATGAATGCTTTCGGCTGAATTTATCTTGGTATGTTTTGCCATTATGAAGCGGTTCGATTTTCCGTTTTAGGCATATTCGCAGCTTTCTTGGGCACGTTAACGGTTTTCCAGTTTCCTGGATATCTGGGTGGCTTGGTATTCACATTAAGCTGACATGGTTTTTGCCTCCTAAGAGCCATATGCATAGCCTTGAAGGAGCCTTTAGTGCTCCCTGAGCGTCTAATGGTAGCGCCTCGTATTCGTACACGAATGAAAGAATGGGTATGAGACCTTCACACTGCAGCAGTTATCTTTTTGAGTTGATTGCTTTTCGTTTTTAATTAAATTTGAGGACATTGTTGGTACCTCTATTTTGCTATTGAGGAAAGGAACATAATTATTAGATTCTCCTTCGACGGTAAATTAAACTTAAGTTAGGCTTTTGATACACTTTACTATCCACTTTAGAAAAATACGGCCGTCTGAAGCTATGATGGAAATTCTGGAAAATCGCGAGAGAGAAACCTAAATACATGCTCCGGGCAAATATTACGAAGAATAACCTTTGTGTTCTAATAAACAGTCGCGTCGCGCCGTTTTTCAACAACATCGTAGTACGTAGGGACATACTTCAAAGTTGTTAATAAAAGCGTTTCGCGGCCCGATGAACATATCGAGCGAAAAGAGGGTAATCGTCGTTTGATGTTATTTGGAGCGTAAATTATTACAGAGATGTAATACTACCAAAATTACAAATTTTCTATTGGATCGGAACTGCTGCAAGGTTTGGGTTGTTTCAATTTAGCGTCCGCATATTGATGATGTTACTACAAACGTGGGCATAGGATCGATCAATGATGAGAACGTGAATAAGGGTAAACACATATGTATGTACGTGTATTAGATGGATATTAAATATGTACCCGTCGTGTTGTTACAATCAGAGCAGCGCCGCAAAGTGGTCGAAATGGGGTATTTGAAATTTTTTTTTTAATTAATAATAATTACGTCGGAAGATACCAAAGAAATTCCAGATTCTTATAATTTACCGGAAGAGAACGCTCCTGACAGATCTCTATGGCGTAGTGGTTAGCACGCCCATCTAGGAGATATCAAGTTCGATTCCTTACCGGGAAAATGCCAGAGTTTGATCCATAGAACATACAAAATTTTAAGCATAAAAGCAAAAATCACATTATTTTAAAATTTCAAATTTCAAGCCTAGCTGCTGTCGTATTTCTATACCTACGAATATAGGTTTTTCCGTATTTCTATACCTAGGAAAATAGGTTTTTCGCCATTACAATCCTAGAACCGCAATCATTTCACTATACATAGTTCTTGGCCAATAAAATTCGCCATTACAATACTCAAATTAACAACTACATTATATATTATTCTAGTACGCTAGCACATGAAATTATTTTTTTTTCTTTTGAAAGGACAGTATCAAAGCAAGTATGAAATATTTTTTTCATTAAAAACCCTTTTGGGCAAGAACGGGCGAAAAACTTGTTATACAAGGGCGCCTAATACTCACGGCGCGGCATTCTCATTAATCCTGAAAACGAGTAATGTTGAAACATGTTATATTTCGTTTATAAGCGATGTTAGTTTGTTATAACATCGACGCCATAGAATATAACAAGTATAGCTTTTTTATTACTTAGCTTACTTTTATTATTTAGCCAAGCATTCGTTACATTAAATCAGGAATGATTGTTAGCGATACTTCATTTTGTCGGATTATCGCAGGGATTATTTTTTAAGAGCTTTTTGTCCGGCCGTACCCAGTCGGTAATTGTGACGGGCACGAGGCACATGGATCGATCTTGGCGCCGTTGTTGTTCGCTATTCACACTTGTTATTTCCATTGCTGACTTTCGCATTGTGGATACCACCCTCTTCACATTAATCTGGATAAATCAGTAGCTTTAAAAATGTAACTTATTTTAACCTGGTGTTGAACAGCATGCAATTAGAGTTTATAGCAAACGCAAGAAACTTTAGTCTGATCCTGGATAATGTTCGTACCCCATATATATATAAGGTCTATTCACGTAAATAAAGATTTGCTGTCGTGCAAATTAAAAATTAAACTTTGCCATAGCTTGGTTTTGTCATATTTTAATTATTGCGATGGATCTTGCCTGGATGCGGAGATCAGAAAAGAACGCAACTTATACAGAAGCACGTGTCTCAAACCAATTCATAGCATGCGAAAGTATTGTCACGTTAAGAATAACGAACTGGCTGAATACGAGAGATAGAAACTTGTTGCATTTGGCCTGCTTATTTCACAAGATAATTAATCTCAAATGTTCAATATATCACAACATTTCGATCGGATGTTCACCATAAAAACATAAAAAATTCGACGTTAATGACACCTCCTAATTAATGTAATTCATTACCCGTCCTTGCTTTTCGACGGTCCACAAGATTCGGTTTGCCCGCCTGATAAATGCAAGGAAATATATAATCGTGTACAGCTATGCAGCTGCCTATGATTATGCTTGTTTATTGTGATTGCTGCGATATCATTTCGCTATCTATGTATTAATTTTGTAATTTGTTGGGTTGGTTTTAAAGCAGATTTGCACGATGCACTTTATTTCTGGACTCCTCCTATGAACTTTCCATCTGTGAATTGCTTTCTCTCTTGAGTATACTTACGTTGATCGCCTTTTTGCTTGCGGTTTCATATTGTAAAAAATAAAGTCACCATTATTATTTTTTTTTTTTATTAAATAAGCATTTTAAATTTGATGACGCTATGATTTTTTGGGTTAATTTTAAATGTCGAGGGTTCTCCCACTTTGATCTTAACTTTTGACCTGTATTTTTTTACATTTTTTGAATCAGCATAATCAGACGATCTCTAGATCTTTTTTTGAAGTAAGGAATGGTCACATAAATTTTAAAAGCAAAACTAGGTGGTCGCGACTCTCATAAATTGCTTTTGTCTTTGATTGCCATTATGTGAAATAATCCAGATCTGAAGTTAACTAGTAGCAGATAAATACTTAAGCCCAGATTTGAACCCTATAGAGTTGTTGTGGGATGAACTGGACAGGAGGATCCGAAAAATATGCCCAACTTCACAAGAACATTTACGGAATATTCTGCAACATGAATGGATTAATATTCCACAATCCGTTTTAACAAAACTTATCGAAAGAATGCCTAGAATAGTTCGAGCGGTAATTAACAGAAAAGGAGTTTTTTTCGATGAAAAAAAAAATATAATGTTCAGAATGTTATATTAGGCCAGAATAACTTTTTATTTATTTATTTTTGTCTTTTTCACCTGTACATATAATAAAATTGCATTTTGTTTTTAGTTTCGTTTGTTTCTGTAACCTTTTCATGTTTTTTAATAACCGACTGAACGGCAGTGTACATAGTTCTGACCTCTCGTCGCTCACTCTCACAGTTAGTTTTTTGTCCGTCAAATAGGAAACCAACCACTATAGAAAGATCCCTCTAAAACCGAGAGCCTCTGCCGTATATCTAATTTATCAATCCAAACTGGATGAACTGGAATTATTCCCTCTTTCGTAGTTTAATTCGTATTTTAATTAAATTTGTTTGATGCGTAGTCGAGGCACATACATGTATTAATATCGCGAATTGAAATTTTAATGAAGGTACAAGTTCGTCTGGTCGCATTGTAGGGTGCATATTAAAAATAAGATATTCATCAGTACATCAGGCATGTTGTATGAGTGCTTGTGCTTGCATACTATGTTGACGAAGGTAATCCAACGCTAGTAAACAGAAGATGTTAAATTACCTAATATCCATCCACGTACTCCAAACCCGACAAAATTGAAACGCGTGTATCAATGCCGTGTAGCTCTTATATTAGGTCTACGGTCGTTGTTCCCGCCGTAGCTAACGTGTGTGTTACTACACTAGTAACTGCCTGGATTGAAGGGGGGCGAATAAATGGGTTAATAAAATGTTAATGGATTTTCCAGTTCACGAACGGTTGATGTTTAATATCGCAATTTAATTACGCTATCTGTCATCTCTTTCTATCGCGATGGCATTATATACTATATACATAGTAATAGTGTTCCTCTACTTCCTCTTTTTTGGTTCCCTTTCGTGTGTTTATTCGCATGGCTTGTGTGTTTGCGTCCGTATCCGCGTGTTCTTCGGGGTTTAATAATGCACTTGATGGGTTGTTTTTCTCCCGAGGTACATGACCATGCTTCCGGCTTCCTCTTTACTTACTTCGATTGTTTGCTTTCGGGGAAGAGGGCGTTGGTGGTGGTTTTTAGTGGGATAGGTTTTCGATATTTCAGTATTAAAGTTTGTCTAACTGTTATTATTCTGTAAGACGGCATGTTATTAGTTTAATATAGGACTTCGAGCAAATGAAGAATATTCTTTGCAATCAAATGTTATCAAAAGGGCCTGGTTGGGAAATGGACGTTGAAGGAAATTAATAAAGCAATGGGGCTCTAAATTAATGTTTTAAGCAGAAAGCTTTGTTTTAAATTTGTGAGCCAAAAAGAACATCAAGAAAGTGATCCAATCAAAGACATATTCGTATATAAAATTAATTGCAGGAGCGAAAACACCAACCAACCAACCAACTTACATACAATTTACTACAATACTAAAACCTCGCGGAACGTTATAAATACAAATCTTAACAAAAAGTCTAAAACTTAAATACAATATTGTAACTACGATGCAAAGTAGAGTTAAAATACTCTCGGAACCACGCCGATGGCGCCGAGTAGGCAGAAACATGTCCGTGGGTAGTGTATTTTTCCTCTCTTTGCATCGCCATAAATGATTCCAGCAATATCATGAGGAAACTCTTTTAGCATTATTGCTCTTAATTTTATTAATCGAGGCATCGAGATCTCTATAAAGGAGCACATTTGTATTAAGGATGTTGGAGACATTATAAGTAAAGCTACGGTCATAAGCTGTGTTTAGGAATACACAACAGGTAATTGTGGCGAATATCTCTGGCGTGGCCAATCCTCGTCTTTCGAGTCACGTCTCATCGTCTGTGCATACTAAAGGTGAACCTGCAACAACTATTGTGGAGGCGCTGAATTCTTTGCACATTCTGCTTTGCAACGCAGAAATAGATTTGAGGGATATAACAGCTTCTTTTTTTTTTCCAATTCTTAACAAGCAAATATTATTCAACGTTCAAGAAAAAATTAAAAGCTGTCCATTGTAACTTTCCCAAAAAATGTTTGGTAAACGTCTGCATAATTTGCCTCATTTTAGTAATGGTAAATGATATTGCCTTTCCAGGCAAAAAGAGCTTCATCAAATCGTAATCTATATGCAAACTAGAAATTTTACACCGGATTAAATCGGTTTGGAGAACAAGCTAAATATTAATTAACCTGCCCGAAAAAAAAAAATAAAAACGAAATGTGTAGGAGAAAAAAAAACCCACGGTTGCGTAAAGCGCCCAATGTCCGAAAGTAAATGAAATAAAAATGCAAATAGACCATTTCGCGAGCAACTCAATATTGTAAATTCGTGCCGGTGAACAGGTGAAGGCGATAAGGTGGGAGTTCCAACGTCCAACGCTAGATCGCGTTTAATTAACACATTTTTTAATGTAGCACGCACGGAAAAGCCTAGCGTGTAAATGTTAGATGTCAGTCCATGCGCCTAATCTACTACGAGACATCATCGATGGTATCTATTTCCTATCAACCTAGGTGATGTTGACTAATTGGTTGGAGCTCATTACTTTTAAACGATAACGTTTCCATCTTTAAAAAAAGAATATTCCACGTTGAAACGTGATACGGTGGCACTCTCTTGTTTGAAAAGGGAAGAAAAATATCCAAAGGCAATGTAATGGAGGAAGAAAAAGAACTATTGGGTTGCACTTCGCGCGGTTGGGGGAATTAAAACCAGTTCGCATGTAGGAGCGAAGTGTGTTAATGTGAATTTATAACTCAATTAGCTAACTTCTTGCCGGGATGGAAGATATGGAAACTGCTGTTAAGCTATCGCCTCTAATTTGTTTCGTACTTCTCTATTTCTGATTATTCGTGTCGTGTAAAATAGGGAAAAGCTCGCGGATAGTAGAAAGGTGTGGGTTAAGTGGTATAGCGTGATATTAGGTAACAATGAGAGTGAAAATTTACAATATTTAATGACCAAAGGAAATATGAATCCTTGTTCATTTTCTACCCTCTTATTATATTTGGTAAGAGTGCTACTTTTTCGAAATTTTTATATGACGTTTCGGTTTTTTCTGGCCATCAACTTTTTTATTCCTTGTGAGCGCCATATTGGATTTTGATGCCAGAAAACCACAAATTATAGTAATTTTTTTTCGATTGTACCATGTAAAAGTCTGGGTATCGACCTTGTTCTAGGTCTTCTAAATTGCCAAGGGAAGAGATTTAAAATTAATTTTCAGGACATCACACTTTAACATTCAGCACTGCGGACAGTGTAACCATATTTTTAAAAAATTAATTTCCTACCAACGCCCTCTTCAAGTTTATTGCAAAGTAAATTGGGATATAAATCAGGGTACATGGTCAACAATGGTATGTTTAAGGAATACAGGATGTTAAAGAAATTGGTCACAATTCTAGAGGGGAGATTACATACTCTAAAATTTGCAGAAAACTCTTAACTCGCTTTTTTAAATTTACGAATAAACAAAAGCGAAAACTCTAATGAGATGTTCAAACGACTTTCCCTCCATTTCACAGCAGCCGCGATATCTCCACCGCAAGGAAAATGCCTGCGTTGGCTTGGATTCGGCGGCACCCTTGATCTATTACGCATAGCATACACTAAGGTTTTCAAGTATCCCCAAAGAAAGAAATTATGGAGTTTAAGTAAAGTGATCTTAGATATTATGAAACACACCCTCCCTCTTTCACCCATCTTTGTTCAAAGGCTCTAGCCGCAATCGACAAATGCGCCGTAGTACTATTGCGCTGGCACTACATTTATTGCCTTCGGTTCAAAGGAAAAAGATCACCCGTTGTGGTCTGCAGAAAGTGTAGATAAGCAACACCCGCTAATCGGTTTAGTAAAACAACCCCGTAACCTGTCGCCCTAAATATCAATTCAAATGTTCAATGAAAAACGTATGTAGCTGATGTCTGGATTCCGTAGTAGCACGAGGAAAATTGGCGGAATCGCTGCGTAGAACTCAGGAGAAATAGAAAATAAACGTGTTTGACAATTTATCTATCTACTACTGCAGATTGAGAAGATTCAACGGAGATCTCTTAAATTCTCTTGCAGTAACCACTGAATCTCACTTATAAGCTGTATGTGTTTCACAAAAGCTACACGTACAAGTACGATAAGAAAACGTTTTTGCGAAAGTAGAAATAAACGTAAAAAATATGTAAATAAAACCATAAAAAGGAAGATCCATTTTTGGATCCGTATTCACTAAGACCCTGCTTATTTTAGGGTATAGTCATGTTTGTGACGCTTTTTTTAACACCCTGTATGTAAGATACATCTAAGAAAATTTTTCCCTGAAATAGTATCCTACAGTTTAAGAAGAAGGAGCAAGAATTGCACGTTTAAGCTTCAATTGATGATTATTGGAAGGTATTTACTAGATTTTGCCAAGCGATTACTGATAGCTTTAGCAACCGCACTCCATTTGACGAATTGGCGGGTAAACGACATAAAATCAATGGTGCCAATTAAAATTGAAACAGAATATAGAGTTAGCAACGCTTGAGGAAAATGTTCAAAAACTATTTTCTCCGTCTTTTTTTTTATTCAATTTTTTAAAATCAAATTTATCGAAATAACTAAATATTTAATCAACTATCATAAAATAAATTGTCAGAAAAAAATTAACGTATTATCTCTTACCAACATCGCCAGACGGGATCCCAGCCCAACACTTCGAAACCAAGAGAAAAATCAGCCCGAAAACACACAAAGTCCTTCTAAAAAAATCGATCGGAATCGACAAACGAAAATGATATTTTTTTTTTTTGCAATTAAACCCTTATCTACCTTCCCAACGACAAAAACTACGGGTGAATTAAAATCGAATCTCGGCCTTGCCTGCAAGCCTATATAGCTCTGAATTTACTCTGTATGCATAGGATGCAAAGCTCTGGAGCTTCTGTCGAGTCCGTCGCGAACGCGGTAGACGCACTAACCAGAGCGTCGCCAATAACTACGACTCGTAGCGTCCTGACGCTGCTTTCTGGACCGATGCCACATACCGGAGTCGGTTATGCGCTTGCTCCCCGTGTTGTACCACGCGCGGTTCTATTCTATTCCGTCTATACTGCTCTCTGGTAGTGCGCTATGTGTTATACGTATGTTTCTTTTTCGATATCCGACGATGGGAAAGAAGGAAAGGAACGTAGACGAAAGAAAGAAAAAGCGCACTCCGCCACATTATATAGACCGTGTAATACACATATCTGAATCGAAAGGAGAAGGTGTGTAGTATATGATGTGACGATATGTACTGGGATCGCTGTTTTCGTCGCAGAACGACGTTGGTGTAATTTACTACAGGATGTCATATAATACGATGTAATTCCGATGGTGTTTGTTTTGGATGTATCTTGAATTTGATACTTTTATCTTCGGAATGAGCAGACCTTCTTTCTAGAAATATGAAGATAAATTGAACGAGTATTTCTAAACTAATATTAGACGGAAGACAAGTACTTCGTCTGTGTCTATTTTTTATTCCGGCCTGGTGACGCATCTGGTGGAGCGGGTAAACTCTACAATAGAACACTGAGGATGGTACTTGATATGCAAGCAATTTATAGATCTTATATGTGAGGTGTACATACGTAGAAATCCTGCACGCAGTGACATTCTTTGTTGGCTTCTGTATTGCAGATCTCAACCTCAAAATATTGTAACGTGCTTCATACGTCTTCACGAGGTTCTCAAAGTCCGTGACTTTTAGTCCAGAAATAAGCGTTAGTGTTCGATATCTGTTGCTAGAATTTTTAATAATATTTTTGCGTGAACGTTTTCTTCAAATTTTGTTTTTAACTTTCCTTTATTAATAAACTTTCACAAAAAAAAAACACGTTTGGCAACGTTACGGAACAATAAGGTTTACAATTAATAATTCTTCCAATCACCATATTGGATATATTCACAGATTGAGGAATATTCCACTCTCACAAGAAAATTTTAAGATTGAACTGCAAATCATCAGACAAATTGCTTCATTAAACGATCCCGAAACCTCCTTAATAAATAAATTGCTAGTTAAAATACAAAAAAAAAAAGTAGAATTAAAAGAAAAGAAGCTAACATTATAGAAGATAACTTACCTTTGCATTTTGGGACATTACACCCTCTTAAGAATTAAATTCTGGGCAACAAGGATCTAGTAGATGATAGGAAATGTTGGTACAACAAATATTAATATTTTCAACTTTTTGCATTCATTTAAGCAATTTTAGTTTAATGGGCCAATTCTGTAAGCATCTGCATGAATTCTAGCAGAATCTGTAAGAACTTACAGGTGATGTAGTAGATGGAACTCCAGAAGCCAAATGTAATATGGAACTTTGCTCTACAAGGACGACTTAGAAGTTTGTCACTAGATCAAGTCCTTATTTACCATACAAAAGCAGCATATATGATATATGTATTATGCTACATACTTTTTTTTAATTGGAAAACGGTCACTCTATTAGACTAGTGATCGAGTAACACCTGGTACTTGAACAGCGTAATATTGGCTTGAAGAAGAGCTACTGCTTTGGCTGCACCCGTCGGAGTTAGAGACGTTTTTAAAAAGAAAACTGAAGATCTTCATTGGGAGGACGAAAGGAAGGTGAAAAGGGTCTTCCTTAAACGGTAGGCGTACGTAGGCGAAGTTTCAGGAGAATATGACGTTGACGGAAGGAATTTAAAAAAACAACGGTTTTCTTCACTTGAAGTTATAGTTTTCTAAATTAAAATATTATCTCTCGTAAGTGCTAGTACCAGGAAAATTAATTGAAACAAAGTATTATTCAAAAAATAAGAATATTCACGGTAAATTTACCTTTTTCCCTTAATATCAGAATTAACTCTTATAGGTATAAATTTCACGAGGTCTTGACAGCTTCCTTTAAGTTGTTCATGTCATGAAATCTGATACCAATTACTGCTTCGATTATTTTGGCTTTCGTTGAACAACCCGTCTTGAAGAGGCGTTTCTTGCAAATAGCTCATAAGTTTTCAACGTGGTTGAGATCTGTCCAGTTTTTTGCCTATTGTAGTACTGCGATTTAATTCTGCGCAAAATACTGCCTCACTTTTTGTGGCATTGCTGAAAAATATAGTTGCGCTTTTCTGAAATCATACGTGTTAATAGGATGTCAATATATTGATCTGATTTCATCATCCCAGTGATTGATACAATAACGCCGGAACATCTTCATAAGGTGTTTAACTCTTTGTCTCAAATGAGCTGGAGAAATGAGAAAAGAGCATTACTCTAGTTTTCGCTTATCATACTTTTTGGCCCAAGTCAGGCGGTTCTTCATCATGGCAGTAATCAGCAGTTCCCTCTCAATCGACTTCAAGAAATGTTCGTTAAGAAAAGTTTCCCACTTTAAGTTCTTCTTAATTGTCAAAATGATACTTTTTAAATGTCAAAATGACTAACTCCAAAAATAAGCAGACACAGTCAATATTTTTTCGATTATCGACCAAAAAGTCAGCAGATTGATTTCTCTCAATCCAAATTTACATACATCATGTCGCAAATTCAGCATTTTAAATGTACAAATAAAGATAAAAAACAAGTAATGACTAGAAGACTTCGATGAAATCAATTACAAAAGAAACACAAAATTAACTGCCATAATCTGGATAATACTGAGCCATCGCTCTATTAATCGTAGAATACTCCATATTTCCACGTACCACCATGCACGCAGATTTGAGCTTACAGTGAGATGATTTGCTGTCCAACAAGCGCGAACCGGAATTAGTTTTTGTTTCGGTTAGGATCTCGTAATCAAGCGCTTATTCGACAGGGGGGCTCCTGTTTCGAGAGCGTTCGCGTTTTAATAATAATGTTGCCGCTGACGCGGTAGCCGTCACCCCCCAAGTTTTGCAGTTTGTTTTAATTAGCATTCTAATAGAAATGTACGACTATTGTAGCCGTCGTCGGAAATTTGGTATTAAAATTCATACGCATATAGCGCCCTATGCTTTCGGGTTGTCGCTTTTGATTAACAAGCTCTTTTTTTTGTGTTTTGTTGTTGTTAGAGCAGTGATGGTGTTGTGTACGTACGCCATTACAATAACGCGGCGGAACTAGATTTGCTCTCCTCGCGTAATTAAAGCGTGAATATTTCGCGGTGTGGATTATCCGTCTTCGCTAAATATTAATTTGGAAATTAAAGTGTTAATTGGGAATTTTCAGATAAAAAATCGCCGGAAAAAAAAAGCTCGTTGTATGTTTCAGAGTTATTAATATTTATTACTTTCTTAACACCTTCGTTTTATGAACTTACTGAAATGTTTTGTATTCTATCTACTCCAATAACACCGTTTTTCAACTTATCCATACCAAAATCTTTATTACACGCTATTTCTGAAAAACTCCAAAGAAAACTGAAAAAAAAAACAAACTCCAAAGTCAGCAGAGATTTTGCACGAGAAAATTAAGGAATTTCCTAATTATGATGAAAATCACACCCTGAACATTAAAATTGCTTGAGAGGCTGTCGCATATCTTCCACATATCCGTTTAATTAAAGGTATGTGACTGCAGATTCCTGCGCCGACTCTTGTATGGATTCTGGACTCATTGGCGCAAAGACTAATAATAGCCTTAATCAAGGAATCGCAGGTATCTCAAGGGTGTTGTAGCGCAAGCTTGTCTGAAGGCACAGGTAGAATCTCGTCGCCAGGTGTCTTGTCAAGGATTTCTGTCCTAGCGCAGTTGTCCTGGCCTTCCTTTTCAAAAGTAAATGGAGAATTATAAGATCAAAGAGAATTTCAAGGGCGAGTCCAGGTTTGGCATTTAACGCACAGGCTGGCTACTCTTTGCAACGAAGTAAGTTTAGCTTTTGCTGCAACTTGTTGGTAATTCCCCCATAAGATACGTGATCATAGGACGAATCACTATCGCTGTGTGTGACAGTGGTTCAACGTTTCAAGTCCTGCCACAAAGCCTACGATATCCCTATTTATTTGTCCCCGCGAGGATCCAAGAACTTCCGCATTTGAATGTTTGACCTTCTTCATGGTTGACTTGATGCAGATGACCTTTATAAATTTCGATAACTTGATTCCAATGTTGTTGATGAGTTCTGTTCTTTGACAGAAACTGTTCTTCAAAATAACTGATGGCTGATGGACGTCCTTCACGGTAAAATATAGTTGAAAACCTTTGTACCATAATTGAGTCTCACTGTAGATCGACAAAAAATGTATTTTGTTCTTTATCTCGATTTAATTTGTAAAATAGTAAAAATCCTTTTGGGGCCGACTTTGTTATAACAGTAAGAGCCCATTGTGTGTAAATAGTGTGATTCAAAGTTGCCAAAAAAGATTTTTTTTTAGGTTGTAGGAAAATTTTTTGTTGCCGTTGGACTGCCGCGCCGTTATAGAAGTATTAGAAATATGTCAATTATCCACACATGAACCTTTAATAGTCAATAAATATTTTTTTAACGTGAATGTACAATAAAATTCTTGCAGCCTTAAACATTACAAGTAAACCAATAAGACACTACCTACATGACAGTAATACATAAACGAAGAATCAATGGGCGAGCGGGTAACTTCGAACTTCGAAGAAGAACACTGCGAATTTTCCCGTCATGGAAACTAGTTTGTTTCGTCTGCTGTTTCAATTTACGGTAATTTGATCGCAGTCCTACAAGGGACAACGAGAATCTCGCGGCCGTTTTAATAATGCATGAAAAGGGAATCGTTTGTCCTTTGCCTGGAATGCCGAAAGAAGGACACGACAAACGATGTCTGAGTCGACGTTCCGTGGCAGACGGTATGCTTTTTACTAGCATTCGGTAGAGAAGTAGCGACCATTCTGTTCTGCACTGGACTCATTGTTTATGTATATACAATTTATTTGTCTATATTTCATACACAAACGAGACGTGCTTCTGACGAGCTTCTACGTGTTTGTTAGTTTCGGGAAAGGACGCTTTTGAAATGTGACAAAGATGTGTGCGATCGGTATCTGTATGGAATTGCTTTGGAAAATTCATTCGTTACAATATCTTCAACTTACAACCTAAATGTTACAGTACGAAGATAAGGTTTTGTTTCAAGAAGGTAATTTACAGACTAGATTGTTTGTCATTTGTAGTTATGAGTGTGGTATTATATTAATGAGCCCAAATCTCGAAAAATTGTTCCATATATTCTAAATCTTAATGCAGGGGATACCATTTAACACTCGTGTTACCATCACATTGATGAAGGAGATATTAACACCATGCTAAGAATACAAAATACCAGCAGTGGTACTGTTTCTGGATTTCGAGAAGCTCTATAATTCTGCTTCCAGGACCAATTTGATGAAACCGTTGAAAGAATTCGAGATTTCGACAAAAATAGCGATCCCGATAGAGACTACCTTAAAGAAAACTGCCGGCAATACATAGACCAAGGAAAGAGAAAGCTCAAAAAGTTATGAAATAGGAACAGGATTCAAGTAAAGCGACCCCTTGTTAACTATTTAACCTTGTACTGGAGAAGGTCATGAAAGCCATATTTGCAATAAAAGTTTATCTGTTATGCGGATGACATGACCACAATTACAAGAAGAGGGAAGAATCTAAAAGAAATAATTAAAAACGGAAGCAGGGACTGCCGATTAACGGAAATAAAAGCAGATTAATAACGGATATCAAATAGAAAGCAGAAACATAGAAGCGACGTCTGGAGGAGAAAAAGAGCTGAATATGACAATTATGAAGGCCAACTAAAGTACAGGAGTAATAAACCATCTGATCCGATCAGAACTGTCAAACTAAAGCTAAGACTCTACAAAACTGTACTGAAGCCAACGGTATTATATAGCTGTGAGACGTGGGTGCTAAATAAGAAACAAAAAGAAAATGTAATGAGATGAGAGCGACAAATGTTAAGCAGGAATCTGGCCGAGAAACTGTAAGATCTGAAGATTCTATTAGCTCACCCAGCCAGTTGTTACCAAATTTTGCAGAAACAGATTCTGCAGCAAACTTGTTGAAAGAAAAAAGAATTCCCTAAAACGCCATCTTGTTTTAATTGTGGATAAAAGAAATTCTTTAACATGTCCGCATGTTGGAGAAAATTGTTTGGGTTTTCTCGACTCCAAATCCTGAAGCTATGATGATTCATTCTACCGTTCAACTGAAATGTGGCCTCATCTGATATAATCAACGCCACATGTTGATTGTTCAGTAGTACTCTGTCCTTAAGTTTTTGCAAACGTTACAGATTTAATACCTTCAGTATCCCGAAACTCATAATTCTCTAGGTGGAATGCCATTTTTGCGGCCGATGGATCCTTATTAAATCCTATTTTAAAAAACTTCTTCTTGTTTGAATTCACGATCTAGTCTGTGCTTACAAAAAAAAAAAACAGGGTCTGTTAAATTATCTCATTTTCATTTGGAAAAATATAATCTTACAAATTCAGTTAAAATATACTGAAGAAATTTTAACATGAAGAAATATAATTGAATTTCCTGCTAATGAATTATGCTTCTCATTTACCGGAAAGCGCAAAGCAGAGTTCACGTTTCAATGCTTTCCAATTCAAACAGAGTCTATGTTTCATATTCAACCCGCCACAATCCATCAACTTACACAAAACACGTACAAATTTTCTTGTACCGAAGATACATCTGAGACACGAATTCTGATCACGTATTCAACATAAGAACTGTGGGAGAACCAACGAATCACAAAGCTTAATTTTGATATTTGTGGATAAAGTAGAACAATGAGGATACAAGTATTTCATAGTTAAATGTAAGGCCTATCTATAAAGTTTTCACCATTTATTTTAATGCTAATGGTTGGTGCTATAAGAGCAAATCACTTAAATTGGTATATTTTGCGTGTACAAGGAAGAAAAGAAGTGGCAAAAAATCGAGCCAAAACAGACCGATTTTAGTACAGTCAAAGCTTTGTCTGCGATCGCCGAGAAAATTGCTAATAACCGAAGCCGCTTTCCACTTAGCAATTTTTTCAATAAATTCTCTATCGATTGCCTCATACACTCGTCTCCCTCACGAAACATATCCCTAGAATCTCCACAACCGGAGGGAGCGATTTTCCATTTCTCTTCACTCCCGACGTACGAAATTTCTACCGGTTAGCGTTTGATTTTCAACGCTTGAATAACAATCAGAGTTGGCGCGTCTACGCCTAGCGAAAGCGATTTTCTTTATTCCAGGCGGTACGAAGGCGTCTGGATGTGTACGGAATCCGGAGAATTCCCAGAATGTCGCGCCCTTCCCTTAGTTCCTTCGCTGCTCCCCCCAATTTACCAGAATTAAACGTAATTGATGATCGCTCACGCTTTATTGTTGACGCTAGTGATGTAATAATTGCCCGTAGGAGGTTCATTATGAACGCGTTCCACTGTTAGCTGGGTTCGTAAAAAGCCCCAATCTCAGCTTCATCAACGGAGTGTAGTAAATGATGATGATGATGGGGATGTCGACGATGACGATAAAGTCATAAATATTCGCGCTCTCGCTTTACGTGGTTTTAAGTGTATTTTATTGCGAAAGTAAATATATTTTTTGATTTAGATAGAAAAAGGTTAAGAATTTTCAATGTTGGAACAACTATTTGGGTTGCGGCAACCAATTTCATCCTACTGTGAGCGTTTGTCTTTTTGTCCAACATATTTGAATAATGGATGATTGGCGCACTCGTTACTAGATTGCATATGTCAAATAAAATACATTTGAATATTCCCACACAAACAAATGAAGATCGCAGGAGAACGTATGAGTTCTTTTACATTGTTTTCACGTGTACAATACACTGCTGCAGTTTGGTCTGTTCCTTCCGACTCACCCTGTATTATACTTTGACTAAAACAATGAAACAATGAAATTTTTCACACGAGAGACACGTCACTACTGACTCACGGTTAACAACATTGTCGTCAATTGTCGCAATCGTCGATCAATCGCTGAGCCTGCTGATCGCTCGGAAGACGTCGCATGGCTGGACGGAATAAGCAACGAACTTCATTGACGTTACTTACGCCTTGCATGAGGGGCACTTTTCAATTTTTCGTATTCATCGAAGGTATCATCCAGGGAGTAATTCGGTCATCAGCACTTTCCGCCGGTAACGAAACGTCGCCGTCGCTCCCGCAACCCGGCATCATTACACGGCCGTATTCCGGGCACATATTCGCGTTACCTCCTGCCTTCGCCGGTGGAAAAAGGGCCCGATTTCCCCGGAGGTTTGGACAAACAAGACTTCCCCTGCCGAATAACAACTACGGATTATTAGCTAGTAAAGGAAACGCCTGGCCATTGTGTTGTTTTGTTATTCGATTACTTGATTTTGTTGTTGGTGTAATTCCGCAGAGTGCGTACGATGCAAAAATGTTCACAGTGGGAAGATCCGTGGTACCTATACAAACATTTTTGCGTAATCGTAGGTACTAATACAAGATAATTTTTTGAAATTTATGTCATAATTGATGGAAAGATTTCATCTAAGCTTAAATTCTTAAATAAGCTTCTTTCGAATAAAATAGAAAATCCTCACGAAAACAGACAATTCCATCTGCAGAACTCCTCCTTAGCGATGACCATTAATAACGTCGTAAATTCAAGCTAATTTGCTTTTAGAATCGCGTGCCGTGATAAAACCGACGTTGTCAGTAAAAAATTACTACTTAACCGTGTCCTGCCATATCGTACGACCGATCAAATAAAGAAAATTGTATAATTTGCGCTTCGAAAAAATGATGGAGTCGCACCGGCACACCCCTTTAAATGAAAGCGTTAATCAAGAGCGTATCAAGGCCTGTAAAAGAGATAACGAGGCGATAATATCGTAAGCATCATCCCCTAATACTCGAAAAGCACCGATCGCTCGCATGCGTTGCACTACATGCAATTCCGTACACTAAGCGCGCTCTCCTTTTGAGTAATTCGGCTTTTCGTGTTGGCGAGCGATGTAAAGGCGTTTGATTTTAACGTGCCTGTTAGCCGGCGTCGCTGATCTGAATTAATTTGAAGAGTAGGTCTTTATGTGAACTTTTATTTGATCTCAAATCCCTTGAATCGTTTCAGAAATTAACGCGGGAGTTTCTACGTATGAAAGCGGAGGAAATTAACGTGTCGCATGTAGAGAGCAGAGGAATTAAGTGACTTATAAGTTGGACATTTGTAATTAGTTTTTGGGACTTTTACGCTATTATTTTTACGACTTCTGGTTTTTATCGCCCATATTCTTCATAATCTAGACGGTTGTATAACGAAATTAGGCAACGTATATTTTTCAAATCATTACAATTTCTATATACTAAGCGCGCACAACAATGCTCTTCATATGACAAATGAAGGTCAAATACTTAATTCCCAATTTATGCCACTATTCTCTTAAACTTAAATCTTCAACGGAAGGGTGTCAAAGCACACGTTTTCCTCAAGAATTAAGAACTTTTTAAATTATGCATTCATGAAGCAAAGATTGAATTTTGTAAGATCTCTCGTGGACAAAATTCATTATCGGCAAAATGAAGCATGCGGAATAAAATTACGTGGCATTATTTTGGCTGCCTTTGACCAATACAGCTCTGAGTTGCGGCAATAATCAGAAAGTTGCGGTGACTCATCTAAACCCATCCATGTAATTATAGCTAAGGCACGACGCGTTTCGTATTTATCTGTAGGTGCTCATTTATTCAAACGTGAGCTTGGTCCAATTGATTCCTCACATATGCCTGTTAGAATAACTTGATTTGCATAAATATTGGTTTACTCAACAATTGCCATCGCTAATAAATAGTTTGTAGTAAGCTAATTCATTGGTTCATAACATCTTGTGCAATGCCAACATTTTCTTGAAAATTCAAATTTTGAAAGCCACCCACCACTATTTCCCATTCTTGTTTCAACTTCCAACGCTGCCAGATCGTCAGGTTTTTCAGATTCTCTATCAGATTCAGGTTCAAACAGGACGTTTTGAAACTACATAAAATAAACAAACAATATCGTCTTTTGAAACTAAACGTGTTCCGGGTTTGAACCGTGTCATGTCGTTGGTTAAAATAAAACTCGACGTTTCGCCCACAATCGTATGGGGCTTCTTCAGGAGAGTGGTGGCAACAGTTAGCACGGTAACTCAACGTGTGAACCACGCCAGAGGCGAAACTAACTGAGCGGGAAGCAGTTGATCACGGTAACTCAGCCATCGAGGCGAAAACCAATTGCCATCACTCTCCTGAAGAAGCCCCATACGATTGTGGGCGAAACGTCGAGTTTTATTTTAACCAACGACATGACACGGATCAAACTCGGAACACGTTTAGTTTCAACTGACTGTGGCCGTGGAAGCCTACGTTTTTATAATATCGCCTTTTATACATAGCTTCACCCTATTTTGCGATTTTTTCTTGCAAGTTCAGTAGACTCGTCAGCTTTATTAACTGCTTCTTTATAGTCCGGATCACTATCTGAATTATTACAATACGGATCATCACCGTTCATGTCCACAATTTCATCCATCAATGCTTGTAGTCTTAATTGTTCTTTTTCGTACGAATCAATTCTTCAAATATTAAACACAACAAACACCTTAACAGCAGAAATCACACAATCTACAATTAACGTCAAACATACTACTTCTCGAAAATTGCAAGTTGAAATCTGCATAAATCCGTGTATTAGCACTCGTACACGTGACGTATCTTTCGTAAATGTTATAAATTTTTATTTATAGAATAGCTTCCAGTAGAAATCAATTTGAACCCGTCTCCCTCTATTACGTTCTGTATAACGCAGACGAAAAATATCTTCAGTTACCAATAAAAAATCAATAAAAACCAAAAAAACAAAATATTTATATCAAGTTACATGCATAGCGACCACCTCCCTCCGTGTCGGCATTTTTCATATTTGTCGAGCACCCCCATACATAGGTCCCAATATCCATAGCAACTCCATAACAAGTTGTTTGGTTCTCGCATCATCCTTAGAATCGAGCAAAAATCCACCCTAGTACAACAGAGCAGGCTTTAAACAGCATTCAGTTGTTCAGTATTGTTTGCTCTTGTTCTCGCACTTGTTGTTAGTATCAAAGTCGTTCGTTTGTAATACGTATCAGAATGCGAAAGTCGTAAAAAATGAAAACAAAAGAACGTCGACCGAGGATAAAAAAAAAGTAACAACAATAAAAAACAAATGAAACGGTACTAATGGGTTTATGCATCTCTTTTTACGAGCAGGGTTTCTAGTCGTTGTTTTTCTCGCTTTATTGTATCAATTTTTCTCTGGGAAGAGATTAATTAATCCACGGCCGGCTTTGTTCCCCCCATTTTTGGCCCGCTATCGTCGCTGAAGTGTACATAAAAGTAAATCGCTACGACAAAAGCGAGCGTTTTTACATCTTTATATTGGTCGGACGCTTGATGGAAGGAATTTGCTATTATTAATCAAAAATTAAAGCTTTAAGTCGAGGTGTTTTTTTTTTATTAAGAAGCTTTAAACAGTTGAAATGAAAACAAGATACGTAGACAAAGTCAAATAGGAGATAAGTGATTAAAATAAATAATAAAAAAAAGACAAAAATGTTTAATTCGCAAGTTTACAATTAAAGGGTGGGGGGACGCAGTGAATCGGGGTATTTCGAAAACGTGATAAATAAAAAATGAATGAAATAATTCGTTTTATTTGACTTTAACAAGAATAAATTATAGACATTGGAGCGTTTAGTTCTTTTTTTAAATTAACATAAGATATCTTGCTATGTCTCTCTGGGGCGGGTTTCGGGCGGAGCCCTTCTTCAGGCATTAAAAATTCAATTATTTATGATACCAAGAGCAGTCTCTGAAATATCACCGATACTTCCTTGAAACTAGAACTGTTTTTGATAATTCTCTGGGCAAAAGTTAAAATTCAGATCCAACAGATCGCAATTAATAACAGGCTACGCCTGGAAATTCTTCAAAGTACGCTAACAATAAATAAAGTAAATAATACATCACAAGGAAACATTCAGAATTTCAATTCACGAGGCGCACCGAATTAAATTCCCGATTTTAATATTAATTTGCTCGAATGCGCACAACACAAAACATCTCGACGGCAAACGGCTCACCGAAGAAGAACAAGAGCATCGCAAATAACGAATTTCAATTACAACCCGCTTTCGAGGAGCAGATGTAAGTAGTAGTAGCTACAGACTGTGTACATAAGTAACAGTTTATTTCCGTTTTAAATTAGAAACGGCGCGATTTCCATAAGCTTCTTACCCGATGTACTACATGCAAATTAATTACTTGCTTACTTCACGCGTTGCGCGGCTCTTCCACGAATTGCAAGGATGCGGAGACCGTGGGCAATCCACTACGACATTTCGACGTTGCATCGTCGACCGTAGACTGCAGTAAATCTACCGAAATTATTCGCGAATGTTTGAGAGCTTCTCCGGTAAATACAACGATGAAACGGAAACATACTTTGCGCGATGCCATTGTCAGACTGTTGCTGTTGATTACTCCGAAAGAAGAGCCGGAAAGTTTCAAGAAACTAACGCGATATTATGAACGAGGAACAGTAAACTAAATATCCATTACTTGGGGAGATAGTTTGCCGTGACAAACTAAACAAAATTAACTTGAATTGAAGGAAGTTTTAAATTAAATTGGACATTTAATTAATTAAGTTACACTAACAGAAATTAGTTGTACAAATTTTATTTGAAGGCCGCATATCCTTATTTACATTTTGAATCAACTGTTTCTGAATGCTGTTGGAATATTTTGAAATTCCTCAAGCACTGCTTCCTTAAATTCTTCAATGTTGTCGTATGTCGGACCATTTAACAGAATCCCATAAAAAAGCATCAGGAGGAGCCAAATCAGGTAACGACACCTATCCCGTTGAAAGTACATCTGTCTAATAGTTTCTAATAGTCACTCTTCCACTAAATCCTCGATTTTATTTTGTAAAAAAGCACCTTTGTGCCGTTAAACTACCATTAAAAATAATGAGTCCTATTGAAACCGACTCTAACTTGATTCCGAATCGGAAGAGTCAGCTGTAAATTATGTCTGTTAAACATTCCACAATTAGCAAAGATCGTTACCATTTACCCGCAAAATGATGAAATTTGGATTTGTGTTAATTTAGACCAAATCCCAGTCGCGAAATTGAAGTCTTCTTTCTGTATATCCAGGTCTTAATGTTTGAGATCGTTCTTTTTCTTCATTATCCTTGTTGTGCTTCTTTGGCCTTGCTGTAGCAAAGGTACTGAAATTCTTTAGATTTCTGTCTAATCGCAATATCGTTTTAAAATCAGGTAATCGCAATTCTCTATAAATTAGTTCAAACCGCGTCTCAATCGCGCAATTAATAAAAATGTTACCGCAATTAAAAGAAATCGTCAGATTTTGTTGTTTTTTTCTTTTTATTCTAACCAAGTTTTCTCGGAATATCACGTTTTGCTAATTTAACCATCTCTTTCTCTCCTCAAATACAAAAATTATCCACGTTGTCCTTACGAAATCCAGGCACGTCGCATCTTCCTTATTTAGACATTTTTTCAACGCCCCTTCTACCTACTTCGAAGAACTAAATTTTTTGGAAAAATCAGATATACTACGATCCTTTCCTTTAGACCTGTTAAAATCTTCCCTTACCGATTCCATCTTCACGACGTAGTATAAAGCAGCAGCTTTACACCTAAAAAACGATAAATTCATCAACTGCCTTTCCTCGCCTAGATCGACCGGAAACTGTCTGATGAAAATTGCCAAATCACAGGACGACGTTATCGAGATCGAAACTCCTTCAAGCGTAAAATAACTCGTCTCGCGACGAAGATGATTTTAGGCAACGTTTCGTATCGCGCACCAAACGTAATCTTCAAGCAAATTTCATCTATGGCCGCGGGTGACCCCTAACGGCGTTCCCCGTAAATACCAGCACGACGGTGTCATTCAACATCGTCATCTCATCGAAAAGTTATTTTCGGATGTTGGCGAAGTTGGCGACGACTAGGGAAAGCTTCGAGGGACGAGTGGAAAGTAGACATTTTCGGTAGAGAATCGGGACGGTTTAGTGTTGTAATAATAACGGCGCGAAAAAAGGCGGGAAATCTGTGGAAGGGATAACATCAATAAGCCGCGCCGTTATAAGCGATGAGGAGGGGTGGACGCTGTGTAGTGAAGAAATTTTAAATTATTGACACGTCGTCGGCGATATTCACGAATGACTAGTTTGATAAATTGACGTCACGACTTTATAGATGTAATATTGCGAAAATGTTGAATATCTCCGAAGATTAAAAGCTTTTTTGTTGAAATTTCAGGTTATCCTTCTCCTAAGTCTGGATATTACAAAAACATATTCGTTTAGGACTTATAATTTTTACCTTTTAAGGTAATTTAGATAATTTGAGATTTTTGCTGCTTCTTTAGCGACCGATATCTTAAACGACTGGCAGTTTGGTAAAATTGCCAAAACTTTTTCAAGTATACCGTAAGATGGTACATCTGGACCGTTATGCTTTGTTTCACAATCGTTAAAAATCGCTTAAAATCTCGTACTTGTCCTCACATCTGCTCAATAAATTACGTGAATGGTTTACCGCAGAAAAATATCGCCCCGTTACCGTATTGCCTTTTTACGCTTTTCGGTGATGCGCTGTAAGTATGGGAAAAATCGCTTCTGTCAACGCTAAATCGCGAAACGGAAGGGGTAACCGCTCGCGTAACGGATATCGGCGATATCGAGAAGGCGGCGACCTATATTTCCCTCGTCCGCATTTAAAAAACACGCAAACAAACGACTTCTATCATTTTTCAAAACAACATCATCCCTCTTTTTTGCCATCGCACGATACACGGTGTAGTACGGCGCGCAATGTATTTTATTTATTTTCCCTACTTTTTTCGGAGGTCGACAGCTACACTTATGCATACATCGACGTTATTGTTAGTGCTGCAGGGGGCGAAGGAGAGATAGGGTTGGAATCGCATAAACAATCTCGAATTCTGATCACGTCTCGTCCGAACGTTCCGTAAAAATTGTGTTTGCGAATTTATTTCGTTCGATGCCATTGCCGCTAGGTGGCGCTGCGAATCGTCGAAATTGTAGTGGCGTAGTAGCGAAACAAGTCTACCAACCTTATGCATAAATATGTAATTGAAAATTTTCGTAGATAACGTACGTCTCGTCCCGTTGGGAAGACCTAGCTGCCTCCTCCTTTTCCCTTTCTCCCGATGCTGCTTCGAAAAATTGAAGGAAGCGCAATGACGTACATACGTAGCGACTAGAGTACTTCTAGCTCCAGCCTCCTCCGTGAGGCGGAAGAAGGAAAGGAAATATGTTTAAATATTATCCTCCCAAGGAATGTTCTAGTTTTGCAGGTTCAGGACGTGCTTGTTCTTTTACGGTACGTACATACATTTGCTTGTGAATATTTAAATAAGTCCGGCGAAAACAAGTTACGTATGTGTGTCGAATTTCCTTCACTCCAACGTTGAACTTTTTCTTTTCGTCGACGAATCCTCTTAAAATATGTATGCGGAATTCGTATGAAATATGCGGCACTCGCCGAGAATATAGATTAGTAATTTTGCAGAAACTGGATTAAGGCGTCTTTCTTGGTTTGTGAATTTTGCACTCGAAATTTCTATGAAGTGATTGAAATAGGCAAGAAATAAAAAAATTCGCGGATTTTGAATATCTTTGCCGGTTAATTGGATACAAAATGCAAGAATTTGCCATCGTCAAGTCGAAAAAATCGTTTTTACAATCCGCTTATTGGTCTCTGCTTTAATGAAGAGGAATGAAGAACAAGAGAATGCGATATATTATCTTCATGCTTTAAATTATTATCTTCCTAAATATTAATTGTAATGATCCGAAGAAATCCGAAGTAATTAACACTTCTTCTTCTCATTACAACATATAAATATTGGATACAGCGATCAGATCTCAAGTTCTACTTACTTTTAACATTCTCCTGCAAAATCTTTGTTAACACAACTCAGGAAAGAAATCAATACCGCCTCTTATTAAAGCGTAGGTACGTACCTAAGTACTTTAATTTGCCCGGCAACAGACAAAGGCTCATAATACAAAATTCCTATCCGACTACCGAGAAGTTATATTGGCAACATTTGGCAACTCCGAGTCGTGCGGATAGGAAAGTCGACAACGGTTACCAATTGAATAACCCAATTAGGCCGAGTATTACCTTCACCCGCGTCCCTATCTCGCAAATTTATTATCTTTGCGTCCCGCAACAGGACCGTCGGTCGCAGGGTGGAGGAAAAGGAACGCCAAGAGGTGAAGGGTCGCGTAATGTTCAACCGTTCACCTACAGTGTCTAGTGGGCTTCCTGGTAAGTCCATATTAATTATCAGGGCCGGATTTACCTACCGATTTAGAGTCGAGACATTAATTGAGTAATAGCGTCGAACATGAGCATGGTAGGAGGTAGGCGGGGGGCGCTGCTTCCACTAACGTAATTTTGCGCGCGTGTTGGAACCAACGTTATCGTCTTGGTCTATTGAAATCATTACCCTGGTTATTATGATATTATAATTTGCGGGTAAGATTAGGCCAATGATAAGGCGATAGGATAGGGTTTACAGCTTCAGCTTTACGACTTGCGAGCAGATTATGCTAGGGACGGACTACAATAAAGAATCTTTAGGTTACGTAACTTATGGAACGGAACGGAGACTTCTCACATTTTGTGGTAGGATATGGGGAGTGGGAATGTCCTTTTTTCCTCAGATCTAAAGTGTGAATCATGAGACTCTCAAAACAAAAAAATTAATAAATCTGCAAAGGGTTAAAATCGGGAACCCGGCTCTTCTTTCTTGCCCTTTCCATCTAGACGGAGGTTTTTATACGATTTCCCAACAATGTTACCTTACATTCGTCTTATCTGTAATAAATTGTGCAAATTCCATTCGATGAGGGAGAACTTCGGATAATAAGCTCTGCATTGGAATGGAATGGTAAGGTCTTAGATTTTCTTTCATTAGTATTCTGAAAACGGCTGAAAATGGCTTATTCCAGTAATTGCTAACTAAGATCAAATTAGATATGAGAGGTTCACGCTAATTTATTATTTTTATGATGAAACTTAACGAAATCGACAAAGCTCGCGTGGTAAGATGCAAGTAAGCAATGAAATTAAATTATTTAAGAAAATTACTAACATTATTACAATGAGACAAGAGGACAATATTTGCTTATAAAATAATGAGGAATCAAAGAAAACATGCTACTATGACGATAACGAAAGTGGCGTTGATTGTAAATGGGGGAAAGTAAGTTTCTATTACCACCCTACGCCCTATCCTTCTGGTAATAGGGGCATTTGGCAGATTCCCCATAAATCGTATGCTTTCAAGTATAAACGTGTCGAGACCCTTGTTTTTAATAGATTCGAAACGATCGTACTTGTATCTTCTTAGATCGTTTCATTCTTCTTCGTGAACCGATCTTCTTATGGCGTAGCAATGCTTTCACACAGTTTTTTCCAAGTGAAACATAGATCATAGATTAACCTTAAACACTTAACATTAAATTGGAATCTAGAACTATTAAAATCAACATGCTACACTTGTTTAAGACTAGCCAACATCTTCAAAAAAAAAAAAATTTTAAATCTAGGGTCGCCTACTTACCATTAAGTTACCAAAACATAAAATACAAACAGTATTACCTAATTAAGTCAAGATTATATGGGAGCTCGTAAATTTCCGTATTAAGCAACCCTAATCTCCTTTCTTTTCATGAGAGGTAGTAAAATTCAAACGAACGACTTCCTTATATACCTTCTCGCTTATCCTAACAACCTTCCAGAACCCCCGCAAGAAAAACGCCGATTCCCCCGCCGATCCCTGAATGGAAACCGATAAGGCCACCGCAATCTAATGTCGCCATTTATGAGTGAGGAAACCTCGCCCAAAATCTAAATCAGTTCATATATCGTCGCATGCACCCCGAATTCTCTCCTAATCTCCCACCACCTCGCTAAATCCATCGAACGCGCTCCCATCCCTCCGACCCGCCGCCAGATGTCGCTTTGTTCGCGTTAAAGTTCGGCAGCGGAACAAGAGATAAGAACGGGAAACAACTTAATACCAGGAACAAATGTCTAAGACACTCCTTAGCATCCGGCGGATCGTCGATAGCGCGTAAAGGTTCTCGGCTTGCGTTCAAGGTGGAGGCGGTAGCTACTCTTCGGCAGTAGTTGGCGCCGTCAAAGTTCTCCCCGCGGTGCCGTTCGATGCGGAGGGGCGATATCGGTAAATGGCAAATAGTGATGCGCTCGTTCTGATTAAATAGGGTGAGAATTGCTCTTAAGGAAAATGTTTCGATTGCGTGATGTGTCACGCAGGGCGATAGATCTAGTGGTGATTGGGGTTTCCGTATTTACCGAGAGAATATCGTAGATTTGCTGCGACGTTCTTTTAGGGGAAAAAAAATAAGTTGTCAATATTAAGGAATTTTTTAAAAAATTGTAGTTCGGTTAAAAGGATCGCTATAGCATGAAAGTAGTAGTAATAAGGCTTTTGCCAAGAATCTTGCCAAAAATTCAAAACTAAAATAATGTATTGGCGTTCTGTAAAAAATACATTTTTTTATGAGAAATATTTATAATGAATGTTATGGAAAACCTAATTGAACGGTCATTTCCAATTAAGGAACATTGGTTAACAAAAGGGAATTAAAATAAAAAAAAAGACAAATGTCGAGGAAGTTTCTACTATAAGATCAATAATTAACTCCTTGCCTGTCTAATTCTTCAATACACCCCAGTACTGCTGCCATTTCGACTCACAATACTGCGGCGCTTTGAATTTAAACATTTTTGGTCTAATCTGGCACAATTTCTGGCTCCGACTTCAGTCTTTATCTTTCAACCGTCTATGTACCAGACGGATTCGGCTTTGATAGACGGGCCTTTCTACAATTCTTCTGCTTCTGGTATTACCGTTTTACAGTTCTTATCGAAGCTGTATTTGGAACTGATGACGTCGTTGTAACCTAGCGGCTGAACATGTACTCACGTATTCGATTGGTCGAAAAAAATTAGATAGTATCTAATTAGGAAATATGCATTTTTTTATATATTTTTTTTATGGTGCTAAATACGATTCTTGAGGAATCCCAGATAAAGAGAAGAACACATATACTTTATAGTCATTTTAACAGACAAATGATTGAGAAGATGATGAGAGAAGATGAGAGAAAATAAACAAAATTGTTAAAATTTCAATTTTTCTCCCATTAACAAACATTGTCTAACTAACGGCTAAATCCTTCAAGCACCTAGCCCTTTTATCTAATCACCACTTCATTATTCAATCGACTCCACTTACCAAATCTACGCTTTAAAACGAGGGGAAAACGGCTAGAATCGGAGCTCGTTTGCTTCGTCTTTCAAAACTCCATCTAAGATCTTGATTAAGTTCGATCGATTCGTAGAAAGCGCCTAAATGAACCCGCGCCCGTTACAGAAACGGCGGTAATGAAGTTTCCTTTTTTTGTCCGTTCGATTTGAAATTCATCTTTTTTTCTTCTCCCTTTCTAAGATCCGCGTTCTACCTTGTAAAGGCAAAAATATTCCGTCGATAATCGTCGAACATTAAAAGTTCCACAACCCCGACTTGCCGTATTTTCCCGTCAAAGAAAAATTTATTTAATTGCTCCTGATGGAGCACGGGCAACAGCAAGGAGTTAACGAAGTTTACTAACTACTACGAAAAGAAAAGAAAAAAAAACGAAACGACATAGAGGGCGTTGGATGGTAAATGTACAAAATAGCAGCGGTGGATCCTATTTTAAAGGTTGTATATAAAACTCCAATTAAAAAGTAATTAACAGTGAGTCTAATTGCTAATGCTCGGCTATTAAATTTGAAGCGATCGTCAGTTATGGAGGCGGCCGCGGGAAGGTATGAGTGGGAGGGTAATTTATTGGTAAAGTTTGTGTACTTACCTGAAGCAAGAACTTCTTTGGAGACGCAAGTAAAAAGGGCGGAGACTGTTGTTTATTTCGAAATGATACAGAACGAAACAAAGGAACGTCGTAGTAGGAGAAGAACTTGTTATATCGTTTTAATTAGAAGATGAAGTTAATTGCCAAAGTTTCTCTTTGTGAAATGTGAATATCGTTTGAATTTATAAGTTAATAGAAGGTTAAACCAAGATACTCTTAAAGATGATAATAGCAGTAAGTGGCATTTGATAATCGGTTAATTTGCTTTTATTTTTGCCTTGAATGTTCTTACGCTGAGGTATAAGGCGAATAAGTTAATGAATCGATAGTTGAGTACGATGTGTTTGCTTTCTTTGTAAGAATTTATTACGCCCCCCGCGCTATAACACAAACTTATACCATTAATTCGTATCATTTACCCTAATAACCCGCTTGACATTGTCTTCACAATAAGCCCAATTTCTTGAAAATTGACATTCACTAAAATGGCATATTTGCCTTTAATGTATGTATGTATGGTATGTTTCCCCCTTTACTTTACCAATAGGCGCAATTACAAAGTGCCATTAACGGGACAAGTAGATAATTATTATTTTTTTACTCCCCTTGACACTAGAAAATTATTTTGTAAAATAATAATACCAATTCAATAACAAATTATTAATTTTATTATTTATTAATTATTAATTAATCTTATTTTTAGGTATGCTACACTCCCCGACAAAAACTTAGACGCGGTAAGATGTTTTAAGGGTTTTAAGGGTTACCACATTTCTTTGCGAAACTAGCAAGATATCTAATTAAGTTTTTATTCATAAAAGTAAAATAAACTTAAAAATATCTCCTCCAGTAATATATGAATTAAATAATAAATTATTACTCCAATGTTTAAACAATTTCTGCGACAAAAATTTAGACGCTCTGCTGCAAATGTAAAACAAAAATAAACAAATGAGTGATCAGTAATGCGTAGATCCTCCATTGTTCTTAATCACTTCCAATAGTCTGTTATTAATAGATTTATATAAATTTAACGCATAATTTTGAGGGATATTCTGCCATTCAGTCGCTATTGAAGTTTTCAGTTCCTGTGCCGTGAAATATTGGCGGCCTCCGCCATAAACACGACGTGCCAATTCACCCCACATGTTTTCAATAATGCTTAAGTCTGGTGACCGTGCCGGCCACTGTAAAGTTTTAATCTTTTTCTCTTTAAACCGTTCAGTAATGGTTTTTGCTTTATGGATTGGCGCGTTATCTTGCTGAAAAATAAAATTGCGCCCGGCCCATTGGTTTCCAAAACGTAGAAAATTGTCAGGCAATAAGTCTTTATACGTCACAGATGTCATTTTGTTTGTGCAAAACACTATCCCACTTTTATCGCGGAATCCAATCGCTGCCCATATCAGAGATCCACCCCCTAATTGTCTGATCATTTTCATTTTTGGTTCCTTTTTCAGATCATGATAATAATGCGAGTACCCATCCGGTCCGCCCAAATTAAAACGTTTCTCATCGGAAAATATAACTTTTTCCCATTGTTTCTTCCAGGAGACGTGTTCTTCAGCAAATCTCAACCTCGCTTCTTTGTGTTTCGCCGAAAGTGGCGGTTTTCTCAACATTTTCTTCCGTGATATTACCGGTGACGCCTTTAAAATCCTTTGAACATTACGCACGTGCGTTTGTACCCCCGCCTGTTCTGCAATAACTCTCGCCGACGCAGAAGAATTGGATGCACACCGCAATATCATGCGTTTATCCCGCTCACTTACAGCTTTCGGTCGCCCCTGGCCTTTTGGTTTGCCGTAATTTTCCGGATCTTTCAGGAAATTTCCAACGCAATGATCGCTTCTTCGTAACCGACGAGCAATTTCCTTCTTAGTAACACCACCCTGGTGCCAGGCTAGAACTTTACCCCTTTCTATCAAGGATAATTGCTTTTTTCCTACCCATATGGCAAACACTTTATAAAATATAATTTCTCGTGGTGAAATGTGTACACCTTACCGGCACAACCGCTGCATATAAAGAGAAGTATCAAATTAAAACATTTTTGCTTATATTAATGTAATAAATGCACAGGGTGTAAATTTTTGTCGCATTTAAAATTCCTATTTTGATCTGGGAAAATCTCGATTACCCCTCATAAAGCAATAAATACCCAGAAATATCTATAAATGGACTATTTACATATCAAATATTAATAACCCTCATTTACATTTTATATCAGGTCTATAAACTTTGTTTCGTAAATAGAAACGATACCGCGTCTATGTTTTTGTCTGGTACTGTATGTTCTTGATTTTCGGGTTGGAACCATGTCCAGCTTATAGGACAACGACTCACTTCCACCCCTGAGACTAAGAGTAACCGCCGCAGAAGCCTACCTACCAGATTTTTACATAAGTTCGTTTTTATAGCATCACTTACAAACATAATTTGCTTTTGTGCCAGATGGTTACCGAGATATGGCCGGTCGCCACCTTTAATGAAATCACCTCTTATTATTATTATTATTATTACTGTTATTATTCTTATTATTATAAAACGGCACGAAGGTTCAGTAATAAAAAGGTCTGCGCTAGACAGGACAAAGATAATTATGTATTTGGATCCCGCCAGGGGTGGGTTACATTTCCCTGATAATACGCCAAGGGCGTGATAGAAAGAAAACCACGTACAGTCTGTTCGTTTTTATTATTAAAAATCCAACTCAAATACACCTTTACATTGGAAACAACGCTAAAGTATCGGCACACTCCACATCACACAAGTTTAATTAATCAATCCGGGACAGCTGTTTCGATCCTCGTCCTTCATAATATCATTATTGGTAAACCAGTTTTAATAATTTTGAAACACGGCAAGACTTAATTTAAAAACTCATTTGCTGTATCTTATAATTATTATCATGGCGAGCCCTTCTCACTGGCCAAATTTCGCCGAATTACATTTAACAAGCGTCCGTTGCTATTAGCACAATAAATTCCTATTTCCTGTTGAAGGCAAGTTATTCACGTTACTTTCCCATAGTACAACGCTAGTTTAAAAGTCATACATTCCGAAGGTATGTATACAAAACCGTACCTCCGGCTTCAGCACCTCGCCCGCTGCAGCCTAGGAGATGCTTAATGGAAATTGCTGCTTAATAATTCAAAGGACATCGTGTACAATACGCCATCGTAGCCCGCCACTGTTCATCATGTTTGACGCATTCGGTAGCTGCGAAAATAACTCGTCGCGAACACACAGGAGACTCGGCATGAGGTAAGGTCACGGACGGAGGCGTTCGCCTTCTTGAAATCTAAATAGATGTCGCTGCGATACCCCAACTGTGGGGTGCGCCACTTCTATGTTCTCCTTGCGTTTCTCCCCATTGAAAATGCCGGAGTCGCGTGAATTATTGAAGGCGTTCGGCGCGAGTTTTTAGATGCAAGTAGGCGCTGCTTGCTAGGAACGAGGTAAGTATGAAAAGATTAATTTACCTTGTCCTGAAATGACGCCGAAGTAATGCTGCCACAGTTTTCATGTTTTCCTTTTTGTTTTGCTCCCAAGTCAAATGGGAGAAGATATGAAAAGGCGAATTGGAACAATCACTGCTGCCCCAGTTCTGGTAGAGTACGTTTCAATTTAATGAAGTAGCAAGTATACACAGAGAAAGCGATATTTTTTATTACTAAAGTTATATTTAGCCCTTGAATGAAATTTTACGCTAACCGTTATGCATGGTTTATTTTAAATAAATAAAATTATGTATTAAACTATAAATAGATTATATATTGTTTTCTAATATATAAATATAATGTTAAATTAAAATATAAATAAATATAAAATTAAATAAAAATTAATGTTAAAAGTTAATTCTTACATACTTTGATGCTTAGAAAGAAGTTTGACCACAGTTTAACAGTAAATGTACAATGAACTTAGAAGTATCTACTCAAGATGAGAAAGCTAACAGCTATATTCACTGCTGATGTAGTCAGCAGTGAATATAGCAGGAAAAGCGGAATTAATTCGATCAGATCTAAAATATTTACAAAGCTTCCGATCACGGATCGCAAACTTCTCGCATACTTACCTGATCTTTGGGCGAACTACCTACTTTTTAACGAACACTTCCTGAAAAAACTGAATTGCTTCAACATCGACTTGCTTATTTCACTCAAATGTTTATTGCCAAGCATAGTTTGATTATCATTTCCCGATTGTTGACCAACGCTTAACTGATTTTGCACTCGACTTCCAAATACGAGTCATCGGGACATCCAGCAGACGTCCAGATTGTGTTTAATGGTCGAATATTGGTCACTTAGGACTTTACTTAAACACGTGCAGGCAAATACAGTACTACTAAGATTTGATTTCGTTCAAGAAAAAATGTCCAACCAATTTAAAAACATTTTCCTAAATAGATGGTAAAACATTCGACGGTGGTCCTATGAGGAAACGTCTTTAGTAGCTATAGATAAATAATTTTTAAAAACATTAAAAAAAAAATAAATAAATTTATGTTAGTAATCCTTCCCTTTTTGACGCACTAGATGGGGCAACTTTAAATAGTACAGCGGTGCAAATTTCCCGTAAGATAGAAACGAGTTAACTTTTTTAAATTAATAAAAAATAATAATATCTCGTTCCACAGACACACAGACAGCTTCGACATTTGTTTCAGAATCGACCAAACATAATTCTGCCTTCTGAGCAACTACCGCAAACGCCCAATAGTTGAGATCTTTTCTCTTTCTTCGACTTGCAACGTAAATAGGTGGTAAAGATATTTCTAAGCTGACCAAAAACACTCAAGAAACTTGCCAAACTCGAACACCTCAAACTCAAATAGTTATTGTCCAATAGAAGAAAGTTCTCACAGTTTTCAGGTATGGGAGGAAGAGTTGTTGTTGGTGCTGCTCTCTAAGGTGAAGTTTGGAGAAATCGATGTTATTTTTATAAATTTCTATAAACTATTACAGTTTTCGACATAATTTTTTAATACCTTTTACAAGAATATTTTCATTATCTTCCATTATAAATTTCAATTTATGGGATAGCGTTGAGCTTTATTTATAAAACTTCGTCTCTTCGTAATTAGTACTAACTTCACAGGTTTGCTTACTGTAAATTTATTGCTTGCTTTTAAAACTTGTATGTTTTTCTAATTCATCGCTTCCAAAAAGCACAAATATACAGAAGCTTTGCTATGGATAACCTTTCTTTTGCATAAGCACGTTTATTGACTCGAGCAAAACTGCCGCATTTGTATTCGGAAAAACAAAGGAGGTGTTGAAATGTAGAGACAAAATTAACACGTAACTAAATAATCTATCCGCTCCATTTGTTTCTTGTAAGAAATATTTATTTTCGTTACAAAGATCATCAATTCAACCTATAAACCACGCCAGAAGCAAAACTAATTGAACGGGAAGCCATTGATCAGTAACTCAGCATGTTCACCATGCCAAATGCGAGGATCAAGTGCGGGGGAAGCCGTTATCCGCAACGACCAATCCTCGACTAGCAATGACCGCAGCGCCCAACCTATACACCGATAGCTCCCGCCCATCGCCGACATAAAAGCGTGTAGCTCCTCTCGTATTCTCGCAGTTGCTTTTCGACTCTGGTGTGAGTATGTGCTGAGTCGCCGTAATCAATTAGTTCTCGCTCAATTGATTTAGCCTCTGGTGTGGTTTACACGTTGAGCCACCATGTTAACTGTGGTCTACCACCCTAACATACTAATTTTAAAATATTTTTTCTGTATCTTGGTTTGATGCGAAAACTAAAACGATGTTGAGCAAGACTTTTATTTTCCTTATTTAACTGCAGATCATCGGTAGGTCTCATATAAAAAAAACCTCCAGAGCTCTTTTTATTATACGAAAGCATTTCCCATAAACTATATGATTTACCCTGGCTCAATATGAAAAATCTAAAAGATATACGTCAGCTTTACAAACACGATAATTAAGACTGCCACCCCCGCTTGCTTTTTAAAAAATGCTTAATTCCATACTGATGCGCAATAGACATAAAAACTGCGTGATACCACCCCCAATATTCATTTTTGAAAACGAATAATGAGATAAAGGTGGAACTCTGAAGTTTAGAGACCTCAGCACTTTCGGTATCGATCATAAAATTTTGGACAACTGGCCGTATGAGCATTTCCGCTGAAGAACGTCCGGATGGTCCAAATGAGGTGACCAAATGAAATGATTGACGATGTGATAATGAATGATCGGAGATTTTAACAACTCATTTGGACGTGAGGAAGCTTTCCGCAAGACCAGGGCCGCGATTGCTCACGCACGCGTGCCAATTTCAAAGGAATGTTTGGCGGCGAGTTTTTCGTGGCCAACCGCCACCAAAGAAGGCCAATCCGCTTTGTCGGGCAACAAGATCATGGCCATTATGTTTTCGGATGTATAGCGAGTATTACGCGAACTTATTGGATCGTTTCAACAATGCTGCAAAAGAATTGTTACTTTTTAAAATTAATCCCAAACATGTTTATTACATACAGTACGAATGTTCCCAAAAGTTTTATAATTTTTTGAATATCCGGATTCGGAATCGTCCCTTGTAAGTGTATCGACCTCAAAGAAGAAAACTATGTTACGTTTAATTTGTTCTTTTCGAGAGTTTGGCGGAAGAGCAAGAGCTAACGTTCTAATAGCATCACTTTCCTGAACCCCCTTTACAATTTTGGCAGTTTCTACTTGCGCTATTAATCAATTTTATTTTTTCTTTATAAAGACGATTATTAATTATTATTATTCTACAGCCATTCTCCATTAACGAAACAAGTCGACAATAAGTCACCGATGAAAAAAAAAAAATAATACGCCAAAATGATCTACGACAGAACAAAGCGACAACGGACGAGCTTATCGATTCGAAAATTGGTTCGCTTTTCCGCCAAAAATGAATCGTCGCTTTTCTCCTCGCAATCTATGACGACGTTTAACGCGACCTCGCAAAATATATCGCCCGTCAGCGACGGTAGTAAGGCATTTCTCGATGTCCCGACGTCGACGTCGAAAGAAACGCGTTTCAGATTTTTCATCATCCGACTTTCGAGGCCACCCAAGTACTTTGTAGCTGGTCGTACGGATTCGTATCTCCATTAATAACATCGAATTGCTTAATACGTCAATATTTTCGTTTAGGTACCGATAATGGTAGCGTTTTTCCTTCTCTTTGATAAATGATGGAAGGAAGGATTGATAACTGCAGATGGGCGTGATTCGAGAAATTTATTTGTATTAAACTTGACGTGGTCGCTATAATAGAATAGGTATAATGCGAAAATATGTGTCATAGAGGAAATACTAAAAGCTGGAATATGTAAAAGGAGGATAACAATAAACAATAGCAAAATAAATAATGCTAAAATAGCTTCTTCGTGATGTTTAGAAAGCAGCGACATAAACCGAGTTTTATATTAAATCTGAATTTGCATAAACTTACGTAGATCCTTAAAATTTCCAATTTCGATTCGAATCGGGGAAGCATTTAACAAAAAGAAAAAAAAAAGCAAAAGAAGCAGAGAAAACAGTACAAATTCGACTACAGCACCGGGCCAAGTTTAGCTACAAATCTTCCCGTTCTCGTACATCGCGAGCCGCAAAACGGAAGATCCCGAAGCTCGAAGCGACCGGAGTAGTTGGAAAAGCGAAAAAAGAAGGAAAATTCTCACCCCTAAAACTAAAAATAAAACGGACTAAATTACGGAAGGTTGATGCCGACTCTGACCGCAGCGCGTCTGTTGGTGCTGCGATCGCCTTGATTTATATTCAACCGTAACTGTTATTCGCGATTCTAGGGTACGTTAGCAAAGCAAACTTTCCGACGGAGAGCGACCGGTTTCGGAGCGATTTTATACGTTTTTCTATTTGCTCTATTTCGCTTGGGAGTTGCTAGGGTACGTGTACAAGGTACAGTGTACCAAAATTATTTTTAAAATATCCGGAACATGGGTAATAAATTCGATGGGAATATTAAAACGATCGGTCGATACATGTTTCATGTCGGAATCATTTATTTTATATGTTCGATTGCTTCCGTATTAACGGCGACGACGACGAGTGGAGAATACTCAATTAATTCGGGAAAATAAATGAGGCAGGATATGTTACTTGAGGGTAAATCTGCATTGCGAGCAAAAACCATTGGCTAGAAAAAAGACGTAGACAAAAAGAAATAATGGGAAATGATACAGCGGCAGGTTCAAACCTTTTATAAACAGATCCTTGCAAATATTTTAATATCTTCGATATAATAGCTTTGTTTAATATCAAAACATATCCAATATAAAATGTTCCTACCACCAACGAAAGTCATGTTAATAATTATAGATATTCTCTAATAATAATAATTTCTGATAAAAAAATAAAATTAACAATGACAAGAGTCGATTTTACGTTTTTAACGCTCTGTATATTTTTCGCAAGTTAACTATTGCATTCAACATCGCAAAATAAGCAAATTAATTGATTGAGAAAAAGCTTTTTTCAAAAATGAAATAAGAGAGCTTATATCCCACCTAGGGACACTATATGAATGTGTATTTTGTGCTCTACAGCCATTGGACTTGAGTCTAATTAGGAAATTTTCAGAAAATCTAGGAAGCGTATATTTGGCAATTTCTGTGCGTTGATCCGCACTAAAAATATCCACACACAAAATTTCACACCTCTGACATAATTTCTAAGAAATGCGTGAGCGAGAGAAAATCGTTTTCCTCTAAGTCTATGAGGTATATTGGAATGAAACAAAAATCAAATATTATCTAGATATTAGTTCTTCTCTAAATATTAATTTAATTATTTTTACATAAGTGTGAGGGCGGCAAAGAAATAATATATTTTTAGAGGTCATTTTTGAAAAAAAAACATAAATAATCATCATCTGTTACACACAACAATTTCAAGAAGTTCGATTTGGTGGGACCTGGTTAAAAGAGTTATAAAGATATGTATTTTAATTACGAAACAACATTAGTGAATCAAGCACTAACATACAGCGTATTCAAATGCATAATGAACATGGTATTTTTTTTTTGCTTTTTTTAAGAGCAATAAATAAGGCTCAAACACTTTTTGAAAGTTTAATCGTAATTGTCGGGCACCCTGTATTTTCATTTGTTCTGCATTTCAATTTTCCAAGTTAAACACAGCATTATGCACTTGTCCATCAGTTTAACAATGTCGTTTTCATTTCGTTCTGTGGATCTATGAGAGATATCATAGATAGATAGATCAACTGAAGAATTACCTTGACGCTAAGGTTGACCACCCTCATTTGCCTAACCAGCGATATTAGAGGAAACAACGATGATAATTTAATTTCAATATTGCACGATAAATTTCAAATTTTCAAATCAATAAGCTAATCCCCTTTATCCGTTATGTTATTCTTTTGGCATTGTTCTTCCAAATCCAATGCATAACTGATAAATGGTTAGTCTTGGTGGGTGTCGCTCTAGAGGTTGGTCTCAAAAACTACTCTTAAAGTAAACGCCACTTTAATAGACAAACCAAGCTCTTTTTTAGCACAAAATTGTGTTACAAGAGCAATTTTGTAGTTGTATTTAAGAAAATTAAGTTTTAACATTTTTTTTCCATTTGAAAGTTTAAGCGTAATTATCGAACACGCTGTATAATATTTTCGAAAAATTTATTCGGCTTCTGTGCTATATACTAGCCTGTACGGAAAACAGTTCTGCAAAATTGGAAGCTATATGAAGCACATTGCTAGGTGTAGATTCTGTAACACATGAAAACATGAGTGAAGGTTTTATTTGCGATAGCACTATTGTGCTCTGTTTTCAAGTCTTCACCGGAGAGCTTCATGTCCCTCTTTTCTAAAGCTACTAGCAGAACATCTCATTGTAAATGGCGAAAGAAACCATTTACAATGAGATGTTAATATTATCCATCCAATGAAAATATGAATTTACTACAAATATTATACAAGTGCAAAATTAAAAAAGAACTCTGTTATCCCAAAATGCACTGCTCAAAACAATTAGGGGATATTTGGAAAAATGGTAATAAAATAAATAAATAATGAATGCAGCATCTCGCAAATATTTTTATATTTAACCACAACGTTTTTAAATAAGAAACCGGACGCATTCGCAAGTTTGAACTTGTTTGTGTACATTATAAAGCTACTAAGGCATACAAATATCATTAAATGAATACGCAATTATGAGAATTTATAAGAAGTTTTATTGATAAAATAACGAAAAATCCATTGTATGATCTCCACGAACGGCAATAAAAGTTTGACATCTCATCGGCATTGATCGAATCGGGACATCAAAAAATTCTTGCGGAAGATTATTCCATTCCTCTATCAGAGCATTTTGACGTTCCCGAATTGTACGCGGTGGCATATTTCTTGCTGCAACGCGTCTTCCTAAAGCATCCCAAGCATGCTCAATAGGATTACCATCAGGAGAATTTGCTGGCCAGTCCATTCTCTTGACTCCCAATTGTTCAATCCAGTTGTTCATGAAAATGAATCTTTCACCCATAGCGCCAGCGTACGGAAGAACAATGGGTCTAAAAATTTCATCCAGATACCTCTGAGCAGTCTGTATGCCCTCCTGCGTTTATCCCAGCCCATACCATTACACTTCCGGCTTCATATTGCGGCCTTTCTCGAACAAATTGTGGCTGATTACGTGTTCCAGGTTCATGCCAAATTAAAGTACGCCTATTATCTGGATTTAGGGCGAATCTGGATTCGCCACAAAACAATACTTGTGCCCAGTCATCGTGATTCCAATTTCTATTTGGATTGCAATCTGTTTCTTGTTTAAAAACGTTATAGTTGCAACATAAAAATATTTGCGTGTCTTATATTATTTATTTATTTATTTTATTATTATTTTTGTAAATATCCTCTAATTGTTTTGAGCAGTGTAGTTGCTTGAAATGTCGGCAAACAGTGCGGGGAAACGTAACACATTAAATGAAGACCAAGGAAAAGAATTTTAATTCGCCTCACAAATCCTAAAGTAATTGAATTTTGAAGAATTTTGAAGCGTAGCGACACCTTCTTTCCTACAGCTTCTCCTGTGATCGAATAAATTACATTATTGGTGCAATATACAGGATGTGTATAAAGTGGTGACACTTAGCGATGTTCTTCATAAGATTTTCTTTAGCTCAGTAAAGTTTAAAAGAATTCTTTTAGCATCTGTTGGTTGAAAATTGCTTTTTTTAATGATTATTCTGTTTTTTTTTTAGTTTTCTTGTTTCATTCATTTAACAACTTTTACATTTATCACGTCTCCATGACTTCCTCCCGAAAACGCACATTTTCGTTTGTTTCTTGTAACTCGTTTCTGAATTGATACGTAGAAAAACCTACTCCATTAAAATTACCTCATTTAATTTTTGCCGTATACGTTTTTCGGCTTTTATCGGCCGAAAATATCCTTTTGATTTATGTTCATGAAGTTTCGTTAACCTTTTATTTCATTTATGCTTGACTGGAAAGTTCTCCACAAAGAACTTTTTTATGTACTTTTTTTTTGCGTGACTGTGCTTTCGGGTTGAAACAAACAAAATTTAAATTAAAAATTCGACAAAAAATAAATCCAACGGTCGAATGATTAAAAGGATAGGAAAATTTTAGAAGTTACGTACGGATATACGTACATGCGTCTGTTAAAATAAGTACTCGCTGAATTCGGTTCTTGTTATTTAGCAAAAAATGTACCTCGCTAAAGTGTTGAGGTAACGTACGAAGTACATGGTTGTGGTAGAATGGTGTGGTTGGTAATACCTCACACTAAGGCAGGCTTCCTGAATATTTTATATTTTGACTTTTTTAGGGACAATTTTGCCAGTTTCACAGTCCCAGCTTTACACACGTCTTTCAAATAAATGCATGGATTATTTGTGTGAATCCCGCAGTACCGTGTTATGGAAGAACTCCTGACATCAAGTAACTTTTACGCTTAAACGTGGCCTCTATCTCTTTCCGTTCGAAAATTATATAAAAAAAAGTGAATATTAATCAATCCTTCAAGACTGAAGATACTTTGCGCCTTTACCATGTTTCATCAAAATCTGAATTTCACATCCGGAGAGGCTTCCTCGTTAACCACTCTGTCCTAATGCATACTGTTCAATTTTTCTTCTTAAAGGGGACAAAAAAAGAAACCCCAAACCGGAATCATCTATTTTACTTAAAATTCCCAAACGCGACATCCAAATTTAACGCAAGCCATCAACTCTGCCCATTTCCCAAGCCGCATTAGCTTAACTGCACCCGGATAATTTCCTAATTTCGTAAACAAAGAATTTACGAGCGCAATGTCGGCCAAATTCTAGGACGCGGGGCTCCATCGCTTGCAAAACAAGAAGTAAAATCCCGCAACGCAACATTGTTACCAATGGAGGCGATGCGGCGAAGATTCCGAAGCTCCGTCGCGCTAGACGACGGTAAATATGGAGGCGGGTAGCAATAGCTGCAGCTAGGAGAGGGAGAACGCGACTGCTGTTAGTTGCCGTCTGGTTTTGGCTCGGCGCAAAATGGAAATTAGCTACGTATATCACCAGCTAGGACATTATTAGCAGTTACTGGGAAGGTAGAACGAGTTTCACTTTATTCAGACGATTATAAATAGCATAAACAAAGAGGTAGGTGGACTCAGTTATTGCTGTTTACGTAATGGTATGGATAAAGTTGCTTGTATTAAAGTTATTAAAGTTGGCAAACCCGCGCGGTGTAAATTGGTAAGTGTGCAAGTGAGGGAGGACATAAATTGACAAACAGGTGTTCTCCAGCTTTTCAAGTCGCGGAAGATGCTTAAGACGGTAAGTTTTTTTTAATCGTCGAATTTCATACACTCTCGATTATATATTTTATACGTACGTGTTCATTCAGTAACATAAGATAGATAATTTATCGAGATTGGTTCATAATCTATAGAAACCATCTTGAAAATTTATTTGTATCTAGCACCGGAACGGCATCGTTCACGATAATATATCTCTGCATGCTGACTCCCTTCGCATGCAAGAGTCCATTCGTTAGCTACGCCAATGGTGCGCACCCGAATTTGCCCACTCTAATAATGAATCTTAATAAATTACATCTAACACGATATTTGTAAATTATAGCCTTAGACATTATTTTTGTTCAATGTTTTTGCGATATTGGGAACTAATCTATGCTTTCCGTTCAATGCACCTATCTCTTTGATATTTTACACTTAGGGTGAGCGTCTCTGGTCAGACAAACACGCAGTAGTAGTGTATACTGCTTTCCCTAACGCATATGTCCGCCGCGGTCTGAAGCGTTGGAGATAGAGGTGCGAGCGTCGGTGATAAATTAATTTATTTTTATTATTAAGTAAGTACAATAAACACTTTATGTGCTCATATCTCTTTTGAAAAATTTTACATTGTATTAATTTCTACCTAATTAAAACAAAGTAATCAAGTACTGAAAACATTGAATCAGCAGGAACCTGCGAATCCACGAAAAGAATCCAAAGAAAGGTTGATTTATTTACCAATATTTTCGATGAGAATTATCGTCAGTGAGAGGATATTGATGAACTGAAAAGAAAGGAAATAGTAAAAAATAAGCAACAAGTCAAGGTTTAACTTTAGTGATTGTCAACGCTCGCCTAATTTTAATGTGTTCGATGAGAAATTGTGGAAGTATTTTGTCGAATAAAGTGTATCAAATAAGTTTCTGTTTTTTTTTTTTTTACTTCTGTACGAGACCTTGTTTGAGAAGTTTAGACCGGTAGGTACCTCACAATAATTATTTTTCAAATTTTGGAGAATTTCGACAAAATAAAGGACTACAATTTCAAGAAAATTTTGGATAATAGGTTAATTAGAAAAAAACCAAAGCATCCAAACTGGTTGGTTATTTAAAAAGATATTAAATTATAACTCCATTGCAGCCGTAAAATGTAAAATAAGCGTTGCTAATTGCTCTCGACGTTATGCCTCTACAGAAAAAGAAAGAAGAAAAGAAGAAAAAATGAAAAACACATAGAAAAGAGAATAAAGATTATGTTACTCTAAGGCTCTCCGAACCAATTCAAATCTTTCAATTTAAATCTGGCACACAAGCCGCTTAAAAACAACAAAAAAATTTTCACTCACGCCAAACCAAAGATAAAAAGAAAGGGACAAAACACGTCATTTATAAAGTTAACTGCGACGATTGCGAAGGCTCATACATAGAACAAACACAACAACACCTATACAAAGGGATTTACACCCGTCAATACAATTTAATTAAAATTGAGAGCACTTCGCTACAGATACTGGACGCTTTACTACTGCAATAAGATCGCTTGCGCATATATTACGAATCGCACACCCGAACGACCACTCCCATACGGACGCCTGTGAAGCGCACGAAAAGTGGCGAACTCTATACATAAGTTGTTAGGAATGCTAAAATACCCACCACGTATATTAGAGAAAACCCTATGTTTATGCTACCTCCTGTCGTGAAGTTAACCTTCTTGTGCAGAAGCTGGGATAATACACGAATTTCCTGGTAAACAAGTCTATAAGGATTTACAATGTAACATGTTGAAGGAATCTTACCTCTACGGCAATATCGTCATTGAAAAAAGCCGACTCTAGTTCGCAAAGAATTTTACCTGTTCTATTTGACTGAAATTAGAATTCGTCGTAATTTTTTCTTACAAATAACAACAAATTTCTTACCTGATATTTTGTCAATTCGCAAGCTACTAATATTCCGAACATGCAAATAACGTCGAAAACTGTCCAAAAGATCATGGAGACCGCTTTATCCCTAAACGTCGCTATATCTACGATAGCAGCTGTGTTAATAAGCAGCAAAAGCGATGTTACTACAGCGAATAATGGGCATGAAAAGATTTTATTGATCGCAGTTGCTATATTACATAATTTACAATGCAAAAAACCGATCTCCTTCAAAATCTTAATGGCGTCCCTTGGATTCCATGCTCTGGTCCTAATTAGTCTGAATGAGATTTGGTTAATATTAACGAATTTAACTCCAGTTACAGCAACCAGGACCATAACATAATAACAAGCCGTAATTTTCGGCACGAGTGTTAGTCCAAAACAGAAGGAGTTGGCCGTATCTATCATGGAGAAAGATCTTTTTGCTGGTAAGAAAAACATCAAGAAAATGATGTATGAAATAGAAGAAGCAAAAAGGATGCTTTTATTTATTCTTCTTAGCAACACGTAGTTCACTCTGATGCCCGAATTTTTCAATGCTTTATCTACTAGGTGGATTTCTAGGAAGCATTGGAAAATTTCCCTTTGTTTGAGATGGATTGATGCTAGCGAAATTAGCGATGAATATAGCAGAAATATAAAAAATATTGTCAGGATATAATCTTCGTATCTAGGTCCTGTTCCGGCAACGACGACTCCATATTCCAGCATCATGAATAACGGAACCGTGTATAGTGCGATATTAGCTGCAAAATATGAAAGTGATGCTAGAATTTGCATTGCTAGAAACCCTTCGAGAAGTAATGATAGTGATGAGACCCAAAAGGTCTACTATTACCTATGCTCAATTCATTTCACAAGAATGTGCTTAATGTGGTTTGAATCATTGAGTGTTATCCCTCTTAAAAGTTAGTTTTATCGGAATGACAACATTGTGCCTTGCGATTTGATAAAAGAGGTTTCGTATTCGGGGTGGTTCCGAAAAGTTGCCGAAATTTGACTCGGTCCAACCAATCAGCAAGTTCCGATTACAGTCGCCGGACCACGAGGTTCTCGTTTTTGGAAACGATGTAAGCCCGACGCCTTGTCGTTCTGTTATGTAGGAAAGACATTGAGCGAGTTCAAAGTTCCTCATCATCCGAACAATCGAATAAGGGATCAACAAAAACACCCTCCCTTGGAAGTTAGCATGTGCTTTAGCCTTTTTCAGGCGGTGAAATGGTTTCTTTTGGCACCTAAACGAGCCAATCTCCAAAAAATCTATCATCAGACTCAAAGCTCAATCCAGCACTATTCGAACATAACAATTTGCGATAGTGTTGTCCATGGTCCGTAGAGGCAACCGACTGTCACTTGTCTTTTTGCGTCGCTTTCCTCTTTCCAAAGATGAAAGTGGCAAAGATCTGGCACAATAGAATAGATTGAAGCTGAATCATGGACGGTGATGAACACATTAACAAAACAGGTCCATAAAAATGCATTCTTTTTGTGGTAGAGGCGTTGAGATCCGTATTTTTTTTCCAAGCAAATTACTTCGAAGGTGACAGAATGTGAATGGAAGAAATCTTGATATTCTGTTTATCGCTGCGTTTCGAAAACTTTGGGTACCACCTCGTATTTATGATACACATCTGCTTCAATTGACACTAGTCTCCCTTACGGAAGCAGCTTTATCCAAAGGCATAAAACAACCAAAATTACGGTATTTCCGCTTTTCAAATAGATTTTATAAAATTTAAATGAAAGTCTTGCTGGCATTAATCTGGGCATTGTTCAATGTTAAATGACAAGATGCATTAACATATTCACATAGAACAGTTTTTAACTGATACAGTAGCTTTCCTTCTGGATCAAATAGAATATGTATTACTGAAATTACCTAAAATAATGTAAATTTGCGTCAACGTGATTGAAGTTGGCTCATAAATATAAAGCTTCTTCAATGCGTCGTATGTTCTTCTATATGGTGCTAAACCAGTCACAAGCCAAACATAATGGAGATAGTCTAAAATGCAATAAATGCTGTTATTTTCGTAATCAAACAGGTGCATTGTAATTCTTCAAAATTATTTGTTGTGCTTCGCCTACAAAAACAATACTATTTTGTGGCATGGTGTCGGCTTACAATACATTTCGGAAGTTTTGATTATGTTATTGCTGATATAGATCACAAATCGTAGTAATCATTTTATTGAATTGTATGTATACAATGCATTCTGAAAATAATTGTACATAATCCATTGATTTAAATAATTAATTTTGGATTTACGCTGTATACCGTTACAAAGAGCGCATATCTAGATCAAATTGGATAAACAACTACTTGTAATTATTATCGAACGTATCACGTAATGCACTTAATGCGACAATTAGGATAATTGCAAACTGTTATTTGTTTTTGTCGAGTAAATTTACGGAATTAAGCTGATTATTTGCGTGCGTACAGATGCGAGTTTCGCTGATGTTGAAATTCGATCAAATAATGGGAGATTATGATATTATTTCAACAAGCCATTTACGACAATAGTTCAATAAATATCCGTGTTAGGAATGGACACAACAATTTTTTTTTTCTACGTAATCTCGATTTAGTAATGATTTCTTCGTTTGAGCTGAAATTTTTCCCTGCGATCCACCTGGTAACAAAGTTCAATTCTTTTTTCTCCTTCAATTTCTCATCGAATCGGTCCAATAATTCACTGCAGCGAATAGCAAGAAACCGTGACGACGATCTTTCCACTCTTCATCTTCTTTGGAGGAAATTCGCCTTAACAAATGCATTATTTTGACTGTTAGAGTGGATTCATCCATGGACTGCTTCGAAAATTGCAGTCGTATCCGCTTATTGTCCACTGTTAGTAATCGCGGCACCCATTGGGCCGAACTTTCTCAATAATCTCGTTAGCAACCACGTTAGCCGGGACGCTTCTCATCAAAAACCGATGAACGCCGATGATTGATTTCGTTAAACCAATGTTTATCAGTTGCCATAGATGGTGAAGGTTTGCCATAAGCCGCATCCAATTTCGCTGTAATGTCTTGCCTGTTTTTCAATCCAAAAACAGCTGAATCATACCGTTTCTTTTCCCTTTTATACAAAAACACCAAACACATCTTATACAAATAGGTCCCAAATCAAAACTAACCAATGAATTTGCCCCAAAATTTTATACGGCGCCGTTTGAAAGATGCTAATATACAAGAGTAATGTCGAAATCCCTCAGCAACGCTACCTATATTATATTTATTAAAATAATATCAATTTCTTCAAATTTCAATACAACGCGAAATAACACTATCTGGCGGCCGCTTAACGGAATTTCGTAGTCCGACGAAACGGTGGCCAAAATTCTCGGAAAAGGATTTTAAACACGTTAGGATCTAAAATAACTAACATAGGGGTCACGGTAATTTTTTGCGAACCGCGATTTGATCTTGCTGATGCTCGGTGACCTTATAAATTTGATGAGAGGTAAACGGGAGGAAAAAAGAATGGAGAGGATAATCTCATTACATGGATTATTAAATTCCTTGGTGGATGGTCTTCTTGATTATCCTGCTGAGTGCACATTGTAAATGTGGAAATCTACCTTGATATGCTTTAAATGGGAGGCTAATCCTTGTGTATTAGTTAATTAAGTATGCACTATAAAAATTGGAAAAGATCTAAGAGTATTTTTGCGCCCAGTAAATTACCAAGAAAGATACGAACCAAAAGATTGTGCGCGTTATTTAGAACAAAAAACAATAAGAAAATTTATTTTTTAAGACAAACATAATATATGCTTAGATATGGCTGTAAAGAAATCCGGAAGTAAGGCCTTCAACAACAACACAACAACAGTGTACGTTTCTATAGTGGTCTCTTTGAGATCCGTCCGTTGCGGCGTATATATCTGCTTGTACGCAGAAAAAGATCGTTCTACATCTAGCGATGTAATATTTGCGACTTAAAGTGGTCTTTGAATTTGGATCTTCCGCAACACTATTGTTAAAAAGATGGCGCAATCTAGAAAAATCGACATTTTTACGTAATATAGAATTAAATTTTTCTCTGATCGAAACACTTTTTTCGTCATTTAAAATATGCAGCCCTGTTTGTACGTTGGCAACAATTTCACAGTATCCGGATCCGGGATCCACAGGATCCAGTAAAGACAACGAAGTATTTTGCAATTTTTTTATTGCGTCGGCTACTGGAACTTTCTTATTGGTTCTTATTGGTCTTTAAATCTGCTGCAGCTTGGGGATTTTGGAATTGCATTTGACTTATAACTAGCTTTATTGCAACTGTTTCTTTAGCGTCCAGTTGTAAAATCACCAATTTGATCTTTTCAAAATGTATAAAATAATAGAATGCTGCTTCTAACCACGTATCCCATCGTGTAAGAAGGCTGCGTCTGTTCCGATAAATCACGACACTGTGAACGAAATCGACTATTTCGTTCACATGTTTCGGTGATTTAATAAAAATCGCTTTCGTCTGTGCTATTAACCGATCCACATCGGGACAACATTTTCGTATAGTGTCTGCTATAGGACGTAAACCATGAAGCAAAAAAAAAATTCGATTGAACAGCTTTGAATAATTGACCTCTGCGAAGCATAACCGCAGCAGCATCGGTAACCATCGTTAACACTTGCTTTGGTGAAATTTCAAAGTTGTCTAGCGTTCTAATTCATTATGAACAGCTTCGGCGGTACATCTTTGCTGTCTTTTATAGGCTAGCAAATAAGGGTGTGACGATCCTTTCAAGGTCATTGTCCGTGCTGCAATCGATGCTACGGATTTTTTTTTATGTCTGTGGTTTCTTCCATAGTTAGCCACAACTCTTCATTTTTTTACTACGATTTTCACATATTCTCAATCTTCTCGCGCATTGACGGCGAAGACCTACGTAGTGCCTGCGGACTTGGTAGTTCCCACGTTGGATTGTATTTCTTCCAAAACTGACAAAACATTGTTTGTCCGATTTTTGCAAACGATATATTGCACGCACTTAACATCACATAGAAATTCTTTATTCAAAAAAGAACCGGAAGGGGGCCGTCCGTTTTTTTTTGAATTTGTGTGTTACTCTATTTAGATGGTTCCTACACATATATGGTTTCCGACATAATAAATTTTTATCCCAAACTAAACACTTGATTTATTTACCATTATATATTATTAAGTCTGAAAATTTGCATAAATACGTGTTTATCCTGTTTAGCAAACAGACAAATTGATGCATTTCTACGCATTTTCAACATTTTTAATGCTTTCGAATATTGGAAAATCTGCGTATTCCAGTTTCCACGTTAAATTTAACTCCATCAGAAATTTATATAATTTATACGTCCTACCTCCATACTACAATGTATGCATGTGTTATGTGCAGGCGCATATTTTTTTTTCAATTCGAATAAAACGGAATGTTGTAAATTATGAATACAAAACAGACCGTTTCACATATATTAAAAGGGGATAATCGAACTAAAATATTCGGCAACACGTAGAATCTATTTGTTTAGAGGCAAATACATTTTGCATACTGTTTTAAATTTAACCCAATGCTCTAGGTATACGTACACATGCACACGATAGTCATGTACGGTGAAAACCAGCTGACAGCCGGCTAAAAAGCACATAACAAATGAAATTAAATTTGCAAAGCTTTCCATGCGACTAAATCAGAATGACGTGGAACATCTTATTTGTTATTCATGATCGTTAAATAGCACGTTTTCTATACAATGCCTTTCAAAAAAGAGAGAACAATCAACAACTTCTAACTTAACTTCTTAACATATTAATTCAGATGTACTTTTCCAGGCAGAAAGTCGTTAAAAGCTGTTAGAACGAAACTCGATATGTTTGGTTTCTCAAGTAAGCTGGCGAACTTTGTTAATTTCACGTTTTTGCAAATATTGTAGGTAGGCCTTCGATATACGGTAGCGTTGAGCATCTTTGACGGCCTCCTCTAAGAGCTCACCCACCCACAGCTATCGAACATGGTCGACGATATAGAAGCTGCTAAGGATTGGAAGTTTTAGCATCGTTTTCCGTCGTTCTGTTCTAGGTTGACCCAAGAAAACCGCTCTAGCGTCGACGCGGAATCCTCACTGCGCTGCTGACTTATCTCAGAGGGTTGAACGAGCAGCAAATCTCCAAATCAGTCAACGTCATCTGGAAGCTGCGGATCCCGCCCCGAATGCAAGCCGTTCATCTCTGACAAGGACAAGACGCCTGCACCCATTTGATATGGATTCGTCAACAATGGCTGGACGTGTTGTCGACGGACGAAAGCAAGTTTCTTCGATTCGGCAATGACAGAATAAAGTACATTCGTCGACTTATTGTCACAGGATTCCATGCAAAGTTCCGATGGTGAAGCATAGCGAAGGATATGGCTGTGTGGGATGTGTTCAGCGGAAAGAAAACTAATCTCTTGCACAAAATAGATGGAATCATGAAGAGAAAAGCTTACATAGACCTATTTGAGAAGATTATTCTTCTACTTGCTTGGGCAAATCTTGGTCGTGAAATCACCATGCGACAAGACAACGGGCCGAAACATGCTTCCAAGAATGCCAGGGACTTGGAAGGAAGAGGATCGCCCCAAGGTAAAATCCAGACTTGAATCCAATTGAACGATTGTGGGAGGGGTTGGTACACAAGAAGGCAAAAAATACGTCGGAGAAGTTCGACTAACTGAAGAAAAGCTGAGACCAAATTCTACCCATCTGTGCACCGACTCAATTATTTGCATCAATTATTGCTTGGTACCTTCGGGGTGGTACCAAGCAATAATTGATGCAAAGGATGACGCAACACGTAATTAATTAATTAAAAATAGGAACATCTTTCATAAATACGTTCTGGAGCATTGGCCCCAAACTGAAATAAATTAACTTTGAGGGATTGCATTAAAAAAACACGCTACTCTGTATATATAGATCAACTCATTCGTACGTCTAAGACATATTTTCTATTGTCCACCTTCTTAACGGATACTTCTCGGATTCTTCGCTGGAATCCCAAAACGATTTTTCCGTGTCCTAAATCCGCTTCAACTATTTCTACAAACTATAATTCTCCTCAAAAGAGCCGTTCCCATTCTTACTCGCTGCGCCCGCTAGCTGCATCACAATTTGCTACTCGGACGTAAGCTACAAAGATTTACCTATCTATGTACATACTACACACGTACATACTAGAGAGCATCCCAGTTGTACGAGTAAAAATTTCTTTTGAGCGATGACCACACGCTCGCAAATCCGGTTTAGGATCTTTCGAGTGAGCCGTTGCAGCTAGTGGATAGGCAAGAGATGCAATTGGATTTGGTTGATTGGTACATACCATGTTGCATTGCGGGACCGCCTGAAAGATTTTAAAGCTTCCCTTTCAAAGACGTTTAAGAGTTGATCGATTCCAAGGAAGACGCTTTAGTTGTTGCTCGTGTATCGTCAATTTATAAACAGACCTCTAGATTTATTAAAGGCATTAATTTCTAGAATTTTCTTTCCTGTAATTCTTTAATGCAACGCTCTGGTAAATTTTTAAAAATGTTAGAGACAATATTTACCGATAATATCATTCGCAATTAGGTGCGTATTGATTCGGCCAACATCGGCAGTCCGGTGTTCCCTGCAAGCCCTTAATAATTCAGCTAATTCGTCGATATTTGTACAGCTACGAAACATACGTACACGTATGTACATTACGTGTTTGCTTTCGTCTGCAAATATTTTTTTTTGTACAAGTATTTAAATCGACGTCGAATCCAAAAAGATGTGCCGCCAGAAAGTCGACTACATGAAATTAAATTTCCGCTTCGCCGGTTTTCAACGGGCAGGCCTTTTAAGATTTTTTTTCCGGATGGTTGAACAGTACAACATTGTTTTTCGATTGATTGAAGTGGATATTGGAAATGGTGAATTGTATCAGGTGAGATGTTCAAATAGGAAAAAAAAAGAAACGTTACAACAGTTCGTGCTAAAAATTAAAAATCCTACGATCTGCTTAAGTAAATTTGGCGCAATTAATATAATAAAAATATAGAACAAGGCCCTGAAGTAGAGTATTTATATTTTTAATTATTAAAAAATAATAATAACAATATAGAGGAAGATTTAATTTAATTTAAGCCAAGAAAATGTGTCTTTGTGCGTGAAAATAAGATTAACTAAGCGAAAATGATGCTTTTCAATTTGCAACCTACCCCGGAATCTTTTTGCTACATCATCAACAATAACCGGAGCAACGTATCCGGATTAGTGTTCCTTATCTTTGTACGGTCTCCCTTCCAGTAACAATTCATGCAGATTAAACGTGCAACGTCGTCCATGTTTACATAATTAAACCCGTTGTCAACGTCTTCCTCGCCGTCTCTCCTCCTCCACCCACCACCCCATTCGCCCCGGATAACAACAGCCAAAACTCGTAAAAGAAGAAGACAAGGTGAAGACGCGGCAGCAGACATCGACGAAAGGTAAATATATACAGGATGAATTAATTAAATTGATAGAGAGAGCCTCATATGTCGAAAATAATGTAGGTAAGAAGTTGCTTTAGTTGCGGCAATTGGAGCTTGCCGATGTGATTAGCTGACCATTTTATGGATGAACCATAGACAATATAAGAACGACATTTTAATAACATAATTAAAATTCCGGGCACGGAAACGCAGAGATGCCCCAAGTTCAAACGATTCACACAGTATAGTAGATATACGTGGTAACAAACACAAGACAGATTTCACGGAATAAAATTCACCGTTCCGCAGTAGTTATACCCATCACCATCATCTAGACGCTGTCTGAGCTCGACGCTCTAAACTCCGGGCAATTTCCGGCTAATGCGACGTTAGTATTCCGGACGAAATATCGCCTTTCTCCCGGGGCGAAATGACTTATTGTCTTCTTGTACGCGGACTCCTGAAAGCTGAAATCGTCAAGTTTTATGTGACATTAGCATATAAATAAGACCCCGGGCCTCGGGTACCGAGCTTTGCGCGGCCCCTACTCCGTCCGCCATTCTATTACGGGGTCTCTTGCTTCTTCGCGTGACGTTTAGACAGCACGAAACTGAAAATAGTGGCGGCAAATCGTGCGTAAGCTTACCGAGCTGTAACCGATTTGGAACGTAGATCTGCTCCGGCGAAGTTAGTTGAATAAGGAACAGTTATATGCAACAACTTTCGGAGACGCGGCTAGAATTCATGGCTGTTACACGTAAAGAATTTTACTCTGACATGTGACAATGATATAAGTACTTTAATTTACTTCAAGTACTTTGCTCGAGAATAAACTGAGTGAAACTTGAAGTAATAACAACTACATCTGTTAGTTGGGAACACAGACAGATACATCGTTAGCGTAAATTGCAAAATCCCAATACCTCATTTCCCACAGCTTTCTCCCCCGTTACGTTCCGCCAAATATAAATCGTCCTCAAAAGAAACGAATTTTCATTTCAACGCCCCCTATTACGCCGCCCCATCTTTAAGATATCAACCGGTTAGCCCGGGGCCGAATTCCCCGTTTTCTCGGGTTAGTAGCTTCGGCGTCTGTCGAGATTTAAGCCCCCGCCGTCACGCGCAAATTTCGCTTCGACAATAATTTAATTCGGCTCGCTTCCATCACGCATATTAAAAAACTTTCGACCGCACGATGGAGCTGTCGTAAACGAGATTTTCGGAGGAAGTGCCCCCGCCCCGTGTCGACGAGGTGACGGAAATTCCAATGGCGTAGCGCTGAAGAAGCTCAACGGCAATAACACTAAAATTGTGTAAAAGAAAAGGAAACTCAAACGAATAAAATGCTAACGTCTCAGTAATTTTGCCCATTTTTCTTTGATCGCTTTGTAATTGGAGGAACTGAAATAAAGGAATATTACGCTACATTGAGAAAGTAGAAAAGCTCACTTAGATATTTGTAGTTGCTCTTATTTGAAGTAATCTATTGATACGATTTAGCTTTCCTTGTAAAGCGACAGATTGTTGCTCACTGATCAGCTAACCAGAGGTTATTAAGCTACAATTCATTACCAAAAAATAATTTAACACCATCCGTGTACCCCAAAACAAAACAGGTAAATGACTGCAAGAGATCATTTATAAATCAATTAAAATGAAGAGAACCAAGACTTGATCCTTGATATAGAGCGGCAAGGCAAGCGAATGTCATGTGTAGGAAATATAGTTAAAGTCAATAATACGTCTTCCTAACATTAATATGAATGAATATTATTCTTCCTTACATAAACGCGTACGCCACTGCCGCTTTCCTTATTTACTTCCACTTCAGATTTTCTCCCGTATTTGTTGTTATTTGTGTTCGCCTTTATCGTTCACCGTGTCGTCTTGAATAATGAGAAAACTTCGCAAAATATTGAGCCCACCGCCACGTCGACGAGACGACCCAACAAGATTTACTCCGATGATTCCGTTTTCTCCCCCTTTTATTCGCGTTTTAATCTTTCACCTTCTATTATCCGAAATGTAGATCTTGCGGAAGGCCATCTTTGCATCTTAAATTACGGCTCGATATATTTTTTCTACTGAATGGAGGAAATCCATTGAAAATACGAAAAAAAAAGAAAAGGAAATAGAAATGGAAAAGCGAAAGGAAAGTTGGTTTATTTCTTATTCTTTGTTTAGTAACATAATTCAGAGCTTTTCGAAGCTACGGTATATTGTTTCTTATCTTACAATCTCTAATGGCATCGCTGAAAGCCTGACACAGAGCCAAATCGTGCTGGGAGGTAGCGCAATTCAGAAACTGTTTGATCTCAAAGGCGCACGGTCCGGTAGCTTCCAAACCTTCTTGCAAATATTGCTGCGGTGGCACCTGCTGCATTGGTTGTTCGTATCCACCACCTCCACTTATAGCGCTTCCTATGGCATGTCCCGCGGCTGATCCAACAGCTACTCCTGCCGCAGTGGCTGCCATCTGTCCGAAAAGGCCCGGCTGTCTGGAACCCGATTTACCAGGCGGCGGAGCTGTTGGTGCTCTAGCAGGTACTGTACTGATAGGCCTTTGAGGTGGACGCGGCATCGCTCTTACTGGGGGAGGTGAAGGCGCCCTCATACGTGGTGCGCCTCCGCTTCCACCTCTACGTCCCATTTTATGTAATTTGAATTGATTCGAAATCCGAAAATTTTGATTTTGAAAGGAATTTGACAGTTTGACGTGTGTAAGTACTTAAATTTCAAAAACAGAAGTTATGGGCGGAGTTGTCATAGTTATTACAGATATCTGTAGGTAATATGAGGAATTTGCTTGGATTCAAAGAAAAATTAATTCGGCTTTTAATTACAATCACCATCGTTTTGAATTCCCCAACATTACATTAATAATTCACAACCTTCTGGCCGTTTCTCAGTTAAAGGGTGGGGCTGAATTATTTATCGGGGTGTTGGCGTTTGCCACAGAGTTGAAAGCAATTGTAAAGTAAACAACATAAAGTACTTAAAAATTAACACGCTGTTTATCAAAAACTGACAGATTTATACAAACCTACCATAATTAATTAATTGCAATAAAGTGCGGTAAACCGAAGAAATAACAATTAACAAAACAAGAAATTGTAAAAGAAATGAATAACGAGAACAAAGAAGGAACACATGAAAAATGCGGAACGTTAATAACAATTAACAACAAGAACAATTTATGCTTTTAGAATTTCGCAATTGTTGTCTAGCAACGACCTCTTTGGATCAACTTGGCGGGCCAGAAGACAATTTATCGGTCTTCAAAATCTTTGCTGCGCATTGTGTTGATTGTCAGGATTGGCTTTTCCATTAGCTTTCCAGAAACGTATAAGTATACAGAGTGTTCTATTTAAATTAGTCACACCCGAAGACCTCAAAACTTATTTCACATATCAACCCTTTTTTTTCTGAAGATTTAAAGATAAGGTTAGACTATTTATTAGAGAAAAATGTTTGGAGGATTATTTATTGATGTACTATTTTATATAATTGCACTAAAAACACGAACATCCTAATAACTTTTCAATTCACATAAATCACTGATTGGATTATCTGGGGTGTGGAGCCGCATCATCGTTACATCATTTTTCTCCAGGAAAAGAGGCAAGGCGAAAACACGAACGTTTTACGCCCAGAACTTTTATCTGTGGCAACTATTCGTCATCATCCGGTTCGACGTAGAAGACCTACACCGTGCACTACATTTAAACCGGAATAACCATTAAGAAAATTGAATTTTTATGGCAAATGATAAGCATGACGGTTCCGGATCCGACGTATAAAACGCCGCCTTTATAACTCGGGACGATGCTAGTGCCAGACCATAATGTATGTAGATGTCGATGATGCATTAAACCGAAATTCGTCCTCCTTTCTCGCCCCATCCTCCTAGCGAATATCCTTCGTGAAATATCTTCCTTCCGGGAAAAAAACGAATGCACCTCTTGGATGGCTATAATAAGCTATATATAAGCCGATCGTATAAAGGCAGTCGTTTTGATGGCCTTAAAAGGTTAGTTTTTTGCCTTCTTAATAGGAAATGCTAAGCTACATCGATCTTCTTGTTTTTT
>LR736887.1:5104338-5135142 GCA_902654985.2 Oryctes borbonicus
ATTCCAAAAACATCTCGAATTCACCACTCATAAATCAAAAATATTTCAATAAAATCTAAGCGATGCGCAATCGACATGCAAAAAGTTCCAATCGTCTAGAATTCGGCGACAAATAAGTTTCCACGCGACACCACCGTGAGGATAGAGGGCGCTGCGGATGCATCCATTCCGACCTTTCCGGACGTCTCTTCCGCCATTTGTCCGCCAGATAGCCATCTCGATAAATCTCCATACCATTCGCGATCGGAAGCGAGGGAGAAGACGCAAGGTGGAGCGGTGAATTATTCGGGAACACACGGCTTGCAAATATATTTATAGGTCGGCCCGTTATTTTGCGATTTTATGGCTATCTCGCGCTACCTCTCCTGCACTTTGCGCCATGGCTGACGCCTTGATTTGCAGTCGGACCCTTCGAGACCCGACGATATCAGAAATTGCGAGCTCGAGGGGGAATTGATGTTGAACGATTTCAGTTGTAAGACATTGAAATTTATGAAGACAAGGTATTATGTTGCTGGGAACGGAATGAAAGAAATAAGACATTTGTACGATGGGAAATTTCAATCTATGCCGGGCAAAATATGATAAAGAGTTGCCGTAAAACAACTGGGACGTTTCTTAATAATCTCTCCCTTGGACTCTCGAGCGTCCTCAATTGGTAATAAGTAAACACAACATTGCACTTTTTAAAGTTGGCTAAAGCTTTAGCACCACATTAGGAAGACCTTCACATTGCTTCGAAAAGCCTTCAGTGCATAATAACGTGCCAAAGAAACTAAACACCCTGTATATTTAAAAATAATTTCTGGTCATAGATCACTTGAAAATACTCGGATACAGTCACGAAGATTTGATAAAAAATTTATGAGACTTAGATAAAGATTAAAGTTTGAGAAAATAATTGATGAATTCTCGCCATAAGAAGCATGTGGATTCTAAGCAAAAAATTGGCCAAGCACCATTAGGTATTACCATAAGTATAAATTAGCAAAGTGAAATACCCAATTCCAACTAAGAAAGACCAGAAGATCATTTTCACCAAGACTTTCACTCCAAAACTTCCTCTACTTCTGGAAGCCTTTCTGAATTACCTACAACAAAACACACTCTCGTCCCCTTGCAATGAAACATAAATCAGTTGGTTAAATCCCAGTACCGAGTCATATATCAATTAGGCTAGGCGTGGCGCATGCGAAGCAAGCAACCCCCGCCCCGTTTTCTCTTAAAAAGGAAGAAGATTTAGACATGGGAGTAGAAACGCATCTCCCAGTTGTAGCACAGCTACACCGGCAATAAGCCAACATCGCAGCTGGAATAATTCCTCCCACGCAGTAGCTCGGCAAGTCAGCAAAATTAGAAACGGCGTTCGCTATGCAAGTATACCGTGTGCGACCGTTTGCAATAGTCATGTATACTTTTGGGGAGCGGCAATCCGAAAATTCAGGTTTTGGTGAAGCTTTATAGGCTGATATAATAACAACAAATATTTTTAGCGGCCTAATCGATTGATGTAGGGTTGAAAATTCGCCTTAAATCTACGCCCTTTTACTTTTTTTAATATTTTAAGAATTCTTCTTACATATAATTGTTACCTATGGGAATTGTATTGTAATGCTTCTCATACGCGCACGGTATACACATACACGTTTGTACGCATTATGGTGGCTTTTCGGCGTGGCAGGGGGTTGGAGGGAAAGGGATGCAAGGCGGACATTCCTCAGAAAATTAACCGGAATTTAGTGACGGCGTTAGCGTGAAGTTTGAAATTTATCGCGACAGTGACTTAATTAGCGCCGGCGAAATGTTAATTTGGGACGAGGGGCGGTACATTAGGATGGAAATGCGGCGGCCTCTGATGCCCGAAAATTATTTTCCTGTGTACCGACTACACTATGTATATTGGGCAGACAGCGCAGAAAGCAAACGTACAGCTCGTAAATTAACGGACGAAATTCTTGTTCGCTAAACATGACAGTTAATATTAGCAAGCGTTGAAATTGATCCGAAAATGATTTGTTTGCTTCCCGAAAAGGGATCGAAATTCGTGAAAATTTTGATATAATAAGGCCGTGGAGCTCCCGGAACTGCGTTTCTTATTTTATTAATTATTATTTATTAATGTTATATATTTTACAAAACAAACAGATGATAAGTGAAGATCATTTTCCAAAGATTTGCCACAAATTAGGGATCGATTTCTGTTGTAAATTCTTCTAAAAAATCGTCCATTTACGCCTGAAAACCTTTGAAACTTAAAAACGTTTCCACGTGTAATAACGCAATGATAAAAAAATATTTCCCACAGCTGCGCAACGGCGGCTCTATCTAAAATTACCATTACAATCTTCACATCTTTATTAAAGCATCCGCTTATATTACCGCGTTATAATTGCTACGTTCTTCCCCATGTATTCTTTCACATAACTACCGTCATTATATACGCGCCTGCCATCTACGTTATGTGCTCGTATGTACACAGCTAGAAGGTTTTAGAGTAGAGCTTCACAGACCGCACTTAAATCTAACGCCGGGCTCGGTAGTATGTAGTTAGCCGGACGGTAAATGGTGCAGAACTCATGGCACGCTAATATTTCGCACGTTTCTCGTTGTACGACAATTACAGCTCGCTTATCTATCAGTGCATGAAGTGCTCGCTTTGTTCGTATGTGTGTATCTACGGTCGCGAGAAGAGAATTAACGGAAGTAACGTGCGTCGTAGAGGCAGATCCCAAGCGGCAGCAATGGTGGCGATGATGCACGCGGGGTATCGTCGCAAATATAGAGCTGGGGTTTTTGGAAAGTTGGGGGTAAAATCGGTGGCGGAATTTTGTATCGGAATTCTAAAATATTTAACGTCATAACCAGCTAAACCATAATAAATTGAGGGTTTGTATCTACTTTACACACTTAAGGGCTAAATTTTTAAAAATCATTGCGTCCATCAAGCCTGTAGAAACGAGTTGCGCTTCAGGAAATTAACAGAGACTAAACAGGCTCGTGTTTTGTCGACTCTCGAGGAAACTAGTAGGCAACACCTTATGAGGCGAATAAACACGAGCCTGTCTAGTTTCTGCTAATTTCCTGAAGCGCAACTCGTTTCTGCAGGCTTACTCCATACGCACAAAAGGAACTCACTATCCGAATTTCGTGTTTGTGATTTCGATTGTTCTGCTTTGTTACATTGTCAACATGAACAATTTAATGTTTTTTTAGGCGAAGGGTCCGCCATGTATGGAAGAACAAATAGTCAAGGTGAAAGTGCGGGAAGAAATTATAATGCGCGATGTATGTAAATTAAAAATAAAATATAGAAAATCCGAATATTTATTTCTAGAATTAAATCCTTTAATTAGAAACCTCCTTTTTTTCTTCTTCTTTCTTCTTTTCTTCCTTCTAGAGACTACTGAAGAAAGAAGACGTTGATATGATTTGATAACGTTATTTTTTTCTTTGTTTGTTTGTACTTATTATTATAAAAAATGCAACAAATACAAAAAAATCTGGCTGTCTGCTTTCCAAACATTTGTGACATCAATTTTTCTTTTTTTTGTAATTTAAAAATCCATTTAAAAGAAAATCAGCGCTACCTAAGCCAAGCCCTCATTTTTTCAGACTACATCGCTGGATTGTTCTTCATTTCAAAATGTCAAATTTAACATTGGTTGACGGCGTTTAGTAGACAATAAAATTTCTTAATTTTCTTACATAATTAGATGTTGTCCAGAGTTCAAGAGCAAACGTCCTTGACGTCAACAACCTTTACAACAAAATAATTAGTCACGTCGTACTGAACTAATTAAAATACTACAAAAAAAACCATTTCGCACTAATTAATTCTTCGGCGGGCGTCTGAATCTCTCGCAAAAATTCCTCGTCATTTCACATATTTCTTGCGACTGTCAACGCCATAACGCTTCATCAATCACCTCGTTATCCCTCTCCAGTGGCGCGTGAGGAGGGCATCTTAATCGCTTAACGATGGGCTTCGGGATCGCCACAATGACTATCCACCCTTAACCGCTAAGGATACTGTAGGAATTCCAAACGCCCAACAATATAGGACGTATGGGGCACCCTTAATCCGGCCGTGATGTTCCCGTCGTGTCCGATGTGGGTATTATATCATTCCTTGAGTGGAAGGTAGGCATATGTGGTTGGAAATGTGTAAACAAGACGTAGATACGTCATCCCTGCTCGGTGTACGTTACGAGGGTGCGGTAGTTTTGCGGCGGTGGAATTTCTTCTGTCGTTTTGAGGGTGATTTTTTCTTTTGCCTCGCTTGATATGTGTTTCCTTTGGAAACGCTACCCGGGATAATATAACAGATACGATGACTTTCCACGGGAATGGCGGTAGAATGACAAAATTGCGACTGCAAAAAAATCGCCTTCAGGAGTTTCAGATTTATCGCGCACGATTTTTTTACCGCCCTTGATGGACGTTAACTGTCGGTAGTTTAGGGTTACCTTCCTTTCTAGATTGTGTTCCTGTTTTGCTAGAAGAGCAATTAATGATAAGACAAAGAAAAGAGTGAATTAATAGTTTTTTTTAACAGATATAATTTTCAATTCTTCTGCCAAATAGGCCTCTTTTTTTAATTTTTTTAATTTATGCATTCGAAGCTAATTTCTTTGGGGATCCCGCAGGGTTTGAAGCTTTCCTTAACGCATCCCAATAAGTCGATAGTGACATATTTATGCATTGGTTGTTGTTGACGAATAAAAATGTCTCGAGGTAAAACTGAAATAAGGTAATAAAAAGGCAGCCAGTGGGCTAACGCATGTCAGCTAGAGGTGCTGGTAAATTACATTCCGTCTCTCTCTCTCTTCACACACTCTATGGCAGCAAATCTCGCTGGCCCCAATATAAATGTGAAGATTGGATAAGATTCTGACGCTGGGATTTCTTGGACCAAAAATAATAATTTATGTTTCGCCAGGGTTAAATGCCAACAGATGGTGACCACAGTACAATGTTAGATTTTGCAGATCTTCATTTATCCATCTTATAGTTTCGGTGAGCTTAGAGGGGTTGAATGGAAAATAAAGTTGGGTGTTATCTGCGTATAAATAATATTTTTTTCAATATCTTACGACGTTGGGAAGATTACTTGGACAAATGGAAAATAAAAGCGGACTTAAATTGGGTGCTTGTGGCAAACCTCATGTATCGATCTTTTGCTGCGTCCTACCCCGCAAGTATGACTCAATAAGCGTTACTGCAGATGGATTGCAACCAATGGAGTCTTCCTATCTATCTTCCTTATAGTTATTGTTGCAGTCAACAGTTAATTATTAACATCTGTTTACAAATCCATCAATTAATAAAGTAACGTATTTTCTATCGGGTACAGAGTTTAATTCGCAACAACATATAACAGCAAAATCATCTCATTCACGGAACTATTAGGAAAATCGCGTTTCAAACTAATATAGAAAAGCTCACGAAAGTCGCGTTCATTTCATACGTACACGCGTGCGTAAAACCAAACGTACCGGCACTAATTGCCCACGATAGATGGGGATTATCCAGATATTACAGTAACGATTTTCATTAGCAATAATTGGAGAATTATTTAATTACAGGCGGAATTCGGTATTATCGGATTAATAATATTGGACGCAATCTCATACCGTCGAGGGAAGTTTGGTCATTGCGTGTATTGATCAAAATCTATTTTCCGTAGAGATGATCACCTAACTCCTAGATTACCCGCATTGTACACGATGCGGCAGGAAGTAATGGTTTTCGATTGCTCGTCTTATCATTTATTTTAGAGAAAAATATTCTGAGTGGACGTTATTTAATTCAAAGAGAGGCGCATGTAAACAGGCGAACGCGTACTGAGATTTTAAAATATTGCATGAAATATTAAACTTAACTCCAACAAGGAAATAAATGTTGACGGAATAGAAGCTAGCAATTACAAAAAAAAGCGGATATCAGCAATTATGTAATGTAATGTTTATTTGTCGTTAGTTTAAGAAAAAACAGAGACATCGTCAAGTACAAAAGGTAAAATCTAAGTTAAATAATAATACACAAAATAATAAAATAATAAAAGAGGGGCCCTGTATAACTAACTTTTATATAAATAAAACTTTAGTGTAAATAAAAATTTGTATAAATACAAAGTTTAAATAAGTAAAATAAGTAAACCTATATGTGAACAAAATACAACATAAAATAAATAAATGGTAATAATGAAGAAATAGGTGTTAGCTACTGAGGAACTCGGCCACACTATAAAAAAATTTGTCACGCAGATACACCCTGAGTTTACTTTTAAACTGGCGAAGTGTTACGCAGGCTTTGAGAACATGTGGAAGCCTGTTATAATATTGAATGGCTCTATACTGAGCATTCCCCTCAAATAGAGTTGTCCTATGTCGAGCCACAAATTACGCGAGCCACGAGTGGCCATTGCATCGTACACATCTCGAGTTAAGGATAAATTTTCGCTCGTTTTTCTTGAAGAACAGTAGGATCTCCAGAATGTACAATGTGGGTAGAGGGAGTATATTTAATTGCCTAAAGCAAGGCCTGCATGAGGTTACTTGAAAACCCCCCACCATACACCTCACAACCCTCTTCTGAAGGACAAATAAGTCATTGGCCTTCTCTGAAGAATTCCAGAAGATTAGGCCGTATCGCATCCTTGATTCGATATATTATCATCGGTATAAAAGAATAGGGGTCACTTTTATCAAGAAGAGTCTATCTAAGAATATTTAAGGAAAAACTAAGACAAGAAATTGACATTGGAGCATTACAAGAAAATCATGCCGGCCATTCAACGAAGGCAAAAATGCTCAAAACTGGATATTCCACGTAAGACAACTTACGGATAGCAAATATAATCCATAATGATCCATAATGCAAGCAATACATTTATGTATGATAGCTACAGTGGGCAAATTCGGGTGCGCACCATCGGCGCAGCTAACGAATGGACTCTTGCATGCGAAGGGAGTCAATATGCAGAGATACAAAAAAATTTTACGATGGTTTTTGTAGATTATGAACCGATCTCTATGTTACTGAATGAACACGGAAAATTGCCATCTCTCTCTCCACAAGCACAGCAAAAACCATAAATTATTCTCAGAAAGCAGTACAGACCTGGCACTACTTTGAAATGAAAATAAACTTTATCAAAAGTATTGATAACAAAGTACCAAGAAGAAATGTAGATTAAATGTCACTTCGAGACTAACACCACCTTCATGTAACCAAATAATCCGTCCAGGTTCGAAGCGGAATAAGAGGCACGTTCTCATCTGCCAAACATCATTCACGATTGCTTTGCTTGAAACATACTGCATCCATTTTACTTATTTCCATGCGTTGGATTTTCGGATTATAACCGGTATTCCTGTAAAATCATGTGCTGAACATCTGGCTTTTGTAAAACTTAGTTAACAAACTACAACAATGAAATACGGTAAACAATCTCTTAAATTGACCCTCACAGATACATTTATGAAATACAAGGTGGTGCAATTTTAATTGCAGACAGTGTATATATGTTCCATTGCCATTTTTGATCTCCCCAACATAAACCACGCGCTTCGCCACTGCTTCAGAAGCATTCTCCGACATTATTTCAAATACAATAGAAGAAACGAAAATTATTCTTGGCGTTTGTACTAAATGTCTAAAGATGATCTCCTAAATGTGTTTAGTTATTTTTTGGAGAAAGTAACGCTTGTAGCAGTCGCTGCTCACTCCCAAAGTTACATACGTACCGTACGTATCTTCTTGCCCACACCAGAGCTCAAATGCACCGTACAAGACGCGCTCCGCTAGAATTCGAGTTGGCTGGTCAGTGTTTGTTGATGATAAAGCAAAGTGAAGACGCAATAGGCCGAGTTAACAGATAGAGAAACCTCTTAGATTGCAATTCGCATCTTAACGTTTCCTGTTCGACGATATTGTGTGGTTCTTCGTAATCTTATCAAGTTTAGTGTTAAACATCCGGCAATTTCTGGTTAAGTTGATACGGTTTTTGTTATGGTATTGTCCTGTATTGCATAAAAATTTTGGATGTCAACTGAGTTTGGTAAGTTTAAATTACTTTCGATATTGTTGGTATTTTAGTGTTTCTAACTTCATTAGATCTAGATATAAATATTTTAAAAAATATTAAAAATATTTACATAGAAAAATATTTATATAGAAATCTTCAGTAGAAAAGCTAAAATCACTACAGAACTATACATATAACAATACTTATACGTTATTATTCTTCATTACCGAATAGCCTATTAACCACATGTGCATGTAGCACATACCCCTCAATACACAAATCAATTACTGCGTGCAATTTAAATTCCAATTAAATCCGACCATGAAGCAAATTTAATTAGTGGTGTTCATTTAGATAACTCAAATTCTAACGCCATTATAATTAATTCGCAGAAAAATATACGAAAAGCCACAGACTGAAAGCTGTTTTTTTTTGTTTATTCTAAAATATGCAAGCATCTTTCTGATGAACTCTAAGAACGAAATAGAGCGAGGCTTTTTAGGCTAATTTCTATTTTTCTATTTTTACCGAATTATTCAGTTAGTTTAGCAACTGGCGTAGGAAACGTGTTCACAAATATCACTGAACATAAAGCGTTAGTGCAAGATTCTATTCGATACGATGGATGTGGAATGTTTAAATTTTGATCATTAAAATAAATATACAAACGTACAAATAAATAAGCAATTAGTTTATTAATTGACAAGAAACGCTGTATATAAGACGTCAAAATAAATACATAGAAAATATATTAAGGACAATACAAATAAATAACTTGATATCTACCAAAAATTCGTCGTACGTATAATGAGCCTTGCACAAGAAATCAATATGGTCAGTCCATTTCAGCGCGGAGTCCACCACCAGGCACAACAACCTTGCGAAGTCGTTGAAAGGGATTTTCTTTGAATACACCGTTAAGCACCTTCGATCGTCGTTATTATTACTCGACAGGAGAATTTTGTAGCACAGCGCTAATCGTTAATTTATTTTTCTTTATCCAGTACTAAAACGTTTGTAGCTAAACTCATAGTTTCGTCAGACGTTGAACCTGATACCAGAATATCGGAATCATCCGCATAGCAAGTCAAGTTAATTAAATTAAGCTTTAAGAAAATGTGGAAATCGTTTATAGAGGCAATAAAATGTGGAGCAGTTACACAACGGTTTTCGGATGTGATTTCGCCGTCTAATCGAACCCTCTGTACTCTATTTCTTAAATATGATCTATATTTTTCTAATTTATCCAAAAGTAATAAATAATTAATAGAATCGCATAGACCTTTATGATCTTAGGTACAGTCCACATACGTATGGATTTTGTCAAAAACTAAAGTTACTTTATTAATAAATTCTCTAATTGCTGTGTCCATAGAAAGCCGTGCTGAGAGGAATCCACATATTTATTGTTTGAGAATTAGTTCTTTAGGGCTAACTCGGGAAATTTTAATTGATAGAATTGCTTTTAACTCAAACTGTAAAAGACAGGTATAGGGACTCCTAATATACACTGCCGTTCAGAGAAGTTCGGACGGTTGGTAAAAAAACATGAAAAGGTTACAGAAACAAACGAAACTAAAAACAAAATGCAATTTTATTGTATGTACAGGTAAAAAAGACAAAAATAAATAAATAAAAAGTTATTCTGGCCTAATATAACATACTGAACGTTATTTTTTTTTTTCATCGAAAAAACCTCCTTTGCTGTTAATCACCGCTCGAACTATTCTAGGCATTCTTTCGATAAGTTTTGTTAAAACGGATCGTGGAATATTAATCCATTCATGTTGCAGAATATTCCGTAAATGTTCTTGTGAAGTTGGGCATATTTTTCGGATCCTCCTGTCCAGTTCATCCCACAACAACTCTATCGTGTTCAAATCTGGCCTTTGTGGGGGCCATGTCATTACTTTCAGGGTGTGCTGTTCTTCTTGCTCCTTTAGATAGTTCTTGCACACTAACGCAGTGTGTTTTGGGTTGTTGTCATGCATGAATGTAAAGTTACGGCCTATTATACGCAATCCTGATGGCACTGCATGATTCTTGAGTATTGCAAAATAATTTTCCTTCCTCATTACACCCTGCACTCTGCACAAATCTCCCGTCCCAGCAAAGGAGAAACATCCCCACACTAACGCAGAACTACGCCCTTGCTTCACTGTTGGCGCAATGCAGTTCGGGATCACTTTTCGGTTTTAGATCTTCGGACATAAACTCGTCGATTTTGCCCAAAAACCTCAAACTTTGACTCGTCACTCCAAAGCACGTGTTTCCAATCATCTAACGACCAATCTAGATGAGAACGGGTCCACTGTAGCCGTTTTGCTCTGTTGCCCCGACGTAATAAGGGTTTGCGAATGGCAATGCGTCCATGAAGGTCCGCTTGTTGAAGTCGACGTTTTACCGTACTCGCCGAAACTTGTTCTTCACGGCTGCGATTGACTTCGGCCGCTATTTGTGGCGCTGTTAATTTTCTATTGCGTTTGCTTAATAATACAATTCTCAAATCTTCAGCTTTTGTTGTTTTCCTAGATGCTCCGGGACGAACACGATTTTCCATACTTCCAGTTGTCCGATATCGCTTTATGATGTCATTTACTGTTGAACTTCTCATATTTATTTTTTCATCGATTTGTCGCCCCGAATATCCTTCTTCAAACAACGTAATAATGCGTGAACGTTTTTCTACACTGGTAAGCTTGCCACGTGCCATTTTGAAGTAGATTTTCTTAAAACTTTCGCGCAAAAACGACAGATGCACACCAACACACGTTTAACAGTTAAATGAAGCAAATTTATATCTTTACGCCCGTGATAAATAAACAAGAGTGATACTGCGGTATATTTCCTAAATGTATTGTTCGTTAATAATCCCCAAACCACCCGTTTCAAAAGATCGGCACTTCCGAGAAATTCTTGGAATGATAATAAAAGGGACTTTATTGTGGTTGTCGCAATATTTCTATTTTACATAATAATTTATGGCTTTAATCCCTTAGAAAAGAGTGTACGCTTAATATTTTTCTAATTTTATGTATTAATAATTGTATACAGTGTGATATAATAGATTTTTATTGTATGACCGAACTTCACTGAACGGCAGTGTACATCGATGGCGATTGCGTTTTTGCTCACGATAATGTACTCATACACAGCGCGCTCCCTTAAGAGAAAATCGATTTCCTTGAATTGAATATTCACAAATTGGGTGTTACATTCTGAACGTCCTGTATGTGATAAACTGAAATTTACGATATTACTGCAAAGTATTAAGTTTCCATTGTCTTCGGTATAAATATGACATAAATTCATTCAATTGTGTTTTAGAGCTAGGCAATCTTCTTCGTAACGATACGTGAAATTCAAGAAAGTAATAAAAAGCACATCGTTTCATTAAAAATATTTATTAAGTTGGTTACGACTTCCGGTATAACCGGAAGTAAGACGAGCCTAAAAATAATTTGTTATGATTGAGGGAATGCGCTTGTTAACTGCTATAAATTTCGAGAACTAGGCTAAGATGTTAACCGTTTAAATTTTTAATGAACGGGTCGCGTGGAAAACCGCATAACTAAATCCGTAAATCGGTATTTTATCAAATAACTAGTTATTTCACGGAATACCGGAATTAACGATAACGTATGTGATTAATGCAAGCCTATAATGCGAGATGCCATTAAGAGATTGCTGCGTACGGAAACTAATGTTTAGTCAACAAACAAATTCGAGTAAAATATTCAGAGACGACGACGGTATTCAATACAACCAAGCAAGAAATTTCGATATAAATAAACGTTGGCAAGCAGCTTTTCACATTCTCGTCGAAAATGTTTGACATATCGGATAGCTGTATATACTGCTTAGCGAAATTTCTCTTCATGATGGGCCCGTTGATGGGTCATTTTCCATTGAGTTGCAAATGTACCCATCACAGAAAGCAACAGAAGGCTGAAATAAAAATATCTTGGATTTTAATTGTGGTATCGTTACTCTACGGCGTGCTCGTCCTCACTTTGGGTTACTACGAGTTCTGCGACGGTTTCGATATCGAGAAAAGAATTTGGGAACTGGAGAATATGAGCGCAATAACGTTACTCTCTGCCAGCGTAGGCCCCGGTGTAACAGTGATAACAATGACCGAGCACAGCAGATATGTGAGATCGGTTATCGCGACGCTTGATGTTTGTTTGAACTTAAATTATGTTTGTGACAAGAAGGAGGTAATCGACAAATTGTATAACATACGCAGAAAGAATTTGTTGAGCCTATTTATGCTTGTTCCGGGAGTAACTTCAGTATTTTGGGGCATCATCAACGAACATACGAATATATATTTAGTGCCACTGAGGGTGTACATAATGATCATTATAAATATTACATGGTTGGGTTACGCAGACACGTTGACCTCGCTTTCCGAATTAAGCTTCGATAACCTTAAAAAAGTCCTAATGGCTAAACGCGAATGCTTAGAAGAAAGCGCTGTCAAATACCGTTTCAATTTAAACATAACGAATGTTCTGAAGCAGCTTACAACTACCCGCTTAACGAACTACTGGCTAATCCGCTCAACTAACCAGTATTCCAGTCCAGTAGTCGCAATATTTATGATCCTAATACTACCGTTCTTCTACTGCTCAATATACTGCGCAATTATAGAATTTGTGAAGCACGGCGAACATTCCTCATTTGTACCCATGATATGGTTATGGGCTATTGGCGCCATCCATTACGTCACCCAAGCTTACCACCGGCTGGTAAGAATGGTATGTAGTTACTCTTTACTTTATTCTTCAAGTTGGGCTCTCTCATGCTAGTTTTTTTCCAATTAAAATTATTTTTTTTGTATCAGATACAATCTTAACCTTGCAGCAACACATAATAAAAATAAAATCAATTTAGTGAGTAAATTATTTGAAATTTGGCCAAAAAATTCGAAGAAACCAAGTTAATAGCTCATACTCGGGAACCCTGGAGCGTAGTCTGATGAAAGCTTTAGAAGAATTAGGAGAATTAGGAGAATTAAAGAAATCATCAACAACACTAGGAAAAACCGTTATGATCTAAAAGCGTATGATGATAAACACTATGGGCACACTTCGTGACAATGAATTAAATTATATACTGGGTGTCCGTTTAACGATGGACATCGACTCTATCTCAGCAATGCTAAGTTCTACAGAACTCAAAAAATCAACTCTAAAAGCATTACTTCGCTGCTACAATTATGTACAATATATTGACTAGTGTTTCGCATGCGAGAGTCCATTCGTTAGCTGCGCTGATGGTGCGCACCCGAATTTACCTAGTCTACTTATGATATGTAGCATTTTACATTTCTTATTCTAATGCAACCTATTTCCAGAGTGATTCGTTTCTATCATATCTATACCGGTATCCTATATCGAAATTATCTCGAGAAGAAAGACGTCAAGTAAGAATATTTCAACGCTAATATTTGCAAAAGTATCTGCAATCTTTCTTACGAAATTACGTTTGTAGATTGAGACGCTTATAATGGTCCTGAAAAATCAACAACATGTTTTAAGGCCTTCGAATATGTTCACTGTATCCCAACGTATGCCTGCGTCAGTAAGTAAATGTGTTAATACAGCAACTATTTACACCTTTATACATTGTGTCTACAAATGAGATGATATCATTATGAATTTTTAGCTCGTGTATATTGCTACCACGTATGTTATAGTGGGAATACAGTTCTACTTCACAAATCTCTAATCCATCAAATGGTAAATACAGTGAGTGACGAGTTAACGAATCTAAGATGCTCCGAGATTCTATTCGTCAACCGATCATCAGCATCAGCAACGTTCTGAAGGTCCAAAAACTAGTGCTTAGTTTATTTATTGCAAAATAATACAAAAGATCAGAAAAAATCAATTCTGGTTTTCTTCATTAGAAGCAGAACACATCAGAAAATGCGCAGAAACGATAACCAAAAAAATATAATGCTAAGATAGCTTAGCTTCCTCATGGTATTGATGGAATAATTCACGGCAAACGCAATAAAAGTAGAGAGAAAAAAATACACTAACACACGGACATGTTTCTGCCTATCCGGCGTCATCAGCGTGGTTTCGAGAGTATTTTTTTTCTCTACCTTCTATCGCTGTTGACTCACAGTTAATATCACAACTTTCAAAACGACAAACTCGACATTTCTTGGCGCTCTCTAGTGCCAAAGAAACGCATGCCTGCCGTTCAGGAAGCAGCGACACAAACCGAGTATTGTTCCCCAAACCATACCTCGAGCAGTTCTCATGGAGTTGGTTTTCATTTGAAACATTAAAAAATCGGTCGAATGTCGAAAGTGTCCGGAGATCCCCAACTTTATTAACTCCGGGAACTACTCTAGGATCGTCCCTCAAAAGATCTTCGATCCGGAAGCAATCACGCCTCCCAAATTTCTGTGACTCAGTCCATTTCTTTTAACTTATTAAAAAAATATATATAACTAAATTATTCTGGACGCTTAAGCAAAATATGGAAAATCTGTTTTTTACCAAAAAACTACGAGCCTGAAGAGCACATTTTATAACAATTCTTAAAAGTCCAAACTCTTAACTAGCCACTCTACAAAGATATCCCAAAAATTATAAATCTGCAGTCGAATCGATCATCGCGGACGTTGGTTTGTTCGTTATTCGAACACAAAAATCCTTCGTTCGTTAACCGCTCACCCACTACAAGTTTGTTGTTTCACTTTGTTCGAATTTCTGTTATAAATGCACAATTTTTAATCACTTATAGTCTGATCGATATGTTATTGTATATGTATTGTACCTAATAATAAATTAAATAAAGTAATAACGAAGAAAATCAATTAATTGTTTATGTATTAATTGTGATTGTTTAAAAATCATTCGTCAAAGTTCCATGTTTCACAATCTCTAAGACTTTGCGGTCCTATCGTAGCCAAGTAGTTCTGCATCCGAAATACTTGGACAACAATTTTTTTTGGACATGGAAAACCAGCACTGGTTTTATCCATAGCTTCTATAAAAGTGTTCATGAAGCCCAATTTAATATGGGGGTAAAATTATGCCTTGTGGATCATCATATCAAATTCTATTAATTCATTCATTTCCTTATGCAATGATGCTCTTTAGCCTGACTGTCCCATAAATATCATTATCACTTTCACTGGTGCAGACAAGGTATCATAAGTGTCCCTAGTGTTCACAGCAGGGGCAACTGGTAAAGATATATTTTTTTACTACTACCACGAAGGAATACGGCTTTTGAGCTAAATTTTGAACGATCACATACTCTTAATGCCTGCGGCTGAAAGGTTTTAAAATATCACCACAGCCACGTTTTAATGAAAAAAATCACTACAACCCTTACACCTTTCCCTGTAATATGTACACTGCCGTTCAGAGAAGTTCGGTCGGTTAGTAAAAAACATGAAAAGGTTACAGAAACAAACGAAACTAAAAACAAAATGCAATTTTATTGTATGCACAGGTAAAAAAGACAAAAATAAATAAATAAAAAGTTATTCTGGCCTAATATAACATACTGAACATTATATTTTTTTTTCATCGAAAAAATCTCCTTTGCTGTTAATCACCGATCGAACTATTCTAGGCATTCTTTCGATAAGTTTTGTTAAAACGGATTGTGGAATATTAATCCATTCATGTTGCAGAATATTCCGTAAATGTTCTTGTGAAGTTGGGCATATTTTTCGGATCCTCCTGTCCAGTTCATCCCACAACAACTCTATAGGGTTCAAATCTGGGTTTTGTGGGGGCCATGTCATTACTTTCAGAGTGTGCTGTTCTTCTTGCTCATTTAGATAGTTCTTACACACTAACGCAGTGTGTTTTGGGTCGTTGTCATGCATGAATGTAAAGTTACGGCCTATTATACGCAATCCTGATGGCACTGCATGATTCTGGAGTATTGCAAAATAATTTTCCTTCCTCATTACACCCTGCACTCTGCATAAATCTACCGTCCCAGCAAAGGAGAAACATCCCCACACTATCACAGAACTACGCCCTTGCTTCACTGTAGGCACAATGCAGTTCGGGATCACTTTTCGGTTTTAGATCTTCGGACATAAACTCGTCGATTTTGCCCAAAAACCTCAAACTTTGACTCGTCACTCCAAAGCACGTGTTTCCAATCATCTAACGACCGATCTAGATGAGAACGGGTCCACTGTAGCCGTTTTGCTCTGTTGCCCCGACGTAATAAGGGTTTCCGAATGGCAATGCGTCCATGAACTTCCGTTTGTTGAAGTCGACGTTTTACCGTACTCGCCGAAACTTGTTCTTCACGGCTGCGATTGACTTCGGCTGCTATTTGTGGCGCTGGTAATTTTCTATTGCGTTTGCTTAATAATACAATTCTCAAATCTTCAGCTTTTGTTGTTTTCCTAAATGCTCCAGTACGAACATGATTTTCTATAGTTCCAGTTGTCCGATATCGCTTTATGATATCATTTACTATTGAACTTCTCATATTTATTTTTTCAGCAATTTGTCGCCCCGAATATCCTTCTTCAAACAGCGTAATAATGCGTGAACGTTTTTCTACGCTGGTAGGCTTGCCACGTGCCATTTTGAAGTAGATTTTCTTAAAACTTTCGCGCAAAAGCGACAGATGCACACCAACACGCGTTTAACAGTAAAACGAAGCAAATTTATATCTTTACGCCTGTGATAAATAAACAAGAGTGATACTGCGGTATATTTCCTAAATGTATTGTTCGTTAATAATCCCCAAACGACCCGTTTCGAAAGATCGGTACTTCCGAGAAATTCTCGGAATGATAATAAAAAGGACTTTATTGTGGTTTTCGCAATATTTCCACTTTACATAATAATTTCTGGCTTTAATCCCTTAGAAAAGAGTGTATGCTTAATATTTTTCTAATTTTATGTATTAATAATTGTATACAGTGTGATATAATAGATTTTTATTGTATGACCGAACTTCACTGAACGGCAGTGTATGTACTTGGTGTGAGTAGGTTCCACTGTCGTAACTTTGCATTAAATCTAGTCTCTTGCCAAATCGTTGGATTCACTTTTGTTAATGAAATGCGATTTATTTTCTTCCATGTAGAAACGGCCACCTAACAACATCTTGCTCCTCATTACCTTGACTCTTTAACATACCTGGACTAACGGAATGTGGTAGGCTTTCTAAATGTAGAAACGGCTTTGTGACAGGCAAATAAATTTAGGAACGTTCACCAAATTCCATTTTGGTAAACATGGCATGTTTAAAAAAAAACTTCCATGTTTAGGAACCTTGAAGACGTTGCAATCAAGGACAATGTACATTTTATTTTTATTTTTTTTTCGTTGATATCTTCATTTAATTGTTATCTAAAAAAGGAAAGGCACTATGCTTTGGTAGACATTAACATGAACTTCTTTCTAATGCCTTTTTAATTTTACCAAAAACAAAGAACAATGCAAAAAATGAAAGTTGTGTTCATAATCCTTTAAAATTAATCTCCCAACCGCGCTACGCTCATTTCTAACCAAAGACGAAAGCAGCGTTTCCGGCAGTCACCGAAACAACTTCGCTACAAATGAGTCGCGCTGCTCACTACTAAAAACACGTGCGTACCTTCTTACCCACACCAGAGCTCAAAGACGTGTAGCGTTCCGCTGGAATTCGAATCGCACGGTCAGTGTTTGTCGATGATAAGGCAAAGCGAAGACGCAATAAGTGTAGTGAACGGATAGAAACTTCTTAGATTATCATTCGCGCGCTAACGTTACCGGTTAAACGGAATCGCGTAGTTCTTCTACGCATCCGCGATTTTCTCATTAGCTTATTGCTGTTTATATTATGTTATCCTGTGCCGCATAAGAAATTTGGATGTCAACGGAGTTCGGTAAGGACTATGCTAGTTTCGATTTTGTTATTTAGAAACGATAGATGCGGGTGAGGTATTGTAATTGCATTAAGCTTAACAGGCCAATTAAAATAGTTTCTTCCAATTTCTTTTTGGGCTATTTCTTACAAATATCTTTTAAATTTTAATGTGAGAAATGGACCTTTTTGCAAATTTCATTATTACTATGAACTCACACCGAGTCAACAACTTTAATACGATATAAGCACCACTGCTGTAGCATGCGTAACAGACGATATCTTAAAAGCAACCGACGAGAGCGCTGGTTCTACTTGATTTTAGTAAAGCTTTCGATACGACTAACTACGACATTATTCGTTCAATTTTAACATCGATGGACCTTCGTAGTTCTTTCTTTAATTATTTTTTTTTATAATTAATAATATAATTAATAAATAATAATATAATTTTTATAATTATATTTAATTAAAAAAAAGTTATGTTAATTGGGCAATCTAAATATAACTGGTGAGGTTCTCCAGTCCACTTTTGTTCACTCTTTACACTTCTAGTGTGCCTAAAGTTATTAGAAATTTGTATTCCTCATCTTTATGTTGATGATACGCAATTTTATCTGTCTTTTCCACCATGTGATGTTAAAATGGCGCAGTTAAAAATTAACGAAGACTTTGTCATTTTGGGAATCTACACCATATAAAAATTAATACAGAAATTAATCAGAAACGCAGCTGATATTGTTAGAAAAAAACCTATTGTTGCTCTTTTTACTGGAAAGTAGTTCGAACTAAGATGCCTCCTTATTTGTTCTCTCGATTTTGCTACCAACATCAACGTTAAATAATTATGAAAACAACGGTTATTGGAGATCCAATGCGTAAGAAATTGTAGCCACCCTGTATGTTATTTCGAAATTTTAGTGGTGGCTAAGGACTTGCTGGATGAAGTAAAATTTTTTACAAGGAATGAGACTGTTCTTTGCCTACTTGCTTGGTTTGTTGCCATGCACGCTATGTGTCTTTCTTCCATTGTATCTTTTATTATTTTATCCCACTTTTCTTGGGTCTCTGTTTTGTTGTTTTCGTCATCGACCATGCCTGCCATATAGTTTTTTCAATTTTTATTAAATAATCTAACCACTTCAACCGCTTTTCCTCAATCGTCTTTGTATTCAACTCTTCTTTAATTAAATTTAGAAAATACTAAATTGAAAGCCAAAATTAACACAGATTCCTCACCTCTCACATACGAAGCCCATCAAAATCAAGTACACTGTACCATGCCTGTATAACATTCTTGCCTGTCTCTTTCCTCATACCTATCTCTACCCACCATTAATAACTTCCCGATAAGGTAACGTGCAAACCCACAATGCATTATTCCAAGACTAACAGCTCTTGTTAAATTGGCAAGATTTAAAAAACGCATATACGTATGCACGTGCGGAATATACATAAGAGGTAAGATTTATAGTTGAAATGACCTCATTTGTATTTAATCTCCTTAACTTTAATCAAATTACGCGAAAAAACGGGTTTCCGTCGCTTGGTACCGCGTCAGTAGATAATACCGCTCTTAATCTATAAGTTGCTTAAAGCGCGCAACTTAAACTTGGAACTATTTTTTACACGAAACGCGAGAGATAAAGGTGACAAATGTAAATCACCGAAATGTCAGTGGTGCAAAACATCATTTTGGATGACATCCCATTTCGGTAAGCCTCTCGTTTATTCGCCTCTAAATTGTTATATTTTCACAGGAATAACGTAATTGATTTTAATCGATCCTTTATTTGGATGATTTTCATTAATTTAATCGTTAAGAATGCAAAATTTCGAACTGTTTGTCAATTTGCAATGTAACCTGGAAAACCTCAACCAAATTTTACATAGAAAAATTGCAACACTGCGCTATTCGTTAAACTTATCGATTGTTTATTAAATTTTCCCCAATCCATTACTACGTTGCCATAATTCATTGAAATTGTGTCGCTGAAGAACTACGTACTCTCCGCTGAGTGAAATTCCAGCGTCAGAAGGTAATACCCACGGCTGTAAGACATATTCTCAATAGTTTGCGATACTACCAAAAAAAAAAAGAAAAAATCTACGCTTGGAATAAATAATGATGAGGGTTGAGCAAGGTATCGGCTCCCTCAAAGTATTTAATTAATTCAGAACAGTTGTTTCGGAAATTCGTGCACTTCCATTGTCAACCGTACGGTTCCAGCAAAGATGATACATTCTGACCTACCTCTCTTCTTCTTTTTTCTGGCTATTCTATGACCAATTAATCAGTCGCCACCTGCAGAAACCGATCTTCCGCAATGAAAATCAGCAAAGCAAATGCTTCATTGAATTTTGCCAAACAAGAAAGAAAAGGATCTTTGAAGGTTTTATTTCCAACGCTTGCTTATACTGTTACATTAGTAGATTGACCTGTTTGTTTCATGACTTGTAATGTAGGGAGCTGAAGGGAAAATGTTAATAAAAAGCCAATGTGACATGTTTAATTTAATGGTTTATATACGACGTACGCTATGCTGATTATGATTAGTCGTTACTTCGCGCCAAAAATAACGATAACATACAAAGTGGGTCGCCTCCGCGGGCTTGAACGTTTCTGCGTTTGTCAATGGAAATTTCTCAAAGCGGTTTCTTTCTTATGAGGCATGGTTTAAAATTATGTTGAAAGCTACAGGGTGTTTTATAATTTCGTACACATATTATTGTGTTTTTGGAATCCTGTTTAAATTCTGAGACTTACGCTTAACATACAGCGACTCATAAAAATAATGGGACTGAACTATCTCATATTAACGAACCATAAATTCCGAATAGAATAAATGAGAATGTTTTACTTTCACTTGTTCAATTGCTGTAAAAGTGTATTAAAAAATAACGTTAGGATCTGTATAAGATAAGGCGCCCTTGAACTCCACTTATACAAAAGCAAATTCAAGGTTTTTGGAAGCGATAGGTTGAAGATCCAATGAAAAACTAAAAACCTAAAACCTCGTCCCTACCGTAAAGTATGGAGGCGGTGGGTTACTTGTAAAGATGTTGTATAGCCGCTTCGAAGCTAGGCGACTTAATTTTTATGGACAGCGCAATAGACCTCAAACAAGATTTGAAGTAAAGTGGCGAAAAATGTTAAATAGACTATACAATTGCCCAAAAGTGCTACAAACCCCTGCGCAGCCACCGGATATTAACCCACCTTTGAAAGGAATAAAACGGAAACATCTTCCTCGAAAGTGCAATTGAGGAGGAATGGCGCATATTGCCCCAACTATCACGAACAAATTGCTAGAATCGCTCCCCAGAAGGTTGCAAACAGTGGTAAAGGCAAAGGCAAAATAACGATTTCCGTACATGTCGACTTTTTGTAAGAAACCCTATAAATAATCCGAAACCTTTTATTTTAAAGCAGTGCTATTTTATCCCAACTCGTTTCTGCATGCTTAATTATGAATCGACTCTTAAATAAATAATTAAAAATTAAAAAAATAAATTATCTTCAAAATTTACAAAACTAAAATGCTCGCTAAATAGGTCATCTCTGTTAAATTTTAGGAAACGCAGTGCCTCGAACAGCTAAACATGATCTGCGCCCTGCAAAATGGCATCCGAACCATTCACTCCTGTATCGCTACCTTGTTTACTTGGATTAACGAGTTGCTTAGCGGTAAGACATTTTTGAAACTCGTAGAAATTACCGTTACCGATAACATCTACTGAAATTCGATTACACGTAGCTGTAGCTGTAGCTTTAGATGGACATTGACTTTGCTTGGAATCCTGTTTGGCCTGTTATTATTAAATATGCGCCAAAGCGAGTTCTAAATGTTTTGCTTAATTCAAAATATTACTTGTTGAATTAATTTTAAATGTTGGGTGGAGCATGTCGAATTAATATTTACCTCTCACTGTATTTATCGTTTAACTGTGTTAAAAAAAAAAGTAGGATCGTTTGATAAATAAGGATGATAATCTTAAAATGTGTACAATACTGTGCGCAGCAAAATTATCGAATAAATTCGTTAAATTTAAAGCAATTTGTTTTAAAAATGAACGTTGTATTTCGATCGATTGCGACATATAGTAAGAAAGTTTCTCAGCCACCCTTCATTCGATAAATTTTCTTTTCGGACGGTGCACGTCCACACTTTACACAGATTCACAACTTTTCAAACAACTGCTTTCGTGGGAGGTGAATTGATAGACGGGAACAAAGGGAGAAAGAGAGTGGCCCCCCAGATACCCAAATCTTCTGCCCCCTTGACTTTTTATTACAAAAGTAATGCGTGAGCCAAGTTTTTTTAAATTAAAAATAATTCAGGGCAAAATATTTTTTTTTATGAAAACAATTTATTAAAATATGTAAAGTTATTTATGAAAAACAACGACCGCTATGATAAGCCGGTTGAAGACCAACGCGTGTTGCATGACTTTACGCAATATTGCAGCTGGAATTTGCGCAATTCCTTCACGAATATTCGCCTTTACGTCTCCTGACGTCTGTGGGCGATTAATGTAAATTTTACTTTTCAAGTATTCCCACAAGAAAAATTCTGGTGCAGTCAAATCAATGGAATAAGAGAGGCCTTGCATCGACCACCAAATTCATCCAACTCAGGTTGCAGAAATTCACCTAACATTGTTCGATACCATTCTCCACTAACAGTGACTGCATATCGCGCTTTTTGATCAAATTGCAGATTCTCTTGAATAATACGAGGGTTTTCTGTTTCCAAAAACAGCTTGTTAACAAGACCAAAAGGCAAAAATTTGCTTCGTCGCTCATTATCAAATTTTGCCAAAAATTGCGGTATGCTTCCGACTAAGCTTGTAACGATTTGCTCGTAATACAAACGTCTCTGACTATCACTTGGCCGCAGTTTGAACACAATTTGAATTTTGTGCAAATTATGTGCAAAAGTCCGCTCGGACAACCCTAATTGCACCACACGCCTTCTTGTGGAAATTTTTAATTCTGCCCGGACATCCTCACGAACAAGCTCAATATTTCCGTTTGAACACGTATAATTTTCTTATGGTATATAGATTAGAAGCATTTCGTATTTATCTTGTACACCTGTTTGTGTTTATTTGAATGACTAGAGCTATAAGACATAAAAGAAGTACTCATTAAAATCAATTGGATTTCGAAGGTTATAGTAGCAAATTAATTAGTTTTTTTTTTTTTCGTTCTTTTAAATATATATTCTCGCGCGAGTTCTGCATTAGCGGCAAACAGAGCATTAATAGACGGTTACTACGCGCAGATCACGATTTATTCCAATAACAACCCATAAAAATTAATAAGGATGCCGATAAATAAAACGCTCGCGGCTCTAGAGGAAATGCAGGCCAAGTTTATGGGTTCTCTTATCTAGAACACCTCTTGTAAATTGAGCGTTTAAATGAAGTAATTTACTGCATAATTTGTACACTGTCTTCCAAAATACTTTTTATTTTCAAGGTTGTCCGGGCATCTACCAACGGTAAGAAATCACTAACTGCTCACACATCAACACAAATCAACAGAAGTAATGATGCTTAGCTTATTTTGGGATTGCAATGAAGAATGCTCTAGGTTGGTCTAGGTTGGGTCTGAAATTAACCTAACTATTTATTCCTTCAACGATCATTAACCCTTATTGGAACTGTGTTTATCTTCTAGTAATTTTTCTCCTGAATTTCCTACTAATGCATCCATCTGAAATTAGATCTAGTATCCATTAGCTATAAAGTTGTAGATCTTTTCTGTCTAAGGAAAAAATACGTTTACTTTTTGAGGAAAGTCCCCAAATTTCTAAGTTTAAAAATTCTCATCAATGCTTGCTACAGATTCAATTTTTCGTGTAAAGTTACGATGATTTTTTGAGCATGTTTAATTTAATTCAATGAACATGTTCAAATATTTTTCAACGTTTCTGTAAGCGCTGATCCACAAAGGTACGGCTTTCACCGTCCAAATCGATGACAAAGGTCGAACTGCAGAGGTCCTCTGCTATTTGCACTGACCGGCCAGTTCCAGTAGTAGTAGTAGTGGTAGCGATATGTAACGCGGGCATTTATCGGACTGAACGCTTGATAATGTCAGAGCTTCAGCGGCTTGATTGATTGATGACAACTGCAACATAGCAGCGGAACAGTAGCGCACATCCAGATGCGGAGATACGATTCCGAACGAGTTTAGCGTATGTCGATGTCGCGATTGTTTCGCTTCGTTCGGGATAAATAGCAGCAGTGGAATTGAAATAGGTGATGTACAGCAGGGTTTGGTTTTACGGCGTCTAAGATTGCTTTCATTGTAAACAAGCGCCTTCTGGATAATATAGACTAGACGTAGAATGCGCGGTGAGTGTCCCGGCATGAACTTGGGGATTTTAATTTAAAACGTTCTTCCGTTGGAGTTTTATGAAGAACGCGTAAAAATTGTCCAAACTTATTAAATGTTGCCTAACTTTTTATGGCCTCTTCTGGAAGATATGGACCTCGATAAACTTTTCTTCCAACAAAACGCCGCTGCTTCCCGCACTGTTACACGAAAAATTTCCCAGCTGTGTAATTTCATGTCGATGCACCTGTTATTTCGTCTTACTTCTTGATGTTTCTTTGTTTCTTTCATTTTGTCCATTTTCTTTCGGCATTCTCTAAGCGAAGGCGCTGTAAAATTGTGCGATTAAAGCTTTCTAGTTTATTAAATATCAAAAGTCGATATTTAATTTTCTTTCACATCTGTTGCATTCGTAGCACTTTCACGTTGCACACATCTAGCTTTCATCTTATTGTGCACTTTTCATCATTCAGTTACGGCAAATTCTATTTTAATATCGTAGCAATTAAATATTCCTCCTGTTTACGGACACATTCGTATATGTTGAACGTATATTTATGTGCATACAAAACATGTACTTGAAGCATGAACAATTCCACGTTCCAATTAAAGATATGTAGATGTAGATCCACACAATGAGCACGAATACACATGGGCATCTATTTGAATGTGTTACTGCATATCCTAATGCAACAATCTAGATAAATTATTACACGGTTTTGCCGTTAAACACGTGCTTTTCTGTGCGAAGTATAATGATCATTGTAAACCTCTAAATGGTGAAATGGTGAAAGCACTGTTTTGTAGAGCAACAGAAGTTCGTAATTTCTCTTGAGTTAGTTGTTCTTTACTTCGACATATGCTTCCGAGAACCGGGATTAAAATTTTAAACGATTATTTTTGTTGTAAGGAAAACGTAAAGCAGAATAAGCTGTTTTCCCTGCTAGGGACTTAATACACTGAAGTTTTATTAATTTTGTGGTAATATTTTCTAGTGTGCTTCAATACAAATTTTGATACGTTTATGTGTAAAAATGTGTAACTTTTTTCATTGTCAAGCAGTTATGACTGGCACAAAATAATAAGTTATCTTTGATCTGGGCGTCGACGCCAACGACCCAACCAAGGATAATTCCAAAATAAGTACGTATTTGGAACCACTAGGCTCTCTGCTAGAAGGGAGATCTGGTCCTGGTTAGATAAAGAACATGTAAAAAAATGGAGGTTGAGTAAAGACCAACTACAAACTAAAGAACCAATATGGGAAAATGGGGACACAAAGTTTTCTGTTAACCTAATTAGACGCGGCAAAAAAAGGATCAAAACCAATACCAGGTTGGTGATTGGACATTGTCTCTTGAAAAACCATAGGTCGAGTAAGCAAACCTTGGTGTAAAAGTCGCGAATTACAAGAGGAAACGAGTTTGCGTGTAATCTACACATGTGAGGAACTAAAGGCCTTTATAGCGGACCTTGGACCTTGACCTGCTTGGGTGGAAATGAGAGTTATAATAAGCATTAACCTGTACCTGAACTCCTGCTAACCAACCCCAAAGTATGAACATAGCTGATGTCGTTAATTACTAAATATATTTTAATCAAGCCAGTGACTTCTCATATAAGGCTAAAGGATTCGAGCTAACCCAATTGAAAAGAAGAACTTCATTACGTACCATCCCGTATATTTAATATCTCTAACGACTTACGAGAGTCTGAAGAAATGTCAAACGGAGTAATTTTCCAAAATTAAAGTCTTTTCCACGTTACAAAAAAAAAAAAACCTAACAACATACAAAGTGTTCCATTGAAAATAAAATAATTTAATTAAATTAATATAACAAATCCAACAAGAATCCGTTTAATATTGCGCTAACATTATTGCGACGTTTTCTACAGACGTCAACGCGACAATTACCCGAATACCACGACGAATATCTGGGCGATACGCCTCAATGGAATTCTATACGCATACCGCACGTTTTCGCACGAATCCATGGCTTTATTACCTGCACTTTATTAGCGCTGCTTCTGTAGTTTTTTCCAGGTTAATTGCGCGTTCGTCAAGACCTTGCCGGCAAGGAAGCAAGGGCAAACACACTAGCGACTATGACCTTCTTTTCTCGTTTTTTTTTTCTGTTTATTTATTTATTTTTCGTTTAATAAAGCAGTACCTTCGCAGAGTTCGCCCGAAACAAAAAAAAAATGGAAATCGCTGATTGGTGTTTTTTTATGCTTTTTAGAGGAGCACGTTTTTTTTGCAAACATTCGGAGCGATTATTACTGGGAGTCGGACACGAAAAGTGCATTATTTTTATGACGAAATCCATTTGGTTTTTTATCGCCTCAGTATAAAATTTAACTATCTCGAACGGTTATTAACATCGGCTGCTTGATTCCATAATAGCAGAGGTAGTTTATATATAGCGTTACTCGGTCTAAATATAATTGTAATGCGCTAGTATCGTTGTTGTTTTAGGAGATGGTTATTTGGCAATAGTTTAATGCACACAAATTAGACTTTGTCAAAGCCTTAGAGAGGTGAATCGTGTGCATTTATTACTTATCAGCGGATATAACCTACATTAACATTTTAAAAATCAATAATGTTGTATTAACATTTGTCAATTAACAATGTTCCAAGTGTGTTTTTAAAAACAATGTATGGTTGAACATTCTTCATGTGGCGAGGAGAACGTAGACACCTAGTTACGCGCTACTGATTTTTCGAAGTGGCTAATTTGCCCTAAGTTGTTCAGAGTTCCTCGTAGGATAGGCATGTTAGAGTTTTTTTCACTCAAACTACCATAATTCCTTTTGACAAACATGGCACATTTACATAAATAAAGACTGGTAAACATCAATATTTTATTATCTGCAAAGATCGGCTTGCATGTTCCGTCCGAAGCGCTCTTAAGAAAAAAAGTTCATACGTATATAAACTCAATTCTTTATATTTACCGAGATACTCAAATTAAAGAAATTACGCTTATTCAAAATTTAAATTTTTTCATTTTATTTATGTCATGCGAAATAATAAAGCAAATCATCAAAAAAAAGGACGCGTCTTTTGACGAAGATCAAAAAGCACATATTACTCGATCGGATTGGTATTATGGCCGTTTGAAGTTTTCGGACTAACGAAAAAAGGGACCCGAAATCGACATCGTTCTAGGTCTCGTCGATTTTCTGATCTAGTTTCGGGAGTCTAGTTACATTACTTTATGACCAGTTAACAGAACCCTTTATTCTTGAAGATTAACTCAATACAGGAAGAACTACCGCAATTGGTGAATGTTTTGGAATAAGCGGTCGCATACAGAAGACAACACACAGACTCTGTGTGCATGTCTAATTCCATTGGTTCTTTTTTCTCTCCATAGAATTTGGGTCTGTTCGCGTCCTTTAACAGATTACCTCCTTTACCTCCTCCTTTACCAGATTATTCCAAACTTGTAAGCCCAGAAATAGCGTTTAAAACTAAAAAAACGTTTATTGAAATTCGAACTCAGTCCAGCTTTAAGTTAGCGGCTGCCAGGGCAAATTTTTAATACAGAAACGTATGTTTCCATCGATGTTGGGCGAATAATGTCAGATATTTAAAGAAAGAATTACATCTACTTTAGGCAGTTTTATTTTACAAATATCGCGAAACCGACTTTGTCTGCTTATACCGTTACATGCACCAGAAATGCTAAAGGTTCATAGGTACCGCCTCACAAGTCATAAGACATATCAGGTCCATATGCTATTAAGAATTATAAGAGTACAACTGTTAAAAACAAATTAAAAAATTCATCGTTTTTTCCATGAAGATGATATTCGCGTTTCATTGTGCCTTTGTCTTTTTTTTTAACAAAAGAAGAAACACATATATTTATTTATTTAATTCATACGTGTTTCATTTATTCACATATTTTATTTTTATAATGATCTTGTTATACACATATTTTATTCTGTATTACGCGATTGTTACGTTCTCTTCGGTTGAAGAACAATGCCGCTAGTCGCCTGCTTCGGTGTATTTTTCTTGCGAAGAGGAAGGACCAATTGCACTTGTTTAAATATATAAAATCTAATATATATAATGTTAAAAAAAAAATTTTTAATTGCTTTTCGAAAGTCCATTTTAATTCTTTCCCACAGAGCACGTGTTTCGGGCATCACTCTTGATTTGTACAGAGCTGTAGAAGTATCTGGATGAAAGAACAAAATGTAAAACAAAAGAAAGGTGTAGCTTCTTTCTTGTGCTTTGCATCGTAGTCAGTCCTCACAGAAATACCCAAAGCATTTGCAACTCTCATAATATACCGCATGGACCGTACCAACAGATATTAAAGGAATTCCATTTTGTTTTTCTTACTCAAAATACAGTAGCAAACAAAAAATAATGCTAAAATAGCTTCCCCATGGTATTAATGGAATTACTCACGGCAAACGCAACACAAAGAGAGAAAAAAATATTTTAGGCTCAGACGTGTTTCTGCCTACCCGGTGTGTTATTGTTGTTGCCTCACAGTTAATGCCGCAACATTTTTTTTAATTTTTTGATTTTTTTGGTTAATTTTTTTTTTGTTATTGTTTCTAGACATTTTCTAATGTGTTCTGTTACAATAGCAAACGACAAATCAATTTTTTACAACAAGAATCGTCTACTTACACAAACTTACACAAGATGTAACCATTTGTATACTTGTTTAACATCTCAAAATTTGCCACAAACTAAACGATTTACTTTACCGTAGTTCTGAGAAGAACCTTCTGCAAAAGAAATACGAGAATTTCATAAGAATGAATGTTGAAAACTGAAGAAAGAGCAAATAAAAATTGTCAAACGTCAATTATAAAGGTTGCAAGTGCTGCAATAAACATTGAAAGCTCTTATCTACGCATCGCTCGGCTATATTCTGTCTCCCTTCAACTAATTCATTGATACCTTATACTTTTAAGATATTACGTTTATCTTCACTTTACCAATCAATCAATGACGTGACTACGAAGTTTCGTGACTTTCACCGTCGATACTTTTACGTAAAAGCAAAAAATAAGCATAAGAATATTTCAAAATATCCACATTCAGGGTTCCATTGTTGGATACATGCATTTATTATTCATCATTTGAGGAAAATCGTTAGCAACCCGCCTTTCATCGAACATTTAATGCTTAAATTATATGTTTTACATGTTGCGGACTTTCATAAATCGCGAGTTTATACCTTTCATGGAAAAAATCATAACCATTATCGGTTATGATCTTTTCCATTGAAATACGACGTACGCCCGTAAAAGCTCTCGTTTTTAAATCGCTTCTTATTCCTTCAATATGCCACAACATCTTCGAACGATGCCTGCAATTGTACAAGCATCGCATTGGAAATGCATTAAAAACCCGAAATACGACACGCCGTCGATCTGATAATAATTTGTAATATCTGCTGTACCGTAGAGAAATATTACAATGTGTTGGGTCGATCCGACGAAGAAAGAGAAATTCTCCACGCTTGCATGTATACGTATGCGTAAATTCTGGCGGGATAGCGGACGCAGACGCTGAATTTGCATCGATTCTTCTATGTGTACACTACGATTCATGAATAATTCCATAGTAATGGACTGTTTACGTGAACTATGACGCTGTGTAGCCGGCTTTATAGCTTGTACTAGATTAGGTACGTATCGAATACGTTTGATGGAGAACCCGTTGAAAAGGAGGCTCGAAAGCGATATTTATCAAGAAAATTTAGCGAAGGAGTCGAAAAGGACGCGAATTTAACATTGTTAAATCAATACGAGATTTAATGGCATAGACGGAAGGATAGAAGCGAATCGATGCAGAGATTGCGAATTATTCAGACGGAATCAGTTGAAATGTTATTGACATAGGTCAGTTAATTTATTTAGGACAATGGATCGCCAATTAGATGAAAATTATTCCAACCGATATGGTCCTGTTACTTCTACAACTAATATTACGCTATTGTCGAATTGAACAGAGATAATACAGATTTACTGATAACATGAAAGGCTACGTTTCTCGCTGTTACTACTACTTCTATGCTCCTTATCTTTGTGTTAAAATAATAATAACCTATGATGTCATGAGCTACTGCAATCCATTCATTATTCACAAGAATAAGAATTAAAATAATTTATTTACCGGGAAAAATGTACATTTCAATTAACAAGTGCTTTAAATATGTCTACTACCAACACTAATATTATCTTAACTTCTAATTTATCCAAAGCCCTCATCTAGACAAGCCGTAAAAATTTGTACCCAAAGTGATGAAATTTTTGAAAGGCAAAAAAACTAAAATTCGCGGTTTCGCCGATCTAACGACGCTAATCGAAGGTCCTATCGGCGTGTATGTTCCCCATAAAATTTCAGCCTGCTACCTCTAACGGCTTAGGAGATACGGGCGTTTGAAGTTTTCCGGAATCTCGTCGAAAACGGCCGGAAACGGACGGAAAATCGACATCGCTCCGGTTTTGGTCGATTATCTCCTCAGCTATGCATCTGCGGTATACGAAGTGGGCACGCATTCGAAAGAGAATTGAACGGCGGATCGATTGC
>LR736887.1:5139679-5290084 GCA_902654985.2 Oryctes borbonicus
TGCCGTCGCTTAAATGCATTTCGAGACAAATGTAACACGTCGTTCGGCCGCGAGCGCGAAGACTAATTGAGCAAGAATTTCGTTAAGAAATGACTACTAACGGATCCGGTATTGTTCGCTTCCTCAGCAGATGCCGTTCCGTGTTTAACCAGTTGAATTATTTCGTTAATTTAAAGTTGAAGTTGTTCCCCAAACATCTCCCGGTAGATAATGAGTCAGACGATGGAAATGCAAGCGAGAGCAGCTCTTGTAAATGAAACTCGATATTGTTTACTAAGTGGTAGCCGTTGGAAATGTGCACGGAAATAATTAATTTTGAAGGAACGCATAAACACAAACGCCTGCCGTAAGTTAGGAAGCATCGTAGAAAATATAAAAAAGACGAAAAAGCAATGCGAACACAAAATTAAGATGAAATGAATAACCTGCAACTACGATACATATTTCTTATAGACGATATTTTATACTCTTACAATTTAAGTTCTTAATCGACTTTTCTTTGGGGGATTATATTATAACAGAAAAAATTGAAAGAGGATTCCTCTTCTCAAAAGTTATTTGTTTAATATGTAAATGCGACTGGCTTCGTGAAAAATTACATCATCTCCAGTTGCGTTTATATCTTCAATAAAGATCTTATCTTTCAATATTTTCTATTAAGACAACCTCATAACAGAGTCAACCTCGATCCTTTAAACCATATTATAGTCTGTAATATGCCACACGATTTCTCGATCTAACCTCTAACAAACTGATAATGCCAACTGTAACATGAGATTAAATTTACAAAATCTGAAGAAAATTGAGTGAAAAGAAATTGTTTAAGCGTTTCTCAGGAATTATCATTGGCTGGAGGGATATTTACCTAATAAAACGCCGGGGACAATGGAGGAGGCCAGAGGCTATATAAACCGCTATAAAAAATCGAAAAAGCGGCTTAACCCAGACAGATGTTGCCGGAGCGGTTTCATGTCATCCTTTTTTTTTTTATTTATTGATCAAGATGATGACATAATCATTAATCAAACCTTCAGAACAATTCCCAAACTAAATATCAGCAGAGTTTCGCTACCTCGCCCCTTTGTTAATTGGTATTGTTTCATTTAGTGAAGTTTTCTGATTGATGCCGTTCTTCTTATCCGAAATAAAGTTTTTATCTGCAATTAAAACTCAGTAGTGGTCATATTGATGTCAAAACAACCATGACCTACAAAAGTATGTAAGTTCGAGAGAACAGCAATAATATTAATTGATTGCCAATAAAACTTGCTCCAATTTCGCTTCAACTCGTTTCCCAAAGGCGTAAAATGTTGTTATTACAGTTTGTTTCCATGTTTTCCCTTTCCTCTTCGGATTTGTTCTCTTTCTTCGCTTCCCTCCCGGCCCGAAATCTCTCGTATTCAATAAACGTTGAGAAGACCTAATTACGTTCCAAAACTCCATAATCCCGAATTTCCGCTAATAGGTTTCAGAAGTTTGACGTCCTTATTACCGCCATAGACAGTTTCAACTTTATATATATAGATATACGTGAAGACCATCACCATCACTGCACTAACTACATCATCTTCTTCGAACTCGGCCAAAGCGCCCACCACCCGTGGTGTTCGATCTTATCTATGGCGGATATATGTACATCGGAGAATAGCCCGGTTCCCCTCCCCACGTACTGGAAAACTTCCACTTTCGTCCGTTTTCGATTAGAGTTCCAATTTCCCTTAATTAACCGAAGACTACTCGATCAAATTAAACCGTTTCACACCCAGCTTTCGTCCGAACGGGGGGCGGAATTGTCGAAGAGCAGAAGAAGGTCGTCGTCGGGAAATAGGGGTCCCGCCTCTGCCGTTCATCATTCGGCGCATTAATATTAATTTTCGGGGGAAACCCGAGCATCCCAGCCAATAATTCGTTTCGTAAATTATTAACGTCGAAGATGGACCTTTGGTCGATCGTCGGGTCTAGTTAAGTAATGGTTCCTTCAATAGTTGGCCTCAACAACTCCTCAGAATTGAAATGATAAATTTACGAAGACTATTTCGAAGAAATTGTTAATTTCCACGATTACCCTTTGCACGTGTCATGAAAATCGTTGATTGTTGTAACTATCGATTAGATATCTTCAAGAAGAAATAAAAGATTTTAAAGAATCGCTGTTACAATCACTTGCTTAAAATTTCAGTTAAAATCGCTGATTTTTTCTGGCGTTAGCGACACTCAAGAACTTGTCCAGGCCGATATCATTTTTTTCAAATGTTGCAAAAGTAATTTACTCTTGTATATTCAGTAATGCAATAGCTTTTATACCTTCACTACCGACATGGCTTCGTCCGAGGACGTTCAGCAGTACCGAACCTAAATACGCTGACGCAATGTATTTGTTAAGAATAAAATAATCAGAATCAGGTAATCTACACCATCGATCATGGTGCCTTGTGCAAAAACTTTGCAGCTTTGTATTCAGCTTGGACCTACTTAAGCTGCTACGGTCCAACAACATTTGAACTTGAGTCGATGTGACTTTCTGATTTTTCTAACTTATTATTGAAACTTAAAAAATTACTCACGGATAACAACTTACAACACTTAAATATTACAACTGAATTTGATGCAAATTCAATCTAAAACGAAATACTTGGAAATGCCGTACACCTACGCGTTGCCCAAAACGATCCACTTTCAAGTATTGCGCTCCATAGTTGGCGAATTTTCGACGAGTCAGTGTTAGAGATGAACGTAATGAGGTAAAGGACGCTGGTATTCACGTCGAGGAAAATAGCGCTACATCGGAAGAGGGTGCTTTGTCCGGTACGTGCGCGATAGCCGGAAGAGCGGATCAAAGGATGCCCTATGAGGTCCGATGGGGCGTGCGACATGGTCATTGGAGGTCCGTGAGGTGTAAGTAAAGGGATATGACAAAGCCGGATGACTGGAGGATAGGAAAAAGTGTATATCCGCTACTCTAAAGGAAGGACTGGCTAGATATGATGGATGTGGATCGAACCGATCTACTTAGTGAGGGTGGATTTTTAGCTAAAGAGGTTTAGATTATCCAAAAATACAAGAAAAACGAAGATTATGGAGAAAGGAATCTACGTTGCCAATTATTATTAGTTATTCCAGACCAAATTGCCACCAATTTTTAGATAATTCTTTAAGTTCTGGCCTGCTTAATTTACATAGTTCGTTTGTGATCATGTTGCCTCCATGTCTTATACTGAGTGTTGAAGACGCGATAGAATTGTGCTTTTACGGTTGGAGCTTTTTCAAAATGGCTTTCTTCTTGTTATGAGGTCCGGTTGTGGGTATATTTGAAAAATATATTGAAACGTGCAGAATGTGTCTTAAGTTCCCAGCTACCTAAATGGAACATGCTGGAACATGGACATTAATTCATAGGAGAAACGTAAAAAACGGCATCCTTGTCCTAAAACTAAGGGTTTCAGAGCTATTAGGGCTTAATATTTGATGAGTTGATGTTGGGGCTCTTTCCTCCGTTTGTTGGATTTTTTTAATCCGACGTTTCGGCAGACATTCTTCTGCCGTCTTCAGGGTAGCCCTAATAAGGGCGGTTTCTTGCCAAACTCATAGTCTTTACGCAAGTATGTATATATATCTCACCCAAACTTTTAATGACCGCCTGCGACTGACGTGAGGCTTATGAGCCATAGCTATCTTTGTAATTACACTAACACTAGCTACTAACTAACAGGTAAACCAAACCAATATCAAGAATTATTTTATTAATGTGCCATGACAAAATACAACATGTTAAAATGAATACCGGGTGTTACAATAACCCAGATTGTCGTCATTTACATTAATTTTAACATTATTTCTTCACCAGTACGAGTAGCCTTCATCGTGCGAAAAATATATTTCACTAAATGAATAATTCTGAGCTGAAGATGTGCTCCACGCATTATCCGAAGAGGAGCTAAACTATCCTCGCGTTTCTTCATTCACAGCCCGTATACGCCGTACCATTTATAAATTAAACGCGCCGTAATTGCTCTAATTTACCAACATTTCGCCTCAAATTACTTTCCGTAATTTCTCAATTTAACTTTCTCTTTCGTTTAAATTCAACTTCACATTTCGATCCGGCGAAATACGGTAGATATGTCAACGGAACATGATAACTAGGCAAGTAGCGAACGTGAACGCGTAAATTTAAACTTGCAGAAATTAACATAACAAATTGGAAATTTACATTTCCCCCTTCGCTGCGAAATGACATATTAGATAAATACGTAATAATAACGCAATAACGCGCGACAGGTAAAATATGCCGCAGCACATATTACACGTGCCGATGCATATATTTTACGGATGATGGCGTTCACGTTTCATTGAACGAATTGTCGTTTATTTTTATCGAGTTATTGGGCAGTTGAGCGTGTGGGCATTGTAGTAATTGCAGAATGAGGCGTTTTTTTTTTATATTTATTTATTTTTTTTAAGTGTGGTGACGTCCAAACGCGGTGTAGATGTTTTTGAAGGCTTGACATAACCACAGGAGCCTTTAGTCAGGTCAGATCACATCAGTCAATAGGTTTCGCATTGAACGCAGCAACATGAGACATATGAGGAGAGTTTTGTCGAATATAGACTGCTCGGGTTTTCAGCTTGACATTTTCAGATCCAAAAGTTTTGCGCCTTATACGTTTGTGTTAAGCAGCGGCGGTGGGCGATGAAACGAAGAACCGTGCACGACAATTCGACTTCCTCGTGTATTTCCGTTGTATAATGCTATATATGCAAATTACACACTTCGTCGTGCGATCCTTCATTTCGTCTTCACCCACCGCCGTTTGCTATTAAGATTAAAACAAGATCCCTTGAAGATGCACATTCTACCAATGTCTGTAATGTTCCACACACCGTTGTACTTGATGCTCAACTTTGAAGAACCAGCGCGCTGATCTCATCACATGTCCGAGATTTAACAAACTACAAGTACAATTGTTTTTCTACTGATCACATTTTGCCAATATGCCAATCAAAGAATCGATCGAAATGAACTTAACTCGTCTTCCCGAACCAGTAACACTTCTTTCGTTCTTTCATGTTTACGCATTTTTTTTATTTCTACGATTACTTTTCACCTTTTTCCCAACAAATATCCTATTCAAATTCTACTAATTTTAATCCAACTTCCAGCCTTATGTCCATCATTCAGTCAACAGCAGCGTCTATTGAAATGGATGTCATCCAGGATCCCACACATGAACAGCTTGCCTAATAAGATCACGCAATATTGGCAAAACGGATCATTACTCTGCACCCTCATCAACACCGTCGTTCCAGGGGCCTGTCCCAATCCTCAGAAGCACTGGAAGAAACCGGCTACACACGGACAAGCGTTAGCATACAAATATTTAGGAGTAACACCTGTAAGTCTGTCGAAGGGATGTTGCAACTATTTTCGAATTAATTAAATTCCTTTTGCTTTCGTTTAAAGGTACTAGCGGAAAGCGACTTAAACAATCAAAACTTGACATCGTACTCGGAACGAAAATTCATAAAATATCTGTTATCGCTACAAGATGCCATCAACAAGGTCACCATCGAAGAGGATACGTTAAGGTTCACATCGAAATATGTCGCTAGGGGAATGGGATTGGTGATAGGCGAACAGAATCGGCCATCTTTCTTTTATGTCTATCCAAACACAGGCTCTAATAGAATAGAAAACATCCTCGTTAACATCAAAGGTCCTTACAATACCTTCGGGGCGCAAATGATATCCAGCTCAGCAGCGGAAACGAACGACGTCAACAAACTGATCAAAATTCGCAAAGAAAATTTGCGAGAGCAGCAAAAGCTAGAGTACAAGAGTAAAGCGCAGAGGTCGTTCTTTAGATCGGTATCGTTCGACATCAGTCCGATTATGAACCTAGTAACAAGCAGGAGAAATTCTGGAGAAATTGCCGTAAAAGTGAAGATGGAAAACGACAGAGCCAAGGTGACGTTCCTTCCAAAATTCTCTGGTATTTACGAGCTGTTATTGACCAACGACGGCCAACACCTGCAAGGTTCCCCGTTCATCATAAGGATCATGAAAAATACTAAAGAAGTTGAGCATGCTTTGCAAGAAACAACAAGAATAAGTAAGAGCAAAATTGAGAGGAAGATCATCAGTAAAAGTATCGATTTCATCAACGAATCTGTGAATGTAACGGAAGAAGACAGTTTCAAATTAGATACCAACAATAATGCTAACGCAAAGGAGCCAAAGGAAACCACCGAAGCGAACAAGAGCGACGACGAAAGCTCCTACCAGGATAGCGGAGTTTTTGACATTAGCGAATCAGTCAATCGTAGTGTTAAGCCAATTGATTTGGAAGAAATAGACGAAGACTCCAGATTTTCAGAAATATCAGATGCTAATACAACTGACGAATCGAAATATAGCTCTTTGGAGTATAAAATGGCCGATGACAATGTTGAAAATTTAAATTCCAACATCAACAGTGCAATTAAATTTAATTCGGGGGAAGCACAAGAGATAGTTGTCCACAATCACATTCCAGATGATATCAAATTTTTAGCGAACGACTTTGAACAGCAATTGGATCAAATTAGATTGGAATCTCTACCACAACCAGATTTAACAGTTACAGCTGCGGAAGGCGAAATTCCACATGAAGTTTCACAAACTAATGTTTTACATGCAGAAATGGAAGAGGATATATTTAATGACGCCAACGATTCGGAAAGCAACCAAGAATTTGAAAATTTATATAATAGGATTGCAAATGACGAAAGCACCAGCGATCCAGAGGCTGGAATCGAAACTCTTGATAGCACAGACGGAAAAATCGCCGAAAATGAAACTAAATCTTCACCACTAAACGCAGTGCAAATTGAAGAGGATGCTACTTTGAGTGAAACTGGAACTGTCATGAAAATCATAAATAACCTTACCCACATTGTAAGTTCTAATAACTTGGAAGATCTGCCCGATACGTCTGAAATACAAAACGGGAAAAAGGTAACCTCATCCATCGAGAGAATGGTCGAAATCTTCGAAAAAGAACCTACAACTACAATTAACAAAATGGAACCAATTGATGCTGCAAAAATAATTCCTTTGGATTTAGGAACCGCATATGCTTCCCCGATATTTTCGAATATTGCGCAAGAAGCAATTGTTCCTGAAGAAAGTCCTGTAGAGGATTCTGCACGTCTTCTCAAAGAAGACTACGAGTTATCTTCAAAGGACAAACGGGCCACATTAGTCAGAGATTACAGCATCTGTATGGACGATGATGAAATATTTAACACCAACGTTAAAGAAATCAAACGCGTCTTCGAAACGAAACCGGAGATAAAAGCTCCGAACAAACGATTTGCCACCACATGGAAGAAGCAAGACGGTCTTCAAGAAACTAAAAATAAACTCGCTAAAAGCATGCCGAATCTAAGCTGCGACGACGGTGCAAAGGATTTAATGGAAGAGTTCTTTGGTGAAGACGAATTCTTGCTTAAATTTAAGAAAAAGCGTAATTTCTGGAATAATTTGATTTCACAAAACTCGCAGAGCAGTTTGAACGTCTCTAACTCCGAAATAAATCTAAATAACGCCAAATTGATGTCAGAACGCTGCAATAACGTTTCTCAATCTGTTAATTGTCTAAACACCTTACCTAGAAGCAATAAACCATCGTCTCCTTTAAATAAGTATAGAAGGAAAAAGGAAGAGCTTCATAAAGCAAATTCTTTGGATTTGGCTAATACTTACGACGATGAGTTCCATACCGATGCAAAGAATAACAAAATTGTAAGAGCGCACTCTTTGTATGACAGGATCAGGATATTTGATAAAGGTAATTTTAACTACTTTAAGTACTTTCGGATTTAACCCAATAACATTTTTTTTTTTCATTCTAGATTTTGACTCCGGCAAACACACCACCTTGCTGAAACGAACAAAGGAGCGAGCTGAACTAAAAGAAATCGACAATCATCCCGAGATTCCCAAACCGGAAAGTCTGACGGAAGTTCCCAACAAAACCAGCAATGACCAAATCGAAGAAGACCTCCGTTTCGCGGAAATAATGAAGGAACGTTTCGAGATGTCAAAACGTTTCTTCTGCACCTTAGAGGTCGTGAACACCAAACCGAATCTAGGAAGAAGACATTCCATGGACAGCAAACCTCAAGCGACTAAAGAAGTTCCTTTGCAAAAAGGAGGCAGCCTGAAAATGTTGAACGTCTCCGATAAATTCGCCATGGACAACATCTACAAAGACGTAATTTTGAACAAGATAAAGAATTCAAACTTCAGAGGGAGCCCGAACAGAGATGCAATCGTCGAGACTCTATCTTCGGTTTCGAGTAGCGAATCCAGCGATTTCGTCGAGAAGAACAAGGATCTCTTGGAAGAGGAAGATCTGAATATGCAATTCTTCAACATTCGGAAGCGACTTAGGAAAAGAAGAAGTATCAAGTCTATTTTTGATATTAACTACTGATATCTTCACCAATATCAAAGTAATTATATTTTTATATGATTTATTTTCAGCTTGTACATACGGTTTATTTCTTAAATATAATCTCTAAATGTTGTTTTCGCTTCTTGTAATTATTGGTGTTTTGTTTTTTTTTTTATGTTATAAACTTAAGAATTGTAATGTTAATGTTTGTAAATACCCATCAATCATTATCATCCTCTTATGTTATTAATTTTGTTTATATTTCTCATTAAGGTAAAATGTATACAAGAATAATTAAATTAAAATAATCTCAAAAAAAGGACCCATTCCATGTCATCCATGATTATTATTTTGATTTACTTGTTTCTATTCTGCTACCTACTTTATGCGTTGGTTTACAAGTCTGTTGTTTTTTTGTAGTAAAAATAATAAATGATACACAGTATAATACTTTTTTTACTTTACTTTTTCACTAAATACTAAAAAAAAATATAAAATAAAAACTCCAGCCGGATAAGCATAGTGAAATGTCCTCAAAAAGAAACTGGTTAAACAATTACAATAATAACCAAAAAATAGTGCTAAGATAGCTTAGCTTCCTCATGGTATTGATGGAATAATTCACGACAAACGCGATATAAATTTTACAACCTTCTCTCGAAATTTTCTCTTTTTCTTCTATATGTAAATCACTGTTTTTAAAACCCATCATTCACTTTCGAGACATCGGTCCATAAACTTCCCTGCGAGGAAATAAAGGACGTCTCCCCGTCTATAATAGCATTAAACGCCGAAGAAAAAGCTTTTCGCTGTAAAGATTTCTATACTCTATACTTTTATGGGCAATTTTCGCTTTTCGTCGTTCCTTCTTTGTTGGCGTTTGCTTGTTGTCTCCCGATGCGACAAATAAAACCGGGAATTTTAAGAGAAGTAAAATGTTTATCTGAAGTGGTCCAATATTTTAAACAATATTTGTTTACTCTTCACAACCGTACCAATAAATGGAGGAATATCCATCTTTTTGAAAAATAATAAATATGTAGGCACCATTTGCAATCATAAAAAATTTAATTAAAAAAAAGCATATATCACAATAAATATAAAACCCCCCCAAAAAAAAAGAAAACAAATACAAAACTCCCGATCCATTTTTAAGAACAATACACACTAATCCATTTCCACATAAGCGACGAACAGTACGATCCAATTTGAGGACTCAAATCGGTATATCTTTCCTAGATTGTGCAATTTTGAGCACCTCATTATTTTGATAGATTTCCAGATAGGTTTCTCTGGCGAAACTTTTATCTTCTGACGGTAAAACGACCTGATGAGATTGAAGGATGAGGAAAAAAATACAATAAAAACAGCGCCCAATTAGCTAAGAGACCAACCTTAACTGTCAATATGAAATCGTATATTTCAGATGCTTCGTCCGTGAGCGCTGCAAAGCTTGGAAGATCTCGCAAACCGGTGGAAGAAGTTGTATTGTCATCTTCTAATGATGCGCTTCCATTTTGTGCAATTGATGCAACGTACGGTTCCAGTCTGCTGGGGAGGCAATGTTTGCTGCATTGTAATTCTATGGGGAATCGATACGCCATGATTTTTTTTTTTTAAGCTAAAGTAACTTACCAATTCCATAACTGACGTTCTCTTTTGAACAAGGATTGCCCAATCTCCTACTGAAAGTTTTCTTAAACCTATCAATCACAATACCTTCATTATTATAAACCGTAGTCCCGTCTTCCACCATTTCAGCTGGATTTAAACAAAACTTATTGTACCTCCTGTCCTTTTTACTAACAATATTCTTGACCGATTCATACGGAGCATCTACATAGTAAAAGAAATTTTGCCATCTTACTTGATTCCTGATGTACCTGGATAACTTCACCAATTTCTTAGCGTTCTCAATAGATTCCGGAATATCTACTTCCGTCACAGTTTCAGGATTTAGGATTTCATACCTGGCCGATATCTGAAGATGATCGTCTTGGTAATCGGCGAAGATGTGGTAATTGGAGTTAGCGTATAAATCCAAAATATCGGCCATCTTCACTCCGAACCACGGACTGAAATTCTTCTTCAAAATCTCAGGTTCGACGACTTCTTCGAAATGATCCATGAATTCCTCGTTTAACAAGAATAACTGCATTGTAGCGTAAGATTCCAAAGGATTCTTGCCATCGCTCAAATTAAAGTTGTTATTCATTATTTGGTAGAAGTAATCCAGGATGTTGCCGCCGGTGAAGCAGTACACCTTCAAGTTAACGTATCTTTCGCAAACGGCATGTAATACGGAAATTTCCGATTTTAGTATTTGCAACACCTTGTATCGCAGTTGTATAGATGAGATTTGTTCAAAATCGTCATCCGTTTTCTTCTTAAGTTCTCCGGTTATGTCGTTTTCGGATTCTCTCGCTTTGACTTCGTTGAAAACGCTGCAAATTTTATCATCGAGATCTTGCTTTACGCGGACGAAAGTGTCATTCAAGATTTTCGAGCATTTTTCTTTAAAGAAGTGATTCACCAAACGCAATTGCACGATATTTGAATAGCTAAGATAGGAGAATATTAACATTCGGCTTTTCGCCGGTAGAATTTCGAAGGACATCTTAGATTTGGTATCACCACCAGCCAGCGATTTTGGTAATTCTAACAGATTCTAATACGTAAAAGTCATTGTGAGTTTATTTCATTTGGAGGTTATTAAATTTTGTTTTTTTTAATTTAAAACTACTATCCAACATATCCAAAACAATCCAAATTTATGCGAAACCAACAATATTTATTACATTTATAGATCGAACTTGTTTAATGTTAAAGCACTTCGTATAGATTTTCTCAAAGCTGCTCAAAGACTCGTAAAAAAAGATTAATCATTAAGAACACATCCATATTTAGCCAAAACGCATAGCGTCCATAAATGTTACTATTAAAAAAAAAACAAATTTTAGCCATGGAAAACAATGAAAATTAAAAAAAAAACACCAACGGAAACAACGTCGAATAAGTTCATTTAGAACGTATAAGGTACTTATTGTTTAATAAAATAATTATTTCAAGTTCTGTATCTGTGGGCGTCGTCAGAGGGAAGAACCCCCCGCCCACCCCTAAATCTCTGAAATAATTTCACGTTCATTTCTTATTGTCGGTCATACAAAAGTCCCCAAAATAAACGCCGTAGTGTCGGAACGGTTAGAGCTAGGGAATTGAACTTTCTCTGCTTTACTCGTGGAGATCTTTCCAATTGACTTTCTAGCTCAATAATGATAGCAAGGACTGTGGCGTAGAATGGTAAATAACGCATAAGTATCGGCAACCTCTGCACCACACAAGTTGATGATTCGTATCGTCGAAACGGCCGTCCCGGATTAATTATTATATTATTAATTAAACTTGTGTGGTGCGGAGGTTGCCGATACTTCTGTGTTGTTATCCTTCTAGCTCGTTCGGCCCGCTACCTCTAACGAATCGATTGCGACCAAGTAGAGCCCTCTAGTTCGATTGGTTTAGGAGCTATGGAGCTTCAAATTTGAAAAAAAGAATTTTCATTTTTTAACTTTGAGACGCCGTAGCGTCGGGACGGTTAGAGCTAGGTAGTTGAGATTTTTCCCCTTTAAAGTACTCCTCGAGATCTTTCGAACGAGTCCAACTCCCTGGCTCGTTCAGATACCGAGATATAGAAAAGCCGCCAAAAGTGATGAAATTGTTGAAAGGCCTTAACACAATGGACAGAATTTCGCCAATTGCGGAATAAAATTTCAGCCCGCTACCTCTAACGGTTTAGCAGGTATGGGCGCTTGAAGATTCGGACCAACGAAAAACGACGTTTCGTCTGGTGGGCGAAATTGGGGGCTTTCCGATAGAGAATAACCCTTTAGCTGTTTTGGTTTGCGGGCTATGGCGACCCCCCTTTGCTCAAATTCTGGCTACGCCCATGTGTATATTCCAATACTTTTTAGTTAGAATTTGTTTTTAATACTAGAGCTGCCATCCAACGAGATCAGCAAATAAATCTACTTTACTATTGAGACTCTATCGAAATTCTTAGAGAGTGCTGCCAAGTTCACCTTAATTACATTTGATTGTAATTTGGACAGTCAAGGCTAGATGGCAGCATTTATTAGTATGAAACGAAAATTTCACTTCCAGTAAATAAATCACTAAATTTAATTTTTTTTTTTGATTAACCCTTTGCGCTTCTTAATTCCTTTATATAATCATCACCATTTCTTTAATTAATTTACGATTCATATTAACACCACCAAGTCTATATGATACATTAATACAAAATAAATTTGCTTCGAAATGGTTTTTTTGTAAATTATATTAGCCTACATACAAGTTTTAATGAAAAATATATTGTTAACAGTATTTTAAGAAAAAAAAACACTCAAATTATACGTTGCATCCTGATTTATTTCGAATGGATAACACACAAATGCAAGATATTCCGCATGTTTATAACAAATCTCGGTAACAATATTTCATAATATTCATAAAAATTAATAATCTTAAAACTAAGCAGTATACAAATTAATTATCTAGAAAAAAAAAGACAGAAATTACACAACATTTTATGGGAAAATACACTATCGATCATGTTCAGTGCATATTGCAATATGCATGCATACAAATATTTTAATAAAAAAAAAATTAGTATGTAAAGCGTAATAATCGTCATACTCATATTAAATACAATATTGTCTTCTTCTACATGATTGGTTATAATAAAAAATGTTAAATCAAAATTATACATTAAATAATAATATTCATAATAATATAATCAGCTTCCAATTAATATTCATGGACCGTAATTATACAGCAATAACACCTACAAGAATCATTTGCGTATAAAATTATTATAAAAATGTGTTTGCTCTCTATCCAAAAATATATTCCATCTACTGATAATATATGATTTCCTTTTTACCCTATGATTAAATAAAATAGTAATAGCGACAAACAGATTTCTCTAAAAAGACCGGATATTGTAGATTGTTCTCTGCTAACACGATAGAAGGAAAAGTTGCTGCTGAAAATCGCTTTACCAACCAGAATTTGGTGGCTGTTGCTGCTGCTGTTGCTGCTGCTGTTGCTGCTGCTGCTGCTGCTGGTAGCCTTGGCCTGGAAAGCCCTGAGGCTGCTGTGGGAAACCTTGGGGCTGCTGAGGGTAGCCTTGTTGCGAATATCCTGGAGCTTGCGGGAAACCACCAGGATAATTGTAAGTATCTGTTTAAATTAAAAATACATCGGATTAGAAATGAGAGTAATGAAACTAAAATTACAGAAATGTTTATAGAATATATAGAGTGTCTCTGGGTGGAAGTTTAACGCCCAGTTTGTTTTAATATTTTAGTGTTTTTATTTCGTATTATTTATTTAGTAAACGGTAACATTCGCTCAAAAATTATTTGCAAGAATGGAATTTTTATATTTATTTATCTTTTTTCACTTACTTGGGTAAGGCATTGTTCCATAAGGATTATAACCTTGAGGCATCGGCGGAGCAGCAGTGTACGATGGATACGGTGCTCCAGATGAAGCTCCGTAAGGTATGGGCATCCCCTGTACATACACTGGATAGGGAAGCGATGTTGGAACTGAACTAGTTTGTGGTTGGCTCGGAGTTGAAGGTGCACCAGGTGAAGGGGTAGTTCCGGGTGTAACACCTACAATCCAACAAATGAGGAACTACCGACACTAAAATTAGAAACAACTATACTTGAATGGTATCCAGGTTGCACCGGCGGTGCAATAGGAGCTTGTCGAGTGGCAGCTTGCGTTAAATCCTTCATCAGCTCTTCTTTCTCAGTCTTTCTGGCGAAGCAATAATCGGATATCTTATTTTGTGCGGTGATCAAGATTTGAGTAAAATCGTTGTAGAATTTAGTGCCTTCCTTGACGTTATTATTGATATCCCTAAAGGCGTCGTAGGCTTTCGCCAACTGACACATCATCTGCTCGCGACCACCTGTTGTTGCGCCCCGTTCTTGCACGAATTCATTGTTGGCAACCTTTAAAAATGAAATACATCAACATATGCAAAATGTAAGTGCTGTAAAATACGAAATTACCTGGATCCTCTCTAATAATCCATCTTGTTTCTCAATACTTTCCTTAACTTGCTTTTGAAGCGGTCCGAACACTTCACCCAACGACTCGATAGACAAAGCAGGTTCATTTATGCTGCCATCATTCGCCAAAGCTGATAAAAATTTGCTCTTCATGTCTAAGGTGGCGCTGGTCAGTTCTTGTTCGATGGCGTCACGTTCTGCTTTGATGGTATCCACCTGCAGCATTACCGAGTTACTAAAGTCTGAACAATTTTGTTTAACATCTACATACCTCAGCCATCAATTGCCTCAAGGTATTTACGGCCGACGAATTACTAACTGTACCGCCATTGCCGGACGGAACTGAACCCTGAAGTTCGGCATTGGAACCACCAAGAAGGACTATGCCTTCCCTATTGGATGCTAATTTGTCTCTTACGATTTTATCAGCCTATAAAAGATTTGACAAATTGAATCCATTTAAAACTCGTGCATTTTCCAAAGAAAAACACATAAGATGAATACGCCGACGCGACTGTTTTTTGTCGAGTTATACTAAAACAAATGATACCTTTTCGGCGTTGATAATAATTTCCCGGTACTTCGCGGAATTCGCCCTGAACGTCTCCGTCAACTTGTCAGAGGGCGTCCTGTTCCATTTCTCCTTGAATTGCTGCCTGAGAGAGTCGTCAGCTTGCTTCTCTTCATTCAACATTCTATCAGACTAAAAGCAGATCGAAATAAAATCTTTAAATTGTAAACATTGCAAAGTGCAAGCGACATACCTCGTCCAAGATATCCTTGTTCCTTTTCAAAAGCTCCGGTAAATCACTGATCATCTTTTCTAGCTCGTTAATTCCCCCCAACTCCTTTACCTTTTCCGCCTTTTCCAGCAAAGATGGCGGCAGCGTATCTCCGTCAGTTACTTCGATCGCGGCCGGCAAATTCAACGACGCTAGAACGCTATTCAATACTTGGGTAGATTCCCTCAACCTGGAGATTTCCGCTTGGGTAATATCGGATTTACGAACATCGTAGGCAGCCAAAGCTTGATGGACGACCACCGGAACTAGTTCGCTAAATAAATCTGCATTAAAAATTAACAATTAATTGAAAAAGAAGCAACATTGGCTCTGAGGATGTGCAAACCTTTGAAGTTTTTACTCATAGGATGGGTTACTGGTAATAATTTAGCTGGTTGGGCTTTCCCAATCGGATCCAAAGTTTTAATATCCGGAATGCGTTCGTGGTAGATGAAGTCATTATCTTTCTTGGCTTCTGTTAAATTCCTTTGGGCTTTTATGAAGATATCGTTATATAAATTTTTGCCCGAACGTTGCGCCGATGCTTTAAATAGTTCGATGGAATGCTAAAACATTATTGATCTAATTTTAGAAACTGGAAAATTGGGAAAGTTGTACTAATACCAATAACACCACAAGGTATTCCCCGAATACAAAGTGAAACCCGCATGCGTAATCGAAATTAGGGTCTCTTTCGGTGGAAAATGAGATCTCATTTTAGAAACTGGAAAATTGGGAAAGTTGTACTAATACCAATAACACCATAAGGTATTCCCCGAATACAAAGTGAAACCCGCATGCGTAATCGAAATTAGGGTCTCTTTCGGTGGAAAATGAATTATAATCATGAATATAGCACATATTAGTAAATTATGAATTATTGGAAAAATTTAAATAAGAACGAGAAAGGGGCAAATTGAGGTGTCGAAGGAGGATGGGCATTTTAATCGACACATCGCACGTATTATTAACAGAAGTGCTAAGGTTATCAACATTATTATAATAATAATAAGTCGCCTTTTGCCTTTAGCTTCGAATTCTATCGACTGGAGAAATTGGAAGTCGAACAGCTAGCAACACATGGGATGGGCCAATGAATGGCAGTGTTCTTCATCGATAAAAAGTTCATTTGACGATCCAGGCGGGTGTCACTATTACCGTCATGATTTAAGAAAGGTTGCTGATTACGTATGTGTAGACGACATTACTGCTATTTTCAAAAAATTTCAGTTTCAAACTGCTATTATTTCGTGCGCTACTGTACACGGTCATTCGCACACGGTATATTTCGTATAATGTTAAAATCTAGCGCATCTTTTATAAGAATTACGTGAATATTGATGCAATCACAAATAAGGTTGTCACAAGTATTAAGAAATGAATAGAATGATAAGAATATTAGAAATGAGAGCATAACCATAACATCAAAACGTATGAGTCAGATAGTGAAAGGAATTACACGTACACTTATCACGCATTGTCTTAATCTTTAATTACATATCAATTAAGCCTGAAATATGAATCATAAACAATGCAGAATATTTTGTCATGCGGTATTACCAACTGTTTAATTAGAGAAATAACTCCGGTACGTACCTCTAACCAGGCTATTTCCTTTCCAACGGCTTTGTCATTCTTACATACCAAACTTTGATAATATAATGCGATTGCACGCATCGCTGCTTGTTTCCCAGCAATCTAAAAACGAGAAGTAAAACCGAATATAATATAAAGAAAGAACCAATTTACCAAAGGTATCCAATCCTTGTCCCATAAATTCTTCAAACTATCCCTTTGGAATATTTTCAAGCATTCAGCGTATAATTCTTCGCATTGTTGAGCCAATTTAGCAACTATCGAGTCTTTCATATTATCTACGTTTAAATAAAATGCAAATAGATTAATTTTAAAGAAATATCGTTGGAATTAAACATACCATGAATTGCTTTCTGGACGAACATCTCCTGTCCTTGAGCTAACATGAGACTTGATAATGCTCCTAGAGTGTCGGGATTTAAATCATCCGTTGGATCTTGTTGGATTTGTAGCATAACAGTCGATTTCAAGTGATTGTAGATACCAGCCGCTTGCTACGTAAATACAAGAGAAATAATAATTTAGGCAGAAGAAATATTATGGTGAAATGAAGGATTAGCCTACCTGGAATAATTTTGCTGCAAGTTTAAGAGCTTCATCGCTCTCAGTACTTTGACTAGAAGCAACTGCACTTTGTAATGCGGCAATGTTAAATAAGATGCAGATTTTTTCATAACTAAGCGATGCAATTGCTGAAATAATATCAACAATGAAGCAATTATAAAAATGGAATTATCTGAATGGCTATTTACTCAAACTAGATTTGCTACCGAATATTGAACCCTTGTCGAAAGCATCTCTCCATTTGAAAGGTATTTGGATTTCCTGAGGGGGTATTTTCTGTTCTAAACTTACTAGCTGATCGTAATAACTACGAAATTAAATGATATTAATTCATTTTAACAATATTCACGACAGAATTACCTATAAACTATATCCAACGAACTCTCATACTTCTCGAAGGCTTTCCATATTCCGTTAGTTCTTAATTTCGTCAATTCGTTAATCGCATCGCTATAATCTTCCGGTTTATCCGCGGTGCTATATCTCGACTGGATAATATTCTTTAACGGCTTCGATATATCCACTTCGTACGGCTTTTTTAGCGGTATCGATATTAGTTCTGCCATTATTTTTGGATGGAGTTGTAACTGTCACTGTCAAATCGGTGCACCACCTAGGAGGCCGGATGATTCAACTCTAGCCTAGGCTTGCGATTGGTCCAATTCGTCACGTGTTTGTTGGTCATCTTCAGATTTAGATGGTTTTGCAAGTTTTCTTTCTTTTTTTAATAATTAATGCGGTTTATTGAACTAACGAGAAAAATAAGTAATTATTGCGATATTAATTTCCTTTACCGAATGTTATCAATACGTTTTGTACGCTTGTATATGGTGAGGTATTTCTCTAACCGCCTTTAGCCTTATTTACATAATTAAATTTCAAACGAGATGGAGAAATACTCTCAATCTCTAAATTAGAAATTGGCGGTCCTGGCCGTTAGTTCGAATCGAAATGCTGTGAAATTAGTCAGCAAAAAGTTCAAATGTCTTAAGCGAGGTTCCCACTGTTGCCAATGTTTACATTAGTGCCATTTTAAATCGATGCACCGTTTAGTACCAACTTTCCGGCAAATAATTTGTTTTTCAACGAGACATTACGACCTACAACTTGAAGTTCAAAATATAAAACCTGCAGCCGAGTTGGTTCTCTTTTTTAATTAAAACACACTTTTTCTTACAAAACTAATTCTTTATTATATCTATCAATCCGTTACCTCCACTCTTCATACCGCCGTCTTGCCAACCTCTCTCGGTCGGTAAGTTAGGAAAACATATCAATATATTTGCGCGGTGAATTTAAAATTATTCACCACAAACCTAACATTTTTTCAACGGAAGAAATAAAAAGCAATTGAATACACGCTTAACCTCTTTCATACTGCTTTACGTGTATCATTATTCTTGCTTGACAAACTTTATCATAAAATAATCTCAACATTCATAAATACAGGCAGTGCTGTAAACTTAGAAAACGATTGGTAGTTGCAATTTGATTGAAATATCCCTAGAAAAATCACTAAAAATGCAGCAAGAAATGCACATATATTCTAAGGCTCGCATTTCGATACCGCATCATGTAAATGCAAAAGCATGTATTTCGACATAGAATAACATTAAAGACAGTTCGCTTCGAATCCTTCGATTACTCCACCCGGTTAGGAATTTTGTTGAAAGATGTGAAAATAACAAATTTACAAACTTTGAAGCGCCCTCTAGTGCCCAAATTGTTAAAGCGATTAATGGCGATTTTCAAAATATCCCAATTCTTCAAATAAGCACCGTATGATAGCCCCCGTTTTCGTCCTAGAACATTTTCCCAGTACGAAGTCCTCCCATGTATTAATTACTTGTTTAATATGGTTCTTTTGTAGGCCACAAAAGGGTCTACTGGTTGCCATTTCCGATCCCAGCGTGGCGATTATTCGTCGGCGTTGGAATGTGGATTTAATCCACTTTGTAGACGACGGGTGAAATCTTTTGGAGGAAGTCGCTCTTTCGATGCTCTCGAAGGAGGTGTTATCAAAGGCACCCTCTATGTCCAAGAATCCCCAGAGAGCTATTTCTTTTGCCATTAAACGCCGCCAATGTGCTAGTAACATATAACATGGGGGCTGTCGTTCTTGATTTGGCTTCTGGTAGGCTTGTTGTTTGGGATAAAGCGTATTTGTTTTCCTTAGGTACTGGTGTAGTACCTTTTCTATTCCTTTAAGCAGGAATGAAGAGAGACTGATAGGTCTGTACGCTTTAGGCTTTGCGGCTGATTGCCTTCCTCCTTTAAGCATAAATACCACATTAACGTCTCCCCATTGTTATATAGCCGAAACTATAGCCGGCTTTACAAAAGTGCTCAAGTGTTAGAAGGATAACGTCTATGCCTTTCTGCAGTAACATTGGAAAGACGCCATCTCCTCCAGATAATTTGTAGAGTTTAAATGTTATTTTAGGCCATCTTATTCTATTAGTTGTGAAGATTTTACTTGCTAGACTTCGTGCCTCCTTTGCTGGATGATAGCAGAGATTACCACACAACCTGGTGGTTTTGCTGGTAGTCTTATGCCTCTCTAGAGTTCCCTGTAAAGTGACCGAGTTCATTTATATGTTCTTTGGCCAGAACTTTTTGTAGGCGGACTGCTGTTGGTGTGTTGGCAATGTCTTCGCAAAAGCTTCGCCAAGTTCTCCTCTTGGCTTTCCTGATTTCGGAATTGTGCTTGCCCTGTACCTTACAACTTCGTTTTCATGTTACGAATGCTTCGTATTTTCGATCGACAAAAAAGGAAAAAAGGTGTAAAATTGGCGCAGGCCATTTCTCGCTTTTCCCCTTAATCACGTTATTTTAACCAAAGAAAATTATCGGCTAAATCGATTGCCACCAATTCTTCATGTATTAAAAAAAAAGAAAACACCAATCTAACTGTTCCGAAGACTGGAACGTTGAATCGCATATCAAGAAACGCATACTTTGGACATAGGGAGATTAAAATCCAAAATAAATATAAAAAATTATATTTTACTGCAATAAATACAAGCACAAGTAGACGTTACAAAATTGTATAATAAACAATACAAATTTATTTCTCTCGGCGTATGATTCACTTTTCATTGACAATCGTTGGACGCGTCCAAATTTCCTCTCAACTAAAAATAAAATCTTCAATTTAAAAAAAAAAAACGAAAATAGTTAAAAAAGAGCTAACTTTCACAAAGACCTTCATAATCTATCGAACAAGTGGTTCCATCCGGACAAGAAACGCATGGTTTACCGCTTCTATAAACGGGCTGATTTGGTATATTTCCGGACGGGCCGTAGTTACATATAAGGTGTTCTTTGTAGGAAATATTTGCGCCTTTGGATTGTTGAAAAATCGCTCTAGCGCAACCTAATTATGGAAGTAGGATTTTAAATGAAAGATTGATGAAAAAGAAGAGATGATTTCAAACCTATCTGGTTGGAATCAGCCCAAACTAGTTGCGAATAATGTCTAGCAGGATGAGTCCCAGTAGTTGGCCTGAAGAAAGAATATTATGAATTAAAATAACGACTTGTATTTCCACAATTTCATGTTACATGATATAACTGGAAACCTCTTTCTTACTAAAGAAAACCACTTCGTCATACCAGTCCACGACTAAAGACATCTCGCTGTTGGTAGCTAAGTTGCCTCGCGCTAGATTTTGTCCCACAGGAAACATTACTAAAGGGAAGTATATTAAGAAGGAGATGTTAATGAACAACAACATCTACCTGTGTCTCTACATCTATCGTGAGCATATATGCATTGGGCAGACCATCTTTCGGCAATATCGGCCAATTCATCGTTCCACATCAACAGTCTCATGTTCGAAGCAGAAGGTTGAGGTCCTGGATTGCCTCTTGGCTCCATGCCGAGGGCTACTCTATTCCTAAGCGAATTGTGGACATCTAAGATGGCAGCTTTTTCTTCTGGGGCGAATTTAACGTTCACGTAACCTTTACAGGAGGGGCCGATTGTGCCTGCCTACGAAATTGGATGTTTTAAATGCGAGATTTGTCAAACTCCTTAGACATGTTACTGGATATTTGCATAAAGTATGGGATCCACAACTTTTTCCTATGGTGTAGCTGGTGATATTCACGCAACATAGCTTACAATATGGGGAACTGTTATTGCGCACTTGCATACTTTGTAACCATTTTTTCGTATCGGTTTTGGTGAGCAGCTTTCGCACTTCCTCTGCACTTCTTTCAGATGCGCACACATAATTTAATAGATATAATAGCCAAAGTAAGGTTTGTTTGTCGATAAAACGCATTGTAATAAATTTGTTTAACGGTGTAAAAGCAGTTACACCAAATAGATTTTTTTTTACGTTTGATTTGACATGCACTTATCGTTTTGAAATTTACTTTGACAATAATGAATGAATTAATGCTTTTATTGCTCATCAATACTTACATGACATGTCGATATAAATAAGCAGGAGTGTAAATAACAATAGAAAACTGAAGACTAAACCACAGAAAATAAGATTTGTAGATGTAAAAATTAGAATAGGCAGGTGAAATTATTATTTTTTTGCAGCGACTAGATAGACTCGTGTCTATTCGTCTCATGAGAATGGGTTCGTGTTGCCCACTGGTTTCCCCGAGAATCGACAACACACGAGTCTGTCTAGTCTCTTCTAAATTCGTGAAGCGCGTGGGAAGTTATGACTATTGAGTCATCTTTAGTCGATGGCAGGGAATGACAAGTTCTCCCTTGTGCCTTGTTTCCTTTCCTACTTACATCACGACTCGATATGCGAGACGGCATAAAATGTTAACAGCTTTCTTTTGCAGAATTTGCAGAATTGCTTACAATCGTTTAATTTCGAACCACGTCACAACTGAGCTCATTACAGACTTTTTATTTGATAAAACCTCTTCTTGTGCAGCTATTATAAGCATGGATATATGTCATAGTATTGGGAGCAAGTCATTTATATATGTACATAATAAAAAGTAGAGGCCCTAAAATGGAGTCCTGGGGTACGCCAGTATGCGCACCTTTTTAGGCGGAGAACTTTTTTCCACAAAATCGTCTTTTACAGTTTTTTTAAATAAGAGTGCAACGAAATATATGAAGTTCCTCTAACGCCGAAAAACCACAACATCCACTGCTACCAAATGCTCCATCAATAATCGACGTCAGGGCCCTCAGTGTGGATCGTTCCTTTCTAAATCCATGCTGCGAGTCAGAGAATAAGTTGTGTTTTTCAAAGAATTTCACGATTCTCTTTTTTATTATAATATCGACGATTTTTGAAAAAAAAAACAGGCAAAATAGCAATCGGAAGATAATTATTCGCGTCATCTTTATCAACTTTTTTTTAAAATTAGGAAGACTTTGGCTTGGAAGCTTTAATTATTAGGAAAGATTCCGTCATGCAGGCACATATTTATAACGTGTGTTGGAGGCATAGACAATTCTGTAGCTAGTTCTTTCAGTAAGGCTATCAACATACCATATATGTCCGTTGTTTTTTTTTTTTTATATTTCAAATAATTATTTTAATTATTTCTTCAGGATATGTATTCGTGAGAAAACGAGATCTAAGACAGCTCCGTCCATTAGTACTTAGCAGGGAGGCTACATTGTCACCTTGATGTGGAGTGTTTCCTGCTAGCTTTTTCCCGATGGTCTTTCTTCTCCGCTAATATTGATTTCGCTGGTATCTATGTTACTTTTTGCCGTCCAGTTTCCTTCCTTGTAATGTTCCCCACGATGCTTGTTGCTTATTATTTGACTTTGAAATGTATTCCTCGTAGTTAGTACTTTTACTCTCCTTAATTAAGCTTTGTACTTTTGTACTCTTTTTAGAGATTTCGCAAAATGTTTGGAGGCTTTGTTACTCTCTACTTTACGAAACTCGTTAGTTAGTGCAAGGTGCCTTATACAGATTGTTTACATGCAATGTGTACAATTGATTAAGCTGATAAAAAGTATACCGTTGTGTTTAAAATAAGAAAGTTGGTAACCACTTCCGGTTCAAGCGTTTCTTGTATTCCATTTTATTTTGTTTGCGTTGGATATATTAATTCTAGTCTCTGTTTCTGATAAGCAACCATTAAAAACGTTCATAAAATGTCCATTAAATGCGCATATTGCGTTTTAAAAGCTTGAATGTTTTCCGCCTTTAGCAAGTTTTAATTTCTTCTAATTCCAGTTTGCTAATATCTGTTTGTAAAATTTATACCTTGAAATATACGCCGCTAGATCTTTTGGTTTGCGGCCTATGGAGCTTCAAAGTTAATTTTTCAACTTTGAGACGCCGTAGCATCGGAACGGTTAGCGCTAAGGAGTTGAAATTTCTCTGCTTTGAAGCGCTCGTCGAGATCTTTCGAACGTGTCCAAACTTAACCTCCTAGCTCGTTCCGATGCCGAGATATAGAGGAGCCGTAAAAATTTGAACCCAAGGTGATAGAATTTTGAAAGGGCCTAAAAACAAAGAACCGAATTTCGCCAATCTAACGGCGACACGCGTACTTGTGGAATAAAATTTCAGTCCACTACCTCTAACGGACAGAAAATCGACATCGCTCCAGTTTTCGTCGATTTTCTCCTTAGATTTGCATTTCTAATTGGCGAGTTTGAGGGATTTCTAATAGAAAATTAACCGCCAAACCGATTGCAACCAAGCAGAATGCTCTAGCTCTTTTGATTTGGGAGCTATGGCGCTTCAAAGTTGGAAAAGAAAATTTTCATTTTTTTCAACTTTGAGACGCCGTAGCGTCGGAATTTGCGAATTTGCGGAATAAAATGTCACCTCGTTACCTCTTACGGTTTAGGAAAGGTGAGCGTTTGAACTATGCCATATTTGAAAACTGTAGAAGGACAAATGCACCGAATCATGCCGAATTATACACCAAAAGATGCGGCTTTTTGCGAAGATCAAAACAAATACATTTCTCCCTCTCATCGCAGATGCAAATCAAACAAGGAAGCTGACATTTTCCCAATAGAAAAGCATTATTAAACCCATCAATTTAGCATGAACCCAAAACCACGTTTTGAAAAGACGTTTAATTGCTTTATTATATTATTTGTTCGGGAAGATCAAATTGATACGCTACGTTATTTCTTGCTATAAAGTAAAAACAAAGTTCCAAAATGTTTGTTTTTAATAAACGGGCACGAGCCACGAACGTATTTATTTAATCAGCACAAATAGGAAAATCCAAAACATTAAATAGCTTCACCGATCAAAAACAACTATGCAAAAGTAAGAATGGAAATTCTTTGCGATTATTCTCTGAACTCCGATTTTTAAAAACATTGATAAAGGCGTACATACGCGCGTAGTCAAAACCATAAACGCCAGACAATGATTATTAACAACAAATGCTACAATAACATCCATTGAAAGGCGTAAATAAGGCGCCACTCTTTCATGTTTTCGCAAACGTTTCACGAATTAATTCCCATAAAATAAAATGTACGCTACTCAAGAAAATCTAGTTATCTCACTCCGGGGTACTTAGGAAATACAATTGGTTGCCCACCCGCGATTCTTAGTAAAACACTATCGTTATATAAACTCGAAGTCTAAAAGGAAAACTTTCAGTTTGTGATTTTATTCGCCAAGTTACTTTTAGGTAAGCATTCATTGCGAATTTCATTGCGTAATACGGCATGTCTTTGAACGCCTTAAGAAATATAATCATAACTCGCGATGACGGCGACGTACGTAGCACGTGTTCGATGAATTGACCCAAATTAATAAAATAAATCCTTTCCAATCTGTTGACATCTCATGTAAATAGACGCCGGACGCACCTGTGTGATATTGATAACCATGACATGCAAAAGGTGGTTGCATCCGAACGGTTTGTTTACGATTTCATTTTTCGCGTAGTTGCTCGCAATCGCACGTGGCATACTACATATTTCTGTTGCATATGATCGTTGTTAGCAATGAAAATTAATACAAAATACAATTGATAATTGTAGAAAGAAAAGATGCCAAAATTGAAAATTGTATGTACAAGTAAAAAAGACAAAAATAAATAAATAAAAAGTTATTCTGGCCTAATATAACATACTGAACATTATATTTTTTTGTCGTCGAAAAAACCTCCTTTGCTGTTAATCACCGCTCGAACTATTCTAGGCATTCTTTCGATAAGTTTTGTTAAAACGGATTGTGGAATATTAATCCGTTCATGTTGCAGAATATTCCGTAAATGTACTTGTGAAGTTGAGCATATTTTTCGGATCCTCCTGTCCAGTTCAACCCACAACAACTCTATCGGGTTCAAATCTGGGCATTGTGGGGGCCACGTCATTACTTTCAGGGTGTGCTGTTCTTCTTGCTCCTTTAGATAGTTCTTACACACTAACGCAGTGTGTTTTGGGTCGTTGTCATGCATTAATGTAAAGTTACGGCCTATTATACGCAATCCTGATTGATCATGATTCTGGAGTATTGCAAAATAATTTTCCTTCCTCGTTACACCCTGCACTCAGCATAAATCTCCCGTCCCACCAAAGGAGAAACATCCCCACACTAACACAGAACTACGCCCTTGCTTCGCTGTAGGCACGATGCAGTTCGGGATCACTTTTCCGTTTTAGATCTTCGGACATAAACTCGTCGATTTTGCCCGAAAACCTCAAACTTTGACTCGTCACTCCAAAGCACGTGTTTCCAATCATCTAACGACCAATCTAGATGAGAACGGGCCCACTGTAGCCGTTTTGCTCTGTTGCCCCGACGTAATAAGGGTTTTCGAATGGCAATGCGTCCATGAAGGTCCGCTTGTTGAAGTCGACGTTTTACCGTATTCGTCGAAACTTGTTCTTCACGGCCGCGATTGACTCCGGCTGCTATTTGTGGCGCTGCTAATTTTCTATTGCGTTTGCTTAATAATACAATTCTCAAGTCTTCAGCTTTTGTTGTTTTCCTAGATGCTCCACGACGAACACGATTTTCTATAGTTCCAATTGTCCGATATCGCTTTATGATGTCATTTACTGTTGAACTTCTCATATTTATTTTTTCAGCAATTTGTCGCCTCGAATATCCTTCTTCAAACAGCGTAATAATGCGTGAACGTTTTTCTACGCTGGTATAGGCTTGCCACGTGCCATTTTGAAGTAAATTTTCTTAAAATTTTCGCGCAAAAACGACAGATGCACACCAACACACGTTTAACAGTAAAACGAAGAAAATTTATATCTTTACACCCGTGATAAATAAACAAGAGTGATACGGCGGGATATTTCCTAAATGTATTGTTCGTTAATAATCCCCAAACGACCCGTTTCAAAAGATCGGTACTTCCGAGAAATTCTTGGAATGATAATAAAAGGGACTTTATTGTGGTCGTCGCAATATTTCTACTTTACATAATAATTTATGGCTTTAATCCCATAGAAAAGAGTGTATGCTTAATATTTTTCTAATTGTATGTATTAATAATTGTATACAGTGTGATATAATAGATTTTTATTGTATGACCGAACTTCACTGAACGGCAGTGTATATCAATAATTTAGAAGACCCTTAACGCGAAGTTTTGAAGCACTTCCCAAAAAAGCCAATCCATCGTGATTATTTTTTACGTCGCGGTCAAGATAATTGCGACAGTAGATTTTGCTAAGATGGTATTTTACATTTTTTACCTGATATGAGATGTAATATGTGATATCCCAGAACGTGTTTCCAAAATCCTCGAAGTTAAAACGGTTTTAGCGACGTAAGACGAACTTCCATCGAAACCATGGAATGAAATGTATTGAAAAATCAAGAAACCCAAGGACCTCAATTTAAACATTTATTATGGCTGTTGTTATTGTTAAATGCTCTCTGTCAATGTTAAGCTTCCAACAGCTTTTAACTTCAACTTAAGTTTAAAGAAAAGTGAAAGTGTGAACATTTTACACTTTTGGCTCGCAACCTTCTCGGATAATTACATGATCTTTGGACCATGCACCGATCTTTCACGAACATTCCCTGAAAATTTGTTCACTGTTCTCCATCGACCGTGACTCACATGTTTACAACACTTAGCGACTGATCTTCAAACGATGCTGCACCGATTGAATTGGTTCAACATCGACTTGCTTATCTTGCTTTCCCGATTGTCGGCCACCGCTTAACTGATTTTGCTGACGATACCATTGGTTTCGTATGCCTTACTTACACTCTACCAACAGTGGCTAACTGTCACGGATATTCCACTGACCGTACCTCGTTGTACCAATTGAAGGTCAACCGTCAGTCAACCAATTGTAGTACTAAGGTTACTACCACTTTTTGTGTAATAATGATAACCCGTAATCTTCAAATTTGCACTTACCGCTCATCAATAGGTTTGTTCGTTCGGGAGTTAATGACGTCACTAGAGTAGTTAGTGCAAATAAGTGTATGGTCGTGTAACTTACACCAAGCAGATGCGAACGAACGACTTCTCGTTCCAGTGGCTAGTTTGTAAGCATTTCAATTGTTTACAGGTTTACGTTTGTTTGCTCCAAAGATTACCAGTATCGTCCTTTAAACTTCAACCGCACTAATGCAGCTGCTCCGAACCCAACGAACAACTTTCGTGTAGCTGCACCCAGGCCCAAAGAACGCATATCTTTCCACGGGTTACTCGGAGTAGTTAGTCTAGGCCGAACGAACAAATCTAGGATTTGCCATCAGTTATGGTAATTTTTAATCGAAATTAGTCTTGGGGTTCTTGACTGACTAGTGTCATAAGTAAGCCTGCAGAAACGAGTACACTTTCCGTACGCTTCAAGAAATTAGCAGAGACTAGACAGACTCGTGTTTTGTCGGCTCTCCGGGGAAATCAGTAGGCAACACGAACCCATTCTCCCATAAGACGAATAAACACGAGTCTCTGCTAATTTCGTGAAGGGCAATTCGTTTCTGCAGGCTTAGTCATAAGTCATAAGAATCTCAAGGCAACATCGCTCTCTGTTCGTGTTTCGCCTTCATGTGTTACCGTCATTCGAGTTTTTCGACGCTAAATACGAATGAAAGCAGTTACGTTCACCGGATCTACTCGATGAAGCATGCGAATATGACTAATTACTATAAGATATAACAGGAACTAAGTGCATCTAGTAACTGTCTGTAACTAGTCACACTGAACGCCGTACATTGAAGTAATATGGTTAAGCGTCGTACCGTTGCCTTTGCAATTAAGGCCGCAATTTTATCCCGTCCCAAATATTCCATTCCTACTTATTGTACGTTGTAAATATGAAGTATTAGACCCGTAAAAATCATTTTACAAGATTCTAATAAATTTGAATAATTTTGTTTATTAATAGAATTAATTAGGCAAAATTATCCTTGCTGCCTTGCGGACACACCGCCCCTGGTGGGGGCTCCATCCGTATTCACCGTTTCATATATTTGCACCACACAATTTATTTTGCATTTCTGGATTTTGCATATATCAAAAATATTTCAAGAACTTAAGAAAATTATGAAAAAAAAAAAATTAATTAATCAAATGGTTAACGCGAATTAAACAACGCTAGGAACAGGAAATAAAAAAAAAAAACAAGGTGAATTAACATTAAATCTTTCCTCAGATTAAAAGAATTCAAATCGTTAGTGCTCGTGTACTTCCCCATACACGCGATCGTTTACACAACGCTTCGATTAATAGATAATATTGTGTAAATAATTTCTATGCGGAAGCAATCTCTATTTTCGGAAAGGAGCCGATATACATATCTACGAACGTGTAGAATCGTGTCCGCATGTGAAAAGTAGTAATCCGCGTATCCTTCGCATCAAGTATGACAATGACTTTCGATTTTCACGCTACATTCCTTCATTCAGAACGCTTTGTTCGTATACTACGAAGTGGGTTTTTACTCAGTTTTTCAGTAGCTTCCCGTCAAGAGTTATATCGTTATATGCGAATAAAAATATATCACCTTGGCTGATTCGCGGTACCGTATCTCGGATGTACAGCAGCTATACAGGGTTTGCAGAAAGTCCCAACCAACTAGTACATACGGACGCCTTTGCGAATTATTTTTATTCTGTTTTATAATGGTACTAAATTTACGGGAAATTATTTAAGGTAACGACGTTAGCGGCACATTTGTTCGACGTGAACCGCGAAGGCATTTTTTTATATTTGGAAATAAAAAGTAGTCACTGGAGGCCAAATCCGGTTAATTCCATAATTTTGGCCATGCCTTGATAGAAGAGGATCTTCTTCTATTTCAAATGAGGACGTTTTTTCTCGATTTCTTCGCTCAACCGGTCCAATAACGACGGATAATACTTTCCAGTTATTGTTTATTGTTTTCCCAAGTAATCGGTGCATCCCAAAAAACCGAAGCCATCACCTTGCTGGCCGATTTCACCATCTTCGTCTTCTTCGGAACCCATTCGCCTTCTAGAACCCATTGTTTTGACTGTCCCTTTGTCTTCGGAGTGTAGTAATGTATCCATGTATCGTCCATAGTTATGTATCGACGGAGAAACTCGTCAAGATTGCTACAGAAAAGCGCCTTCAGCGGCTTCAGAATCGACCACACGATTGCGATTATTCTCTACTGAGAGCAAACGCGGCACCCATCTTGCCGAGAATTTTTTCAATCCCAATTTTTCGTGCAAAATTTCGTCGACCATTCAAAACCATATCGTGGATTTTGTCAATCGTTTCAGGAGTAGCCACTTCCACTGAACGTCCAAAACGGATGTACGGTCATGTTTAAACTCATTTACCCAATTTTAAACAGTTGCTAACACAAGAGCAGATGTTCCATAAATTTCATATAAGGCAGCTTTGATCACTTTGGGTGTTAAGCCTTTTAAATGTAAATGTTAAGTCACCCTTCTAAACTCATTTTTTTTCAATTTTTCAACATAAATAAACATTATTTGCTTAAATCAACAATGAAAATGAAACCATGTAAGGGATATAATTGAGACTTTGAAAGTTCTATAGGGAGTAATGATCCTTTCGATACTATGAGCGCCATCTTTTAGACTTTCTAAGGACTTCTTGAACCACCCTCGTAGTTCCCACAATTTCTTCAAAGCAATCTCGTTATTTCGTATGAAACAATTGGCGGATGTATACATTGCCATTTAAAGAAAATATATTTACTAAAGCCAAAATTATTTAGACTAAAATTGTATAAATCTGTTAATTCCCAAATTAAATTACTTGGACGTCTATAAACTTTTCGCCAACCTTGTAGGCAGATCTACATCCGTCGATCATATTTCTCCAACGTAAACATATTACGAACTACCGTATACATAGTTCCGTCTTCCTATATGCTTCGCACTCACCACTAATGTCAAGGCGTTCGTAATCTCCAGTATAAATAAAACTAATAATAAATAAACAAAAACAAACGCGTCGGTTATTTTTAGCGACTCGCGATTATATTATAGAAAATTAGGCAGAAACCAGAAACGGTTTTGTTGATGCTTAAGACGTACAATATGCTCAAATTTAAAAGTCTCGAAGGTTATCGACATATGTACATAAATTAGTTTCACGTTGTGTATGTGCTTTACATATATCGTATTGCATTATCTATGTAGAGGTATTAGATGTAAATAAAATAAAAGATTATCTTCGTTTAATTTATACGTTTAATTTTTTTGTTTATATACGTCATGATTTCGCGTATTAAGATTTTATTTTATAGTTCAATCAACCTCTTTCGATTTATTTGTTTTTAATTTTATTCATTTATTTGTTTGTTTTTCATAAAGATCCTTGATAATATGCGAAATCGTAAATTGGTAATTTTAAAACTATATTTAACTAATCAAGTGATCCCTTCAGTTAGAGAAATCAACAATATGCCGCAGCTTTTATTGGAAAGTTCTTTTAACAATGTCTATCCATCTCAGGAAATAAGTATTTTTTTTTGTTTGTCTGCATACCTAGATTGGGAAGCAAAGAGGAAATACTTCTTTTAAGATTATTGCAACGTATCACAAGACATTCTTTCAGAATTGCGATGTGACGTGTAGCGTACTCTTAAGCGTAGAATTAAGTACAGTACAAGTGCGAACAAGGCGTTAGTCAACTTCCTAAATTAAATCAATTCCATTGATCCAATGAGTTGAGGGATGCGATTAAAAAAGAACTAAAAGAGAAATACACCAGCCTGTCGATTGGCTCTAGTAGCATTGCTTCTGTAAGTACTAGCGACGGAAGAAATAATTCGCAAAATATTGTTATTTATGGGAGTCCTGAGGAGGGTAGTTCGAAGCAGGAACAAAGTGAATTTGATACGAATACGGTACGAGATATACTTCGACAAGTGGATGTGGACTGTGACCAGATAAATCCCGGTAAATTGGGAAAATTTGATGAGACTAAACAATGGCGTTCGCGACATATTCGGGTTCGTCTTGAAGAATGTTTTTAAGAGCTCTAACATTACCCTTACCATTACTTAAACCTTTCCCAATAAACGCGGTTCTGTGCTTTTATCTGCTCAGCCTAAGTACTTGGCCTCGCCACGCGGAAGATAGTATCGATATTTAGTTGTTGCAAGAGGGTGACAAAACATAAACCGGCCACTGTACGTAATAACCGAATAAATAAAAGCCAAAATTAATCTCCTTTATTTTTAACATTTTATACGGTAATAGATAATAATATTAGGTACACTGCCGTTCAGTGAAGTTCAGCCATACAATAAAAATCTATTATATCACACTGTATACAATTATTAATACATAAAATTAGAAAAATTTTACACTCTTTTCTAAGGGATTAAAGCCATAAATTATTATGTAAAGTAGAAATATTGCGACAACCACAATAAAGTCCCTTTTATTATCATTCCAAGAATTTCTCGGAAGTGCCGATCTTTCGAAACGGGTCATTTGGGGATTATTAACGAACAATACATTTAGGAAATATACCGCAGTATCACTCTTGTTTATTTATCACGGGCGTAAAGATATAAATTTGCTTCGTTTTACTGTTAAACGTGTGTTGGTGTGCATCTGGCGTTTTTGCGCTAAAGTTTTAAGAAAATTTACTTCAAAATGGCACGTGACAAGCCTACCAGTGTAGAAAAAAGGTTCACGCATTATTACGCTGTTTGAAGAAGGATATTCGGGGCGACAAATTGCTGAAAAAATAAATATGAGAAGTTCAACAGTAAATGACATCATAAAGCGATATCTGACAACTGGAACTATAGAAAATCGTGTTCGTCCCGGAGCATCTAGGAAAACAACGAAAGCTGAAGATTTGAGAATTGTATTAATAAGCAAACGCAATAGAAAATTAATAGCGCCACAAATAGCAGCCGAAGTCAATCGCGGCCGTGAAGAACAAGTGTCGGCGAGTACGATAAAACGTCGACGTCAACAAGCGGACCTTCATGGACGCATTGCCATTCGAAAACCCTTATTACGTCGGGGCAACAGAGCAAAACGGCTACAGTGGGCCCGTTCTCATCTAAATTGGTCGTTAGATGATTGGAAACACGTGCTTTGGTGTGACTAGTTAAAGTTTGACGTTTTTGGGCAAAACCGACGAGTTTATGTCCGAAGATCTAAAACCGAAAAGTGATCCCGAACTGCATTGTGCCAACAGTGAAGCAAGGGCGTAGTTCTGTGTTAGTGTGGGGATGTTTCTCCTTTGCTGGGACGGGAGATTTATGCAGAGTGCGGGGTGTAATGAAGAAGGAAAATTATTTTGCAATACTCCAGAATCATGCAGTGCCATCAGGATTGCGTATAATGGGCCGTAACTTTACATTCATGCATGACAACGACCCAAAACACACTGCGTTAGTGTGTAAGAACTATCTAAAGGAGCAAGAAGAACAGCGCACCATGAAAGTAATGACATGGCCCCCACAAAGCCCAGATTTGAACCCTACAGAGTTGTTGCGGGATGAACTGGACAGGGGGATCCGAAAAATATGCCCAACTTCACAAGAACATTTACGGAATATTCTGCAACATGAAGGGATTAATATTCCACAATCCGTTTTAACAAAACTTATCGAAAGAATGCCTAGAATAGTTCGAGCGGTGATTAACAGCAAAGGAGGTTTTTTCGATGAAAAAAAAAAAATAATATTCAGTATGTTATATTAGGCCAGAATAACTTCTTATTTATTTATTTTTGTCTTTTTTACCTGTACATACAATAAAATTGCATTTTCTTTTTACTTTCGTTTGTTTCTGTAACCTTTTCATGTTTTTTACCAACCGACCGAACTTCTCTGAACGGCAGTGTACATGTAATTGTTAATTTCTTGTGCCTCTGTGTTGTTGACTGACGGAATCACGATTTTTTTTTTTGTTTTGAGTTGATAGTTCCGGTAATAAAGAGCATATTTGCAAACATTACGGTAAAACAAAATAGCAAATATGCCTTTTATTGCCTTTATTACCTTGATTATTCGCGAAATTTAAAAAATGCTGTGCGCTGTGTGATATTACTTTAAATTTGATCACTATGGCCAACATTTACAAAAAAAAATAAACATTTCTAAGAATACTAATTTATATTAGCTTCTCGAAATAAAGTACATCATTCGTCGCGCCTTATATGGTAGGTAATTTTCAAAGAATGGTAAAAGCGATTATTTTTCCCACAATATTTATGAATGGTTAGGTTTTTTCGGTATTTTCACCTGTTTGCAAGGAAAACTTATCTTCGATTACAATCGATTGCGACATATTTAAAAAAAAAAGTACTACCTCAACGTTAAAATACCATCACAAACCAATTATCGAGAATGGGCGCCTACGTAATTGTATTCCTTGTAATTCGACTTACGGTTTGGATTTATGTAAGTTCTTCCCATCAATCAGGTGCGTTGCCAGATATATGTACGTATACATAATATATCGGTATTGGTTACTTATTTATAACTTACAACCACATCACATAATGCCACACATTTAACTTTCGTAAAGGCAGTAATGTACGTACTTATTAGTTTCTGAGATTACGTCACGAATTTAAAACGAAAATTGCGCTTACGTCAGAAGCGCCAAGACGTAGAAATTGGTCTTTTTCAACAAGTTAATTAAACGTGATCAAATTCCACGTTTTGTTTTGCCCCCTTTTACGAAATCTTACAAGAGCGTACCAGAATTTTCTGATACAATATCATTGGTGATTGCGTTGGGTATAAAAATCGCAAACAATGTAAGAGGTTTTTAATCTCTTATATAAAAGCTGAAATATTCTTCGGTCTAATTACGTTGTATTTGATCTGATTATAGCGAGGGTCGTTCGAAACATTCGAATTTATAATGGGGAAATAACAAAGCGCCTAGTTGCGTTTTCTTAAGAATTTTGTCTCGTATACATTCTTCACAATATCTGTGTATCGAAATAATAGCGTAGATTTCCACGGCCTGAGTCAGTTAAAATTAGACGTGTTCCGGGTTCAGACCGTGTCACGCCCAACACTTACGGAAGATCAAGTTTGAAGGGATTGGGATCAATATATCGGGCGAGTCCATTGCAGCCTACCATCAAGGAATTAAAACTACCGCTTTCAGCCTCATGTTCAGCTTCATTCCGAGGAGCTTATGATGGGAATCCGTTAATTGATAACCACACACGAAGACGATCTGCCGCTATAAAAAAACATCCAAGCAGATCAACTGAAACATCAGGTCCAGTACAATACGAAAAGAGCAAAACCCAAAGAATACCTGGCGGGAGATCTGGTTTATGTGAGACGCGAGTACCTGGCCACCGGACAAAGTCGAAAACTTCTCCCTAAATATGCAGGACCTTATGCCACGAAATGATACGGTCCGAATCCGGAACGCGTTTAGTTTTAACTTACTCTGGCCGTGGAAGCCTGCGTTATTATTTCAAACACCTCTACGGGGAAGTTACCGCTTCTAAAACCCAAACCTTTTCTAAACTACAGCACAAAATTGCCAAACCTCTTTGCACCTTAATGTTTCTTTCCCGCTGTCGCGACCACAACATCGTCCCGAAGTGCGACATGACGCTCTATATTCCCTACAGCGCCTATACGTACAGAAGATCAATGTTTCAATCTACCATGTCATGAAGCTAAGTTGATTGAATATTTGTAAATCCGCTTAATTTTATACTACGATGAGCGCAGGCTCGCGGCCAAAAGATTTCTTTTCCTATTGTGGTCGTGAATATTCGTCAGACTTAATAAAATTTGCTGATCATTGTTAATTAGTGTTACGTAATGATACTTCATTACCAAATTGCCTAATGCAAACAGTACAGACAAAATTAGAACATGGATGGAGTTTATGGAACTGTAGCTAGAGAACGTGGAATTACTCACAGCACAGCGCTTAGGATGAAAAGAAAATGAAAGATCCGTTACAAAGATTCCTGATTTAGATAGAAAAAGGACTTCAACCAATGACGAAGATCTAAATGTAATAATTTATGCAAATGAAAATCCCTTTCTCAATTTTTCCGCTTGTGTTAGAACTGTTAGACGAAGCCTAAAAGATCACAGTCTTAGAAATTACGCTATCTCAACAGGTGCAAATAATAGAGAAAGATTTGAATTGCCAAGAACCTTGTTATAATGAAGACTTCCGAAGAAATGCATTATACTCAGGTGAAAAAATATTTGAGCCTCCTCTGATGATTGTAAAATAAGAGCATATAGGCCCTGCAATTGTATATCTTCTACCCATAAGATGGAATGGCCGTTTTTCATTTGACATTCGGGGCTGGATAGGCTGACACTAACGTGACCTAACTAACGGGCTTTTGTTACAGAATAGGAAATTAAATGTTGCTTTCTGTAACTGTTTCTTGCATTTATTTCTGCTAATTTTTTATTCGTTCGCTAAGCAATATTTCGATATAGCTTGGAACATTCAATACCTGAATGAATGACACACAATATTAGCCACTTACCGGAACTAAAAAGAAACATTAATAATAATCATACAATTATAAGTCTGATTGGAACTTCTTAGAAGCATGATTAAGTATACCAGAAGGTATATTGCCTCATCAGGATGCAGACAATATTTTAAAGAAATGCTTGGTTAGATCGCAATTCTGCTATTTTTAGAGAGTCAACTAATAAAATTATACCATTTATACCAATTAAAGGTAAAACTAATATGCATAAAATGATTCGGTTTGGGAAGGACAAATGTTTTAAGCGAAGCTTTATAATTGTCATCGGAGAAAAAAATTACCAAATTTTAAGTTAAGGAAAGATTCTTCTTTTAAATCGTGACGAAGAGGTGTACAGTGCAAGACTCCAAGAACATTCGTAGAATGGATAAGTCTGTAAAGTACGCTGTTAGTTGATTTTGTAGAAGAATATAATGTAAAAGGATATTCAAAGTACTAATTACACTGGCCAACACTAATTTTATTGTTTCCTTTATTAAAGCAGTTTCAGCGCAATTGTTGTTAATTCCATATTTGTTAACATTATAAATAAATAATTGTGCAAAATAGAATGAATATAAAACTAAAAGGTATGTTTCTAGTAAAAAAAAATCACCATAAATGTTTTATTAAATTTTCTATTGTGTTGGACTTGAAAATAATCACGTAGCAGATACCAGCAATAATCTGCCATCATGTGTGTATCCCACTTTCCTTGATACCTTTACTCCAATGATGTCTTCATGGAATTGCTCGCCTTGTTCTTCACTAAATTCACCACACAAGTTTTCCGAAAATTTGTCTAAAGGGTTATGGAGAAAATGCTCATATTAGCACCCATTCTACATTATTGTTACCCAAGAAGTTCTTAAGCACAGTAACAACAGAGCACCAAACAGAAGCTTCAACATCAGTCATAGCTTTTGGCAAATTCAAGTCGTTAATGAGCTTGCGAATTTGAGGACCATCAAAAATTCCAGTCTCTAACTTTTCCTTTCTTGACGTAAGGCTTTAACAAATTGTTACATGAGTCCCAGCTTTATGTGAAGTGGAGGCAAAATGATTTTTTTCCCTGTCAAGCGAAGACTCGTTTACTCGTTGTACTTCAGTTTAAGCTTTATTTCTGCAGAGGAAAACCTGAACTTAATAAAATCGTAACCTTTGATCTCGTCCTTCAAGCAAATAGTTTTATTTCTTCCGTCTTAATAAAATAATTTTTGCTAGCGCTCTTTAAATTTCATCCAACCGAACTTTCGAAGCAAAAATTTTGATCGCCAAAAATTAAACTTTACCAAATGTTCTTCACCTTGATACTATTTCAAAAAAAAAAATCTATTTGACTTGCATTTTATAAAGAAGGAACAATGTGTATTTAAAGTCAATGCAAATACGATACGTAACTATATCATTAAGCAATCTTCTTTGAATGTTATTTTAGTAAGGATTAAATTGGTTTTTGTAACTAATCTAAGCTGTTAACTTTATTACATTTGCTTAAACAAAATATGTTGTTGTTATTTGCCAAGCAGCTTTGTCCAAAATCCAAGAGATTTCGCCAATAGTTTATCTAAAAGAGCATCTTTTTTAAAGCACTGTTGCTTTGAATTTTTATATTGTAGTTGGTGATTCATCGATGTTACATGCTTTGTTTCCTTTACTTTTAAAAAAACCCAATATTCATTACGTCAAAAATTAAACATCCTACTTAGTTCTAACAACAATCTAATTAATTAAGGTGCCGATACGCGTCATCATTTAATAGAATCTCATAGCTAACAAAGACCGTTTCTTTATCTTTTTAACATCATTTGATAGGGTCGACAGAGGCGCCTGATTTCACGGAACCAAATCATATTCTGCATCCGGATACAAACAGGTGTCAATCATAGCCTTGGTCGTGATCTCGCATGGGAAATACATTGCTGCTCGTAAAAGTGCATGCGTTTAGTACGGCGTCTACTTTTATACTAAACAATATGCTTAATGATGAAAAAAATTCCTATGGCACGGGTGTCACAAAAGGAAGGAAGGTGGTCCGGAGGTGTTCTGGTATAAATTTTAGCCTAGGTGGCTGCATCCATCAAAAGTGCGCGGTATCTCTCGATTGATCATTTAGTTTAGTTGGGTTTACTAAAGTTTGCGCGATATTCGACAACTTTGCAAAATTATCAGATGATCGATCAACGAATTATATCGGTGGAGTGTTGCATTGTCTTTTATTATTAGAGACAAGTTAAACATTTGATGAGGATATAATAAATCTGATAATTAATATTTTTTCAGGTGCGTATCTTTCGTTATAGCTTATTTTAGATAGTATCGTTAGTGTTAACAAATGTTCAATATTTATTAGAGTCAAATAAGGGGATTATTCCGCAGATTATTATGTATTATGTATATGTTATATCGATAACATTTTGCTACCATCTACTCATGTGCCTTAGTATGTGTTTTCCTAGAGGAAGTAGAGGAAGTGTTGAACCTATTAAAAATACGCGACCAAGTATAAGGTAAACTTTGGGCCTAGCATCATTTTTTTTCTTCTTATTGCAGTTTTTCTTTACAATTTAAGAGTTTTCTATGCTGTACCTGTATTTGCCAAATTCAGTTTGTGTATGTTAATTCTAGAATCAATCGTCTTAAAAAAAAAAAACACGAAGGTCTAATCATATATACAATCGTCTATCCAAATGTGGTACCCCGTCCTTGTAATTTTTTTTCTTTTTTTTTTTTGAAGTCGATTGTTTAGCTTATTTTAGAATGTGGAATAAAGCGGTTAATCTTGCGAAAAAATGTACAGGACGTCAAAGAATCATCATTAATTTTACTAAATTATCTCTAGTTTATCGAATGTTGTACGTTATAATTTATTTCTATCGAAGAATTAGATACTATCTTTAATTTCTTCATCTGATTAGGCTCAAACATGCTTCTAATTAATAATAACAATAGTAGCTTGCTTAAGAAGAATTTCAATTTCTCTTCATTTTTATGTTTTATCGTAAGAATCCGGGGGTGGGTTGTATACTTATACTGTACGAGGGGAACCTTAAAATTTCCAAAATTAGCCACTAGATGGCACTTATAGTTCGTATACCGTATATTTCAATTTGATTCTCTTAAATCGATTTAGTGAAAAAATTGACATTTCTCGTGCGCCGATCCACTTCATTCTGCCTTTGGTGATGAAGCACCACCCAGGCGACGATTCTTTACGATTTGAAAAATGACTTAACTCAACAGCAATGCATCGATCGACTTCATTGTGCCTTTGGTGATGAAGCACCACCCAAGCGACGATTTTTTACGATTTTAAAAATGACTTAACTCAACAGTAATGCATCGATCGACTTCATTTCGCCTTTGGTGATGAAGCACCACCCAAGCGACGATTTTTTACGATTTTAAAAATGACTTAACTCAACAACAATGCACCGATCGACTTCATTCTGCCTTTGGTGATGAAGCACCACCCAAGCGACGATTTTTTACGATTTTAAAAATGACTTAACTCAACAACAATGCACCGATCGACTTCGTTCTGCTTTTGGTAATGAAGCACCATCCAACACCACAGTTTATGACTGGTTGGTGCAAAAAAATGCTTCAAAAATTCAACCGCGGTGCTTCTGCCAACGTATACAGTATCACAGGTGACGAAATCTAGATATATTCACACGAACCAGAAACAAAACAACAATTCACTCTGTTGAAATGAACCAAAATGAACCAGAACCAACAAAAGTTGTTCGTTAATGAAGTGCTTTCAAAAAATTATTGCTTTCTTCTCCCATAAAACTGGACTTGTTGTTGCCATTGCTCTTGAGGTTCGAAAAACAGTACAAACACTGTTTGGTATACAACAATTTGTTTGCCTCAAGTCTTCGACGAAATCAGAAAAAAAAGCAGACATCGGCGCATTATCCTTCGCCACGCCAACGCCAGCTCTTACACAACACATGGAACAGCCGATTATTTAAAGGCGAATTAATTAATGAATTAATTGAATTAATGAGAACTTCTTTCTGTTCCCTTTTGTCAGAAACAAATTACGTGGTGAGCGGTTTTCGGACACGGAAGAGGCCGAGGCATGTTTCTGAGATACCCACTTCAGATTAGATTAAATGTTTCGACAACCGGCTTCTTCGAATGCAAAAACGCTTAAAACGATTTTCTTTTTTTCATTTTCCAGAAATTTTTGGGGTTCCCCTTGTAGTTGCCATATTTTTATAGTATCCTTATATTTTTTAGTGATGATTACGTGCAATATCTACTTGTTTGATTCATAATGCAAGAACTGCCACAAAATTATGAAATAATTTTATTAATTAACTTGAATTCATTTGAAGAGCTGTTTGAATGGCTTATTGAATTATTTACGAATTTCTCGTTTCGTCAATAAACAAAAGCGTGGAAAGCCTACGACTTGAAAAGGAATGACGTATTTTGTTTGAATTAAATGTAGATATGCAATCGAGATATCGCAGTGAATTATTAACAAATTGCTGGACGTTAATATTTTGCAAATCGGTGATTTACTAAAAACATTATAAGTACTACCTTTTACCATTTCGTGGTACTGCGTATAAAAAAAATTTCCCCTAAATTAAAATTGCGATGTGTAATTAAAACTACATTAATCGATTAAAACGGATTATATATCCTCATTGATAGAGTTTATATGCACAGTTTAGTACCTACCTTATTAACAACCCTAAGTAATTGCGAAGTAAATTGTGTAGTTACCGGTGGACTGATCATATTGTAAGTGACTTATCTTGCGCATATCTAATAATACAGATGCTTATTGCGAGAGAAACAGATTAAATCAATGTAAAAAACCGTCTAAAAATAATTCTCGATTATCTGAAGTATCGAAATAGAATCGAAAGTTTTTTTTTCAAAAATTTCCGGTCTTCTTTTGCATAAAAACTGAATTAATTTATTAAATTTTAATTTTCTAGAAACAATTGATTCGAACAATAGAATTCCGAAAAAACGTTTTTTTTATAAAATTTGTAAATGTTAGTACCACCAGCAGTTATTAAAATAATTAATATAATAATAAATAAATAAAAAATAATAATAAATAAAAAAATTATAATAAATAAAAGAGTCGCAGAGTTAAAAAATGAAGCTGCTCCTAGTTCCAACAAATCATATTTCTTTAATGGGCGTTGCCTGTTCACTAAAAAAAAAAAGGCAATGGACGATTTTTTTTAATAATAACAATTTTTTTTAAATAAATTTTAAAATCTGCACATCTAAAAGGACGTTGTTCTATTACTTATTGAGAAAATAATTTTTCAAATGGGACTCATGCACAGGTGGCCCCCATCGAAGATACAAAATTCGCTAAACCTCTTTATGTACTTACAAGTTAATAATCTATTTTTGGAGTGACTATTTGATATTATTAGAATTGAGATATTATCGCATATCTCAATTATATAAAGCCATCTCGATTATCGTGCGGTATTTATAAACCGTACCTGTGCAATTCGTGATAGTTATCAAACCTACTGCTTCCTGTATTTGAATCCTTTCTCTTCTTTGATTCCAGAAATGGCCAAAACGGTTTATTTGGGAATTTTCCTGTCAACTCTACTTCTGGCAACGTTTGTAAACTCTAGTCCACTATGTAAGTATAATCGCAAATTCTCCAATTATATAAGAAAATTCACGAATTCTAAGAGAAAATTTCCCCTTTGCATAATAAGATCTTATAAAATGTTCCGTTTTAGTTACTGGGATCTGCATCAAAAACTGCGCCCAATGCAAGGAGATGTACGGCAAATACTTCTACGGACAATTATGCGCCGATAGCTGTGTGAAGTACAAAGGAAGTATCATCCCTAATTGCGAAGATATCGCCTCCATAGCACCATTTCTAATACTGAACGATGATTTAAGTTAGTACCGGATGTAACTGCCGACAACCCAACAAAGATCTTTGCCTGAATAGTATTATAATTTATTTTTTTTCTTTTTTTTTATTTGTTTTTTGATATACGATTTTTATTTATGCAATATTTGCCTGTGTGGCGAAGTACGTGGTACTTAATTATATCGAACGCCACAGTTTACGTTCGTTATCTGTGATGTAGTTTTGTAAGTTTTATATGTGCAAATGTAAAACATTCAATACAATCAGACGTGAAATGTGTACATTTTTAATTTACTGTGTAAAATAAAAAAGGTGAAGAAACTGCTTTTACAATCAAACGCGTTTTAATTAAAATCCGATATTACCTTTAAACAATTAAATTAAATTAAATGGCTTCGCTAGTATAGATGTACGAGGGTGGTTCAAAAAGTGCTTAGAAAATCTAAGAGATGGCGCTCGTAGTAACAAAAATGGTTTGTTTCTAGTAAGGATCATTGGTAACTAGACAGTTGTCAAAGTCTCAGTTGTATCCATTAAACGGTTTTATTTTATTGCCGATTTAAGCAAAGAATTTTTCTTTATGTAAAAAAATTTAAAAAAGTGAGTTTCGATCGGTGATTAAACACTTATATTCAAAAGGTTTAACACCGAAAGAAATCAAAGCTGAATTGGATGAAATTTATGGCACATCTGCTCCTCATCCACAAATGATGAACATCGTTCTGGACGTCCAGCAAAAGTGACTACCCCCGAGATGACTGACAAAATCCACAATATGGTTTTAAATGATCAACGAATCAAAGTGCGTGAAATTGTTGAGGCTACAGGCTTATCGCAAGGTACAATGCTTTCGATTTTGCACAAAAAATTGGGGGTGCAATAAAATCTCGGCATAATGGGTGGGGCGTTCGCTCTCAGTGAAAAATTTAGTCGGCTATAAGGCTGCTTTGACGAGTTTCTCCGTCGGTACATAACTATGGACGAAACATGGATACACTATTACACTGCGGAGACAAAGGAACAGTCAAAATGGTGGGTTTTTGAAGGCGAACGGGCTCCGAAAGAGGCGAAGACGGTGAAACCGGCTGGTAAGTTAATGGGTTCGGTTTTTTGGGATGCGCCGATTATTTTGAAAAACGACAAACAATAACTGGAAAGTATTATGCGTCGTTATTGGACCGAATGAGGGAAAAAATCGAGAAAAAAACGTCCTCATTTAAAGAAAAAGATTCTCTTTCATCAAGACAATGCACAGATGCACACCTACAGAGTTCCAATTACCAAAATTATGGAATTAAAGTTCGAATTAGTGAACATCTGGGTTATGTACCGGATATGGCGCCCAATAACTTCATTTTATTTCCAAATTTGAAAAAATGGCTCAGCGGAAAACGGTTCGCCCTTAATGTATATGTATAGTCCCTCTAATCGTTCCTGGCGGGTGAGGGAAAATAATTGCCCCTATTCTAGGATGTACACTAACCACCATCAAAACGATTTCCACGGTGACTGATGTCCCCACCACTATCGCCTGGCTCACAGGAAGGATTAGATGGACTACACCTTTTGCGTCGGAGTATTAATCCTATAGAGCGGCTTGAATTTATCGGCCATTTTTAGTTTGTTTTGGTTTTATCTTAAACAACACATAAGTATCGGCACCGGTGACCGATTCGGTCACCGGTTGATGATGAGGACCATTCGTGTCCTCGAAACGGCCGTCCCGGATTATTTATTATATTACTATATAATAAATTAAACTTGCGTGGTGCGGAGGGTGCCGATACTTATATGTTGTTTACCATACTACGCCACAGTCCTTGCTATCATTATTGGTTTTATCTGTTGTTTTTTTCTTTTCTAATCGAATACTACTTACTTAAACCACCACTTTAATCTTTTAATCAAACGTTTATTCCGATTTACGCAATCTTTGTTGGATTTTTGTTCCATTGTCACAGACTAAGTAATACACAGATAAATACGAACTTTATTTTGTTAATGTGAAATCGCCATTTTGTAAACGGGGTTATTATGGTATGAATCACATTTGATATTGTGTATTAAAATTTTTTTTTTAGATATTTCGTAGGTGTGGTACTATATTTTTTTAAAACAAACCAAACATATTTTTAAAATGCAAAAGCTGGATATCAAATTGTGGGAAACGAGGCATGTTATAGCTTGATCAATAATAGTTCCATTATATATGTGTGGGTACGAGCAATTTACGAAAACGATAGTTTTAAACAATTGAAAAAAAATTCAAAACCACAAAAAAATTGAAAATAAATTCAATTATGTTACATATTAGGAGTAAAGCCCAAAAATATTAGGCGTTTTGAAAACCATATTTACAAAATGGCGGGAATCGGTACAAGGTCAGGGAAATTGGGTGTACGCGCTGGAAGGCGCCGATAGACTTTCGTAGTTTAATATTATCTAATCTACGGCAATATAGTATTGCTAGGCAATTAAAAATTTATTCTATTTTGTAAATTTTGTCGATGAAGTTTTGAAAAGATAGACGAGATAAAATGTTTCCCATTTTTTTGTCAGCTTCTAGTTTGCCTCATGCAAATCAAAATAAGTTTTTTACATGCGATACAAGAAAAAAAACACTCAATTTAAAAAATATCTTTAATTCTCGGATAAAAATGAACTTAACAGCTACAGGATCAATGAGATGATCGCACCCGTTGTCGTATTGGATCGTCATATTCATACTCATACTCGATTTCAACATGGGACCTTTTATCTTTACTCTTTCGTTTCTCGCTTTTCTGGTCTTTCGTAATTTTGGTTTTGGATGTACTTGCAACCAATGTCTCCTAAAATTTAATGGATATTTTAAAAACTATTATAGTTTTAACCTAACAAAAAAGATAAAAATACCTCAATATCGGATTCTTCTGATGTTTCAAAATTGCTATCCAAATCAAACACTTCGATTTTACCACTATCGCTATCCTGAAATTTGTATCAAATTTCTAAAATTAAATCTATTTTGAGTTTACACTTTCGTCTTACCTCTGCCTCACTTTCGCTATCTGCAGCCACAAATCGGTTTTTATTTGATACATTCGTTTGTAAATCTTCCGTTTCCATTTCTGTTTCTTCCTCGATATCTTCATCCTCTTCTACTTCGCCTTCCTGAAGTGCTTCGTCGAATACCATTTGTGGTATATTATATAAGTCTTGATACTAAAACATTGAACCTGTAAAGTGACGCAAGAAGTTGATAATCTTTCATACGTACAACTCCCTTTTTAAGACGGTCTAATAAAGTTGCTTCTACACCTTTCTCTATTCTAGCAGCGACGAGAGCCTTCTCTTCTCTTCTAGTTTCCCGTCTTTCAACTTTACGCTGTATTGGAACTAACGTTTTCCTAAAAGGTGAAGGTTTGTTAAATAGTTATAGTTATTTGCAGGTAATAAATCCGTACTGTCTACGTAATTTCAGCTTTCTCATGCGTATCAAATACTGAGTAATTTTCACAAATCTCTGTTTACATTTCGACTTAATAAAGCCAGGCCAATATAATAAGTTTTCATTGATCTGGAAAATAGCTTTCTCGAAGTTTCTAGAAAGCTTTACTTTCTCCCAAAGTTTATTCGGGAATGCAGATCTAAAAAATTATACTCGTTACGTTCGAAATAAAAATAAAAGTTCCAACCAAACCTTTCTGCTGTTTTCATATATAAGTAAATTATACCATTTTCTTCTCGTATAGTTGCGTATTTACTGTTAGCTAAGGGACATGACGACCTGCTGCAGAGACCTGTTAAATTGTACTCGTTTCGGCAGAATTTCTGCGATTTGGTACTGAAACATACCATAATAAGGAAATGATAAAAGAAAGGGACGTATATTTCTGTGCTTACCTAACCATATAGGAACAAAATGCTTTGTTGATAACACTCCAAACGACCTGAAATAAGTTAATATGTTTAGACTTTTCAATTCACTCAGTATAATGTGATATTACATCGTCGTGCTGCATTGTAATATTAATTTATACATAAAAGAATTCCGCAATCTATTGAATATTATTCATTGATTCTTATACATAACCCTAAAAAGAAACGTGTTGTTTGACGTTCCTCTAATGTGAAGTTGTAACTAAATAGCAGCCAACATAAAGGAATTACACCAACATCACAGAATGTCGGCAATAATAATAGTATCATTCGCTACGTAGCTTTATTTATATCAACGCAATAATTAATATAATTCTTGCACTATTACTATGAAAATAATTCTTTCTTTATAAAAGAGTTAAATCACTATTCTTTTCTAGTTAGTAACATTTCTCCACATGAGGTTGTTGATAATGTCAATTTAACCTCACTTTTAGCCAATATTTGTCAATGGTCGTTTAAAAGAAATTTGTAATTATGGCTCTTCTATATGCATTCGTATTAACATGCTTCTTTCTCTTAAAAATCAAAGCCGTAAGTGAAAGAAACAGCTTGTTTCATTCAAATGTAGGCTTACCGTCTCCTTTTTAGAGCCAAATTGAATATGACGGATACCTCTCTATAAGGTTAGAACATTCTTTAGATGGAAACGACGTATACACTGATAGGGGCAATATTACCATTCAAAGCCTTCGATCTGGTGTGTACACCCTTCAACAGAAACCGTTAAGTACTGAAGAGCGAAACAAGTTACGGGTACCTTTTCTAAAATTGTCCTCCATTACTTGTCCTATTAGCTTTAATTATTATTAATCAGTAACTTTCTTTGCAGGCGCTAGCAGCAGATAACAAATTTTATCAACTGAAAGTTACCGTGATTGGAGGAGATGAACACGAAGATGTTTTCAAATCGTATGTCAAAGCGGTAATCATCTTTCTGCCGATACCGAACCATCATTATTTCTTTCCTTAAAATTGTAGTGTATGTTAGCCGAATCGGAAATGACGGACCAACTATCGATTTCGTTGGATTACACTGGGAGAATTATAACTGCTACTATGGGCGTAGCATCAACTTCAACTTGTGAAGGCGCACTTGTGCCGATAGATTATTTAAAGCAATTTGTTACTTCGGTTCATATACGACATTCTGCGATAGGACCAACGTATATATATATAAATCGATGTAACAATTATGTAGGTTAACCAGACAAATATATTTTCAGGCCCGATACTGCTAGTTATATTGAGAAATTAGAACGAGAAAGGGAGGCCAAAGAACGGGGTGAAGTAAAAGACAACAGACCATTTTTAGCTAAATACGTAAGTTTTTATTTAGTTTACATAAATGAAACGTTACATATAATTATTTTGTCTCAGTGGATGTATATCGTTCCCGTCGTTATTATAATGCTGGTAACCACAGCAGCGAATCCCGAAGGAGGAAACGCAGGAGGGGGTTCCGGTGGCGGAAGTCATTAATGTTTAATTGAAAAAATGTTGTATCTTCCGTAAGGTAATAGGATAATTAGGAATTTTTCAATTTTACAAATGTAAAACTAATTATTTGTGGCATTTAATGTAACAATGTAATTATTAATTTTGGAAAGTAGGCTTAAAACTACTCTAAAAATATCAGATGTTTAAAAAAAATATATATCCACACATAAAATTTTGATTAAATAAAGAGATTTTTTCATCGTTCTTTGCAATATTTATTTAACAAACTAGCAAATTATAGTCCACCAATTCCTTCTGTTTGAATAACTTTTTCTACATTTAATTAATCCTTCTTAGCTAATATTTTCGATACTACTTGTTCTTCTTTGGCTTTCTTTCTAGCCTCTTTCATGGCTTTTTTCTGTTCTTTTTCTTTCTTTTGCAGCATTTCTTTGAACCTGTCATCACGTGGATCAACAGTGTAGCCAAAATGCCTTCGGACTTCCTCGATTAATTTCTCTTTTCTTTGCTATTAAAAATTACAAAAATAGCTAATAAAATCTATTTCCTTTATGAACCATAATGCTAGGACTTACCTTGGCTTCAAGTGCTTCCCCTTCCTTTTTAGCAATTCTAGAATTCAATTCCTTAATCCAAGTATCTAGCTTCAACATTTTGTTCGATATCTCTTCTTCCCTCTTTAATATTTTCGCTTGATTCTCTGTTCGTGTTTTTTTAGCAATCTCTATCATCTCTGGAATCGTATGCGGATATTCAACTCTCTCATATTCTATTACATCCGCGAGCTCTTCCCTCGTAGGCCAACATAGACGTGCATCTACTCCACTTACAGCACCATACCTGCCGTACAGTTTCCTTTTATATTTGAGGGTGTCATGCGAAGGATGCATTGATTCAGTATGCGGAGGTTTGCCATGTAAAAAGTTACGATGATCTTTGTATAGTCTAGATTTATTCCGTTTTCTCTCCAATTCTTCTTCTCTTGCGGCAGCCTCACTATCTATTACTGAAGTAAAAGATAATTATTTTAGTATCCTACTCGTTTTTACATTTTATACCATCTACGGTTGATGCCTCTTGTTCTAATTTTTCTATATCGAGCACTTTATTACTAGCACATCTATTTGGTAAAATTTTTATTTTATGTGCATTACGCTGTGTAACCTTTGAAAATATTAAATTTCTTATCATTTCAACAGTTATATGTTCAGTTATTTGTAGCTAATCAATTTATAACCTCTGTTCATAACCTACAAGGGTGAAAACCTAACCAAACTTAACCTACTGTATAAAAATTAATTTGTTCGTTCCGAAATCGACCTTTTTCTGTTACGTTCTATTATACGAAGTTACTGAGAACTTGTAACTCTTGTAACTATAACTGAGAGATAGATACGATGTACAATAATGTAGCGATGTAATCTATAATTAATTATATTTATATAATGTACGTCGTATAATATTGCCTTTCGGACACGTTCTAAAAATGGTAGAAAGTTGGGGTGAAGTTCGTTCGGTAACAGAGTAAGCCCCAATTCAAATCAAATTATATTTATTTTCCCTTATGTATAATTCTGTAAAAATACAATTCTACTTGGATTAACAGGTTCCCGACAAACAGGGCAACTTTGTTGATATTTCAGACTATCATGAATACAGTGCCAACAAAACAAATGTCCGCACAATGTTGTGCATGTATTTGTTCGTCTTTCCACACATAAAACACATACTTTACTCAATTCGCTAGAATAAACGATGTTTTCTTTCGTCGATTCTTGATAAATATAATTTTTAATTAAACTGTACATTACATAGATTAACGATATGTATCCTAAAAATTTAATACTTGAAGTAGCTGCATTATCCTGCATCCACTGCCTCAGCAGTACCTGAAGTAGAACATGTTAAGCCGATAATAATAAATAAAGCTCTATTAAAAACATACGTATTTAATGCCGGAGATCCTATTCGATATACTGTGATACTTCCCTTGTATGTAAAAAAGCGAATAATGAAACCTAATAAATAAATCTTTGTTGGTTCGGAAAAATCTCAAAATTCTCGTAATTTCACTTTTGGCCTCGTTTCTAATTTCTGTCGAATTTGAAATATGTTCTTCTAATTTTTTGGTAATTCGTTCGAATAGCGGCTCACCCCCCACATAAAGAACCAACCATAATAGGTGTAACTATAAGAACATTTGTTCATTTATAAATAATGAAATTCTACCAAGGTTAAATGTAGGCACAGGAACGCCACAAAAAGAGTTAAGAGAGCTATATTTTTCTCTATAAAATCACAGTTCTTCCTAGGTGCTACTTTTTGTTGTATTACTTGTACCTATACTTAACCGGCACTGACTGAGGTGATAAGTTACATATTTCGATGGAATCGAATTGTCACTTCCGAATCGAATGATTCCAGCGTATTCCTCTCCTAACGTTAACAGATTGGATAATGACGTTAACGAATAATACCAAGTCGAAGTTAAATGCGGTAAATAGTTTCGTAAACGGTTATAATTCTTTTGACCCAAACATTTTGCAGTAGTTGTTATATATTCCTGCAATTCTTCTATAAATAAATCATCTCGTTGAATACTTTGAATGATATTTGTAACGCCGGCTGGATAAACCTGCATTATGGTAAGTAATTTGTTAAAAACTTATAAAAAGATTATTAGATTGGGAGGTTATTGTTATTGTTAAATGTAAATATTGAATATGTCATTTAGTGACTGTTGTAGCAACAGTGTTGCCAAAGCAATACGACAAAATTCCTCATCGCAAACGGCAAGAATCCCCCAGTTTCTCCCACTTATCCACAAATTTATTTTTATTTGGAAGCTGTTGAACATTTATAAAATATAATTGTAGCCGGGTTGGTTCTCGTTTTTAATTAAAACACTTTTCTTTTACAAACTAGTTCTTTATTATATCTATCAATCCGTTAACTCCACTCTTCATACCGCTGTCTTGCCAACCTCACATGGTCGGTAAGTTAGGAAAACACATCAATACATTCGCGCGGTGAATTTAAAATTATTCACCACATAATATCAAATAATACAATATTTAAAATGGTATATAATGTAACATATACCCGGAATTTTTTCTTTTACGAACTAATAGAATTAATACAAAAATATTCTGTTGGGACTTATTATTCACCTTTTATCTATTAAAAATTGAATCTACTTCTAGAAAACCATTTTATTAATACATTCAGGTCGCCCCGCATATAATTAAAATACACAGAGAATTATTCTGATTTATTTTAAAAATTTTTGTGCGATCATCGCTGCCAATCTCATAAAATAAAACACCCAATAGGCGCCAAATTAAAAAAATACACTAAACTAAATTAGATACATTTATTTACACTTTTATCAAACCAATAAAAATCGTTTATACTGGTCCTGTAATAATTAATCTAAATATGGTAAACAACACATAAGTATCGGCACCCTCCGCACCACACAAGTTTAATTAATTATATAGTAATATAATAAATAGTTCGGGACGGCCGTTTCGAGGACACGAATGGTCCAAGTAGGTTACAAGTGCCTATTCTACCCTCTACGCGTCTTAATCTACGACATGCGAAAAACACGGCCAGATAGACGGGAAGATCTCTTTTATGACCCAAAATATAAACGAGTGCCAGCCTTACTGCAAAAGTTCAAAAAGGCCAGAGTACGAAAACGGTCCGTTTTCTCTGTTCATCAAATTTTTATTATTTTTTACGTAAACCGTCTCGTACGCATCTAATTCTCGCGGCGACGTTATATTTTTAATCAATTTTAAGTCTTCTAATTTAATACTATGCCCGGTTTCATTTATATGTTGTGCTACACTCGACGCGTCCAATCTTCCATAGCGATAATTTCGTATATGCTCTTTGAATCTAGTTTCTATCGCTCTTTTTGTTTGACCAATAAAATATGGATAAAGACTTTAACAATAGTTACATTATTTTGACAAGTATACAGTTACTGTAACTTGAAATTGTTCTTATTCAATGAGATATTTTATTATTTATTTAGGATGCAAAATATTTTTTTTATTGGTGATAAAAATTTAAAAAAAAAATAATTGTTGCCTTTCGGGAAATTTTCCCACGGATGGCAACGCTGTGTGAGAATACAATACTACCAACTTTGTTTCCTTAAACAATTAAATACATGACCTTTTTAACTGACGAAATTCCCTACGTATTGTTTCCCGCTGCCGTATTTAAATGTCAAAAGCTGCAAAGGTGCCAATGTCAACGTATACAGTTTTTGAAGAGGTTCGTGTGTTAAAATTAAACAATAATGAATATTGCATACGCTTAACGATATTCGGCAAGTTTACAAGAACCTGCAACTAGTTTCTCCTCCTGTTAAAATATATCATTAATAAATATGAAGTCCAGTAAGTGTATTCGTAAATGTTTTAATTATAAATACATTTTTTCTATTACTTCGTAGATTCTGGTAGCAATACCTTAAAATATGTGAGTCTGGTAACTCTGACGGTACAGAATGCTTTGTTAGGGCTTAGTATGAGATATGCAAGAACTCGAGATGGAGATATGTTTCTGTCTTCGACAGGTTTATTTGTTTAAAACTGTTACTTACGCCTATTTATATTTATTTTTATAGCCGTCCTAATGTCTGAGATTGTTAAACTAGGCACCTGCTTAGCTATAGTTTACATTCAAACTGGAGGATTGCAACAGTTGCTCGAAACTTTAAGAGATACGATAATACGTCAACCCGTAGATACCTTCAAGATATGTGTACCGTCGTTGGTATATATTATTCAAAATAATTTGTTGTATGTTTCTGCGTCACATTTAGATGCTGCCACATACCAAGTAAATATAAATTCAGATCGTTTCAGAAAATAAAAAGAATTACAATAGTAATATTTACATTTTATTTTCAGGTTACCTATCAGTTGAAAATTTTAACGACTGCAATGTTTGCAGTTATTATATTAAAGAAGCAACTATTACGAACTCAATGGTTTTCACTTCTGACGCTCGTACTAGGAGTAGTTTTGGTACAATTGGCACAAAGTAGTGAACATATTTCGTCAACGAATGCCAGTCAGCAAAACAAGCTGCTAGGCTTCAGCGCTGCGTTGTCTGCATGTTGTCTTTCAGGCTTCGCTGGCATTTATTTTGAAAAGATGCTTAAGGGTAGTGATATTTCAGTGTGGATGAGAAACGTTCAATTAAGTTTGTGTTCTATTCCGTTTGGGTTGCTAACTTGCTTCATAACAGATAGTGCAGCTATACACGAGAAAGGCTTCTTCTTCGGATATGATAAATTCATTCTTTACTTAATATTTTTACAAGCGGGTGGTGGTCTTATTGTTGCGGTTGTTGTTAAGTACGCCGATAATATACTTAAAGGTTTCGCTACTTCTCTTGCGATTGTCATATCGTGTGTAGCGTCGGTGTATATTTTCAATTTCCAGCTTACGTTTCAGTTTGCTATTGGTGCTCTATTTGTAATGTTCTCGATTTTCCTTTATGGTTATGTGCCAAAACCTACTACAGTTACTACTACTTATAAGGTGTAAGTTTATTGTTAAATTATATTAAAAAAATATTGCAAGCTATATAAGATTTATAAAAATTTTCATTGCAATTGACAATTCTCGAGAGGGAGTTCTCGAATACGATTCGGGAATGTTCCAAATATTCGAATGCCACCGTTTATAATTGTTTTGGACTCGCGATTTTAAAATGCGTAATCGGTTTCTAGAGGCATTCGACAACATAAGTATTTAATCCCGAAAAATTCTGATCCCAATCATAATAGTCATCAGCGGCGGCCGGTGTAATCAGGCTGCGGAGCCGGATTACAGCGCTTCGATTTCGTCGTGCATTTGCATTGTACAGTAGCGTTCACATAAGGTGGCGTGAAATTAGTGTAACGCGAAATTATACATACGTCAAACTTTAACATTGTGTGAGTTTGGTTTTGAATTTGCATGTTATGATTACTGCAGAAACTGCTAATAAACATACCATGTAACGTTTCTGCGTAATTTTATCATTACAAGAGCAACTATTAATTCATTAATTCTTACACTAATTTCTACACTACCCTATGTGAACACAGCCTACTATGCAATAGAATACACAAGGAAATTGAAGGGTTGTAATTGACCTCCCGTTTACGCCGCGACTGATAGTCACATCATATCAGTTCACCGTTTGTCAGATTTAATAAACATAACAGAAAATAGTCGCTTGCAGACAGTAAAAAGTTGATACATTCGGCAAATGCAACATTATTTCACATCGGTTGATTAAATGACCAATAGAAATGCGCGAGCTTTGACCTTAATTGGTTATTGCATTTGCCGAGTGCACCGAATAAACCGCGTGATGTGGTCATTCTCTTGAAAACTGTGATTCTAAAATAGATGCAATAATTAATTTTGTAATAATATATTATTTTATAATAGTGAAATAAGGTAATTTTATTAATCATAAAGAGCTCTTGTTTTTATTTTTTTAAACAAACTCGTATTGGTAAATAATTATTAATTATATCTGTAATCACAATATCAGCGCATAATACAAGTTTTACGAAAACTAGACCTTTCTTCTCTCAAGAAAACCAAGAGTAAAAAAATTATTTTTTATAGCAATTTTTTTTCGCTCGATTGATCTTACGGTTCCGGTTCTTTTCTAAGACGTTCCGTTACCGGAGCTTCAGCTCAAGCAGTCTTTTTTTTATGTATATTGAAGTGACATACTAAAAGTTATAGTATTCATGGACGTAGCCAGAATTTGGTCAAAAAGGGGGGCAATTAGAGTTGACATTTTGGAGACTTTTTTATGCCCGGCAATAAGAAACGAAAGTGTTCAGAGATTTAGGGAGGGTGGTAGCACGCCCATCCTAGTATTATAGAAAAATGTAATAAAAAGTATTAATTTTTGACTGATAAAATATCAAAATAAATGTACGTATATGGATTATACTGAAAATCTTAATTAATTCGATACATCAAAGATATCTAATTAAAAAACAAATAAAAAGAATCAAAATATTTAATAAAATTGCTAAAAATTCTGCCTAATCGCTATGGCAAAATCCATAATTTTTTAGAAAAATATATTTATAACAACCTGATAATTTTACAATGTTAAAAATTGAGATTATAATCTTCGATAACATCATCACGATAGATTAAGTGATAAGCGCATCCGGGAAAATTAAGAAAAAACATTCCAAAATAGCCCGATTTTTTTTTATCTGCAAATGTGCACGTGATAACGCCTATCTTCCGTGGTGTGTACCTTTTTAAAAATAAACATAAATCCATCAATTACATATGAAGGCCATGGCAGTAAGATAAGGTTTGTTCTAGCAGAAATTATAAATTAACTAATTTCTAACTGGAAGCGATTTGATTGGCTAAAAGCAATTTCCTTATTTATTTAATAAGGAACTATTGCCTCTGATTAGTGTTTGTCATCGTGGATGTAGCCAGGTCTTGACCTGTTAAGAGGCGAAACAGATATAATTTCTCGTTCTTGTAGAAGGGTGACTGGCATGAGCAAGGCTCTTCCTTGCTCTTACTTGACTGCGCCCTTGTTTGTTATTTCTGCTAAAACAAAGGTATAATCCAGTTTGACGGGCAATTAATGAAGTCTTACTGAATTGATTTTAATCTAAATTATTTTAGTTACTTCTATTTTTATTGCCTTGATCCAACACCTTTGTGTCATGAAGCTATAATTGTTTCTTATTTCTATTAAGTGTGGAAAGAAATCGTGCCTTCTACCTTAGCTAATTACTATATACGTTGTGTAGTGTTTGATATTTCGAGATTATTGTGTAGGTATGTATTTTATTTGAAATCCCCTTTTTTTTTTATTTTAGGAAAAAGTAAGCAACGAAACGATTTAATAATATATCGCCATTTGCCGAAACTAAAGACAACATTTGAGAAAAAACGAGAGATCAACGTCATGGGAACAAATAGACTTAATATCGTATTAACTTTGAATAAATCTGCTTTCTATTATTTGTTAAATTTTATATGTACTTAATAAATAACGTAATTTAGCCACGTATACTCCTTTATTTCGTATTTATTGATTTCGTTGTAACTATTTTAAACTAATCCCAAGACGTTGATGTTTTTATGCGAAGATAGTTGCACTTTTTCCTTTCAAATTGATACTGAAGCTTTTGCAATGTACGATTAAATGTGCTAATCAATACAGGATGAGCATAAACCGACTAATAATTTAAATTATTCCAGCTTGGTGCTTTTTTTTCGTTACTTTTTTTAAGTTGTTATTATCAAATGTATTGTAAATAAATTTTTAAGTAAAGGAAATTTAAAATTGTGATTATTTAATATATGCATATTTTTTATTGTAATAAATACTAATTCCGTTTTATACTTACGTTTTTTTTTTTTTTTTTTTTTTTTGCTTTTTTTTTTTCAATTTAATGTTACAATATTTAATTATCTTTTTTTATCTATTGTAACAATCAATGATTGCAAAGTCGTCTTAGACGCTTATCTACACATGGATATTGTACAATTTTCATTAATTTGTAAACGTTTTAAATTCAAATAATTTGTTTATTATTGATAAATCAACTTTCTCTGGAAATTCCAGTTAGTAGTGCGGTGATTAATAGTGCGCAACAAATCGATTGCCTGCGCAGTAGCGTCACTGCGGTGGGTTAACCGAAATAAGCCTGCGCGTTATTTAGAACAAAAAACAATAAGAGAAATTATCAAAACGCAATGCTTAGATGGTTGAAAAGAAATCCGAAAGCGAGGCTTTCAACCACTGTATCATAGTGTACGTTTGTACAGTAGTCTCTATGAGACCTGTCCGTTGCAGCGTATATATCTGCTTATACGCAGAAAAAGATCGTTCTACATCTAGCGATGTAATATTCGCGTACTTAAAGCGGTCTTTGGATTTGTATAACGGATCTTCCGCAACACTATTGTTAAAAAGATGGCGTAATCTAGAAAAATCGACATTTTCCAGTGTTCTAATACATTATGAACAGCTTCGGCAGTACATCTTTGCTGTCTTTTACAGGCTAGCAAACATGGGTGTGGCGGTCCTTTCAAGGTCACGGTCATTGTCCGTGCTACAATCCATACTACAGATTTTTTTTATGTCTGTAGTTCCATCTATAATAAGCTACAACCGCTCATTTCTTACTGCGGTTTTCACATAATTCTCAATCTACGTAGCGGACTTGGTAGTTCTCACGTTGGATTATATTTCTTCCAAAATTCAATTTCAAATCCCGTTCAATTCCGGCACTTATCAACTTCGCACTGCGATATGTATTACACACAGCACACAGCGTAGAAGTGTCGACATATAACGAAGCAGCTCTGTATCCCCCCAACCTCTTGCGGTTAAACACCACTGAAAGGCAAGCGAAAGTGTTGCGCTCTAGTCGGTTGGCAATGTAAATAAAAAAAAGGTATTAACAAAAGATAGACACATAGGCGCGTATGTCTTAGGTTCTTTTATTCAAAAAAATCACGTTTGCCTAATCCGCGCCTCCGGAGAAATAATAATTTTTAAAACAGGCCCCGATATTAATATTTTCAACATGAAATTTTAATGCCGGTTGCAATGGCGCATTTAGGGTACGGCGTTGTATGGGCGCACTCGTGCCAACGGCAAGCCAAATTAATAAAAAATTGTCATCATTAATAATTTTGAAATTTTTTATTTTAATGTAATTTCGAACAACCAAGTTGCAATTAACATGAAAAATCAAATTTTCAATATTCAATATTAAGTTTTGGCGTTTTTTCAATTTAAAAATTTAAGCGTTGGACGCGCTGTATAATGTTTTCGAAAAAATCAGTTCACATACGCTCCAGCTCAAAAATGTTTAAAAATATAAGATCTTAATAGTTATATAGCCGCTTCATTTAAAATAATAAAGTTGATAACGACTTCTGGTGTAACCCTATAATACCTAGGCGGGGGCGCAATTTAATTTCTTGCCATGGGCGCAATTTAATTTCTTGCCATGGGCGCGTCTGGTCACCAATATGTAAATATGTCCCGTCATTAAATTTTGAACAAATTTCTTTGAAAATTCAACGATGTCTAATAGTTTCGTTTCAGTGTAGAATTGATTAGGTAAAAGATACGAGGAAGTATCAAAAAGTTTATGCGGTACCGCGTATGCGTACCCATCCCATATAAATATAAATTTCTGCGTTGTCAACAGGATAAGATGTTAATATTTAAACGCATTACAAATATAGAGAACGACCATTACGTAACTTTTTATATATTTATAGCGAGCGTTGTTCCCTAACGTAAGCAAGCATCGAATAAAAATTAAGCAGTGCAACAGACTGTCTCTAATGAATGTGCGTACACGTATTTATACATCACTGATCTTCTTCCATCGAGCATAATTAGGTCACTTCCAATAAACATAACCATTACGTATGCACGGTTGAACTATTTTGGGAGTTTCCGTTTGACCTCGTTCGTCCCCTTTTTAAAAGCCTCGCCCTTAAGGACCGTACAGGTATTTCAATAAAAGAATTGCCGTTGAGCAATGAACGCCGCGCATCTCCTGCTGTTGTTATTCGTCGACCGTACGTATTCCAGGTATTTGCTTAACGATACGCATCCGAAGAATGGGACCCGCCGTCACGATACCGTCGAAGAGATCCAGCACGCAGTGTGCAAGGTTGCCACCGAGGAAATACAAGCTTCCGCTAACGCGACGATTACCAGGCAATTGAAAGGAGTATGCAGTACAAGCAAGTATAAGCTTATTGTATGTTTCCGCTATCTACTAATTGTTTTTATTTTTTTTTTAACATTCTTTGTAAAAATGAAAATATTCTATCCTGCAAATCTTGAAGGAAACGTCGGCGAATTTTTGCGCTGCCTACTTTTCTGCTTTATTACCATTATTTTTAATAGGAACTATGAATTCGAGATTCGATGAATTACAACGAATAATACTGGCGGAGATGGAAATATTCAAAGTGATGTTGGTAAGCGCGGGATATACGACCCCCAGACCGGTTCTTAATCTACAGCCGCAAATAAAATCTTCAGATACTTACGAGGATTACGATTACGCTTATTATTTCGATAATGTCACTAATTTGAACGGTGTTAAAAATTTGGAACACAGGAATATAGCGCAAGTTACAAATAATAGTCGCATTAGAGCAGCGACTAGTAAGAACAAGGTATATCCGAGGGAAAATGAAGTAAAACAGATAAACGAAACCATAAGAAAAACTGATATGGGCAAGGCCTTTGTTTACGTTTGGCGAATACCGGATATCGAAGCAATTTTAAAGGAAGATATTGAAGTTACCAGTCCGCTTATAGAGTATCTAGGTAAGCATGGCACTAAATTTTTTCTTTGTCTAGAAAGTAATTAAAATAAAATATAAATAAACATTTTTTATCCAAATTTTTTTTTTTTACCACAGATTACTTTATGACGTATCTTTGTATTTAGTTATTTCTTTCAATTATTTCGATTCTTGTAGCTCGTTCCATCCAAGCTTTACTCCATATCCATATTTTCCATCACCCCCTTTAAGTAATAGCGTATACCATTGAATGTACACGGAGCTTGCAATTGTAGTTCGAAAATTCTGGATCAAGCTAGTGCCAATGGAACGTGGAACTCCTGCATGGAGCGATCTTCACCGGGAGAGGCTAAGTACATCGGATATTATAATCGCCTTTGTTAGAAGAAACTGACAGCATGGTCAGCAAAACGTCAAGTAAAATTTTAATTACGCGACATCACCCGAAAGACATTTCTATTATGGATTACGGTCGTGAAAGCCTACACTCAACTAGCAGGGCGACAAAAATTTCTTCGAGTGCAACTCTTACTGGAATACGATATAAGGGTTGGCAGCTCTATTAGGAAGTATATAGAGAGAATTACACTTAGAGCCTATTTATCAATGAAATCTGCCCAATTTTAATGATCTCTTCCTACCGCTACGCTCGTCCCAGGCTAATGGGAGACTGTTTTTTTGCCGCTATGTTTTGAAAAATTGGCTGGCTAAAACGGCAAAATGTCATTATTCTCCCTTGTATACTGCGATGGTAATTGAGAAGAACCTTAAATTTTAACCGAAAAAGTTTTACAAGGTACAAGTAAAATCGCAGGCAAAAAAAAAATTGGTGGACAATATGTAAACTTTAACGTTAACTCGGACCATTGAATGAGGAGAAGGAGAAGGGTAAATGATGGATATGCAAATGAGAAGGTTTAGAAGTAGACAATATTATGGATTTAGTGGAAGATTAGCCCACGAAGAATTAATACTTAATTAGGCAATCCGCTAAAAGGGCACTAAACATACCCAGTCGCCAGTAACCTGTAGTTTTCTGCAAATTTTTCAGCTAAAATTTACTTGTATCAGCACGGTACATGTCTCACAATCCTGTTCCTTTTTCGATATCTCATTTCTTAAGATTCATCACATTGTCTCAAGATTGGCAACTACATTTATTGATTGTGCAAATTTTCTAACCAATTTAGAAATTCTTTCCGACAAACTTTATCAGATCTCGCCTATCGCGAACCCTTAATTTCGTAGGTCGCCCAGATCGACGTTTACTAGCGATACTCAAAACAATTCTTTTCCGTTAGATTAAATAAAGCCGTTGTAGTTTCTCTGTGCTAAAACAAAGGAGTAAACGTTGATATTTACCATTTTCCATGTTAACGTACTTTTTTAGATTGAAAGCTCACTGCAGCACGAAATTTTGTGAAAGGTCGGCCTATAAATCAGCCGCTCCTCTTCTACTTGCAGTAACAACCTACTAATTAGTTGCGGAAATCCATGCCCATATGTTAGAAAATCTACCGCTGGTGTCTTTTTTCACATTTTTCATTGCATCTGGGCACTCTTCCAGAATGGGAAGACTGAAAAACTTATCATCACTGAAGACCACTCTTTCCCAAGAATTCTCTTTTAAAAGGTGTTCTAAAGCAAATCCCATTCTGGAAGTGAAGGGACTGTTTTCTGTTAATTTCACTAAGGTCCATATCCAGAACCATTTCTTCTTCTTCTTTCAAAAGACCTCCTTTGTCTCCAACATTTTGCCAAGAAGGGATTCTGTGCTTTTAGACAATTGTAATTGATCTGCGTCTTCACGATGAGGCACGCCAGTCTCAAGTAAATGAATAGCTTTTACTTTATTGAAATAAGATGTTGGAGTCATTCTCATAAATAAAATTATAAAAGGCGTGACCATTTGTATTTTACTTTTTTTACGAAAAAATTTTGAATTTTTGAATGACATTGTATTTAATCTTACTTCGTACTTCTCTTTTAGGTAATACGATGTTTATAAAATTAACAACGAAATATCTAGGGACAAATTACGTTTCCTTGGAGCTTTTAACACCCGATTGGAACACGAAACCATTTAGATTTGTAATAATGCACAAGAAAGCCAAAAATGATTTAAACTCGCCATTGTTGGGAAACACCAAACCCCCCGCGAGATTATTCCGGATCACCAAAGGAAAAGTACAGTCGATGATATTTTCAGGCGCATTACTTATTAAATTATTAGTGTATTTAGATTTGTAACGATGTCGATTATTTTTAAATTGAATACACAAAACGTAAGAATAAGACAAATATGGAACTAATGAATAACCAAATTGGTAATTATTGTAACTAAAAATTAATAACAAATTATGTTTATGTATATTACGTTGAACTTTTTTTACTCTCATCTCTTTACCTCTTATCCCAATAGCGCGCATAATACGACAGCCTGTACACAGGTGTCTCAATATTAATTGGCCAATTTCCGAGTTTCGCGAATTCGTTCAATAAATCAACGATCTTGGGTGAAATATCGCGGCTAGCGAACAAGCTACGCGTTTTTGACGTGCCTTTACACCTTTTTTCCGTCCGTTTCCGAAGCTTCCGTTTTAAAAATTGTTTAAATTTAATTTAATTAAAATTTTATTAAATTATTATTTTATTAAATTAAAATTAATTTAATTTAATTTAAAAATTGTCCGTTCGTTCAATAGAACGTCCGCTTATCAAGACGAGCTTTAGATAGAAATGTACAACCAAAAAATTGGTTCCAGTCCGGTCGTGAGGACTGTCCGCTTGTGAGAATTTTCCACAAAGAGAGAACACTTATTTCCAGGCATACGTGCACATGTACGGAATTATCTCAAGCGTCCGTACAGTGAATGTGGCTAATTAATGGGACATCCTGTACAGATCCAAGTTCAATAAAATTTATTGAATGTGGTATTAATAATTTATTCCGTACATTTTTCAGAAGTTAAATAAACGCAATGTCATAATTAGTTATATTCAAATATCTTACATATCAAAAAAAAAGATCTAAAATTACATTTCACTTCACCTACAGTTTCGATTTATTTCCCTTCCTTGTTATATTGATGTAAGGTTGTACGAGCGGATGCATCTCGTGAGAACTCTTGAACACTGTAATATCTTGTACAGTTTGGCAATCCCGCTTCAGCGGGACGTCATCTTTAGGAATTTCCTTTTCGTCGCCTGTGATTGATACGACATGAACTGCAATTTTGTGGCGATTGTCCGCGTTTTCCGCTAATAGATTCTGCAAACACGTATGCAATTAACTAATTGTACGTTTAATCGGAATTCTGTTACCTTATAGAATTCGATGATATCATTTTTAGTGATTGTCCGTAAAAACGCTACTTCCACGTTGGCCCTATCGAAATGATACTGCTGCGAGGTAATTTCAGACCAATATATCGACGATTGATGCGACAATTGCTTAGGCTTCTCCAATCGTTGTACGGCTAAAGCTTCCTTGTGCTTCGTAAACTCTTCATCTGGCATGTCCGCTATGTAATGCTGGAAAAATTAACGCTAATCTCGCGCGAGTAAATGATTTTCGTAAACGTACCAACATGTCCAATAGGAACATTTCGATCCTTTCATCGACATATCGAGGATGTTTCTCGGATTGCACGATTACTCTTAGTCCTTGAACGCCGTTCGATCTCCTGATACCGCTAAATACGATATAACCTAATTGTTCCTGAAAAAAATTAATGTATGAATTTTGCGCTAAGAGATTTAACAATGTAAAAGAATAATTTCTTCCAAACGAGTCACAGTAGCAAAATAGAAGCAGATTAGAAATCAATAATTGCTGTATTTTGCGGCGAAATTCTAAGTCAAGAGCTTTTTCAGCTCCACAATCAATACATCTCCTTCATACGAGATTTACTGCACATAAACTAAACTGATGGCAATATTTTAACTAATAAACTTGAAGTGTTCCACGGGCCAGGAAATACACTTCTGTAAACTAAGCACGCTTTTCTGTACAAAGCGACCAGCTTCCCTCCGAATAAACAAATTAATCGTAGAACACCTACTTTGTCCTCGGCTTCTGCTTGCAGCATTGTTAATTCAGGAATTACACCAACATGGCGAAAATTCCGAAAATTATTTATATTCTAAATTAAAAAAAATCAATGTGCTAAGTACAAATGAATATGATTTGACAGACGCTTAAAAGACGAGAACACCTATGATGGCGTCTTCATATTTGTATAACATGTGTTCGGTATTGCCAATTTTCGCTAAATAGAGGTTTACGTAAACGCTGACCAGCTTATTTAAATGCGCGTTTAAGTAAATCTCATTTTAAAAGGTATTGGTAATAATAATAATGAAATTTAATGATTATTGTGACAACGTTGCCTAACAACGACTTCTTTGGAAGTTTTTTCCTAACAAACTCTGTATAAAAACAAGAGCATATTACCAAAACTTCGCTATAAAAGTTAAAATTTCGATCTCTTCCTACCATATACAAGCTTACCTTTGTACGCAAGATATTAAAACAAGGTTCGTTGACAATCTGCGCAAATAATTCAAGCATCATATTATTTATAGTACTTTGCAAGCCGCATTGGTAATACAGCTCTATACACGAAGATCTGTGCACGTTATTCTGGACTTCGTACAGATAATTGCATCCGTTCTCTAGTTTCAATTCCCTATTTAAAAGTAATTGCCGCGGTAACAACGGAGACATGTTTATGCTTTCCGTTAGACGGTTCTCCACGATTTCTACCAAGTCCAAGGCTTTTTCCTTGTTGATATTCCCGTGCAGTAGACACTCGATGTGCATCTTGGATAAAATTTGTGGGATAAATGCTTCTAGTCTATCGACGGTTAATTCTGTAAAATAAGAATCTCTTTCAGTAAAGTGATCGGTTAAAATTACACTAAAAAACGCGATCGAATAAATTCGTCATCCTTGTTCGGATGCGTAGGTTATTACAACATAGTACAAAATGAGATAATAAGGAAAACTTACGATCTGTAGCAGCCAATAATTCTTGTTTGGTCCACGAATGCTCCGTTAATAATACTGCCAAGTAATAAACTGCATGATGGTAAGGTTGTTCCGCAGCGAAATTTTTCAAAGATCTAATATACTAAAATATCCAAAAATTACTCAAAACGCCCCTTAAATACCAAAATCATACAAACATTCTCTTTATAAATCTCAAATCGTTTGGGATCAACCTTGAAATTCGTTAACTTGTCCATAATTTTATCCAAAAATATATTCTGTTTGTCATTAAATCCACTTACGCCTAGCTAAAACCGAAATTTTATTTTTGTAATCGACTTAACGGACGATTAACTTACGATTAATCCGTATTTTGTATTGCTCAATTCGTACTTTAATCCGGCTATTTCCGCCGCGTAAGTGTATTGATTCAAGGCATCTCTAAATAATTGCACGAACATATGGGTGAGATTACAATTCATCGGGTCCAAGTATGCCAATGGACTGAAATAAACATTGAATTAATTGCGAGACAATATTAACGAATTCTTCTTTTTTTAATAGAAGCAGTTATAGATTTTCGTTATTATGTGTACACCGCCACAACTAAAGCTATTTTCTTTACTATTGGAGCTACAAAAACAATTGAATTTAAGATTTAGTAGTCTTTTATCTTTAGCTTCTCTTTATTGCAATAATTTTTTGTGATGGCCATTTCGACCTTCTAAGGGTTGGGATGTTTGCTTTAAATATTAGGACGCTATGTTTAACATTGAGAAACTAACAAAAAACAACAAAGAATGTTCCGATTGCCATCTTAGAAATAGAATATTGGATGCTCCAATTTACTCGACTTTGTAGCTCCAATAATAAAGCTAGCCTTGTAACGGCGAGGAAATAATTTAAACATAGCATCTGTACTTCCTACTAATACATACCTAACAAAATCAAACAATAAATTAGCTTTCGGTAACAAAAATTTATCATCTTGTTTAAACCAAACTCTTGTGATTGCAGTATCCTTGATAATTATTGGCATTTCTGTTACCTACAAATATTAACCAAGTATTAATGACGTGCACACGCTTTATTGCTACCTAAAAAGTCATCTCATCTTTTTGTTTCGTTATGAAGAAATACAACTAAGAACATAATAAAAACCTTCGTTTTATCGAATTAATTATAGATTGAATGCATAAAATTCCGTAAAACAAATGATTTTACGTCGGCACGCTCGCACGGCTACGAGTGGTAGAAAGTCTCAAGGGGAGACAAAACATAAAAATGTCACTGTACAAATATACGCATTAACAAAAAAGGAATACTATGACGTTATTCCAACCGTTGAGAAATTACATTGAACCTTACCATAATTTATGATAATAAAAACATAATAATAATTCCATAAATTTTGACACTTACGTCTTTATCTAACTGATACAAATCAAATGTGGTTGGTATAAATTCGTTTTTGTCCGGAATTCTTAATTCATCTGACAATTCAACGTCTTTCCAATCCTGAAAAATGTCAAAAACGCTACTAGTTTGCCAATTTAAGCGATTTCATAGTAGCAACATTAACGAACATAGCAACAGCGGCTCGTTAATTTGAATCACCTTGTACCCTTACCTTTATCGTTTCTTCCGGTAAATGTGTAATTTTGTAGTCCGTGCCATACCAGGGTTCCTTTTTATCAGTAATGTTAGCAAATTGCTTCGCAATCATTCCAATTCTAGAGAGCAATGATAGAATATTGTTAGTTGTGCTTGTTTAACATTTTTTTAAGTTAAAGAATCAGTCGTTACGTTTTATAAGAAAACTCTTGCCAAAAATAAAGAAAAATATCACAAATTGTAATTTAACGAAATGTATTGAAAACATTTCCAATAGAATTGACGTATCTCATACATACCGGATATTATCAGGATTGAAATCGTTGAGAAGCTTTTCAATTATATCCGGTCTCCAATCCGACAACAAGTACGAAGCAGATAAAACTTCTTCTAATGGGAAATTCTACGTACATGTATAAATGTCAGTCATCTATCTATCCCGAAAGATCAACTTACCTGTAAATTATAAGCTAAAGAGACTATGTAGCTTCTAGGACTCTCTTTATCTTTAAACCGGAAACCCATCGTCAATATATCCTTTTGTTCTTCATGAACCCATAATAGGGGACCGGTTTCCTTTAGCATTTTTATATACTACAAACAATTTATTCGGATGCTTCCACTTGTAATAATTTACGGTACATACCTGGAAGATTAATCTAACTATATCATCAATGTGTTTGATACCTTCTTCCGTTAGATCTACAGATATTCCAAAAAATCCGAACCCTCTCGGTGCTGGTCGATTTCCGGCGACAAGACTATTGCACCAACCCCTTTCTTTGAGTGCTGCCAACAGACTACCGGGTCCTTCGTGTCCTATCAAGTGACTTATGTAGTTGCCAGGCTAAGATGTTGTTAAATCAAATCAGTTAAAGCGATTTTGTGTAGGATAAAATGTGTGTCTTCGTAAGTGTATGAATTGGATAATTAAGATTACATCGTTTAAAACATTTTAATTCATTTTTTACGTTTTGCGTACTAGAATTTTGAATAACCCTGTATCTCATCTGCCAAATTAGCAAACATAACCTCAAAATTTAATGTCAACATAGTATTTATTATCCAATTTCAATGCTTATTAAGGCAAAGAGTAGAAAGTTTAATCGATTTAAAATATAATAAGTTTAACAAAAGCAAATCCAATTACGTTATGGAATTTCTCGATGATTATGAACACATCAATACCAACGCAAAACTTATATACACACCTGAAAATATACCAACAACTGCGACAAAGCAGGATTTTGCCGATATCGCTAAGGGCTGTAATTGCATAAGTTTATGTCGTGTCGAAACGGAATGCTCGTGTCTACATCATTTTCTCAATTACAATTACGATCTATTCTCAACAGAAGATTCAACGGAAAGTATACAAAATAATTACACGTTACTTAAAAGAGATATGCCCATATATGAATGTAATCAAAATTGTCTATGTTCAAAATTCTGTGGGAATCGTTTAGTACAATGTGGGCCTAGAAAAAATTTGAAGATTATCCCACAAGATGATTCAGATGAACAGAAAAGCAAAAAAGGTAAAGGTGCTGGATTATTTGCGAATGCGCCTATAAAAAATGGTAACTTTGTTTGTGAATACGCCGGTGAAGTGCTGTCAAAGAAAGAGGCAGATTATCGATTTAAAAATCAAGAAAAGAGAGATTTAATGAATTATATATTTTCTGTAAATGAAACGTTTGGAACTAACGTAATAAAAACGTTTGTAGATCCAACAGTCTTTGGTAACATTGGAAGGTATATAAACCATAGCTGCGATCCGAATTGTGAAGTAGTTCCAGTTAGAGTAAATTGCGTTATACCAAAACTTTGCATCTTTGCAAAGAGAGACATCGATGTAGATGAAGAGATTACATTTGATTATGGCGATGGCGCCCTAGGGTTTTCTCCATTTGATGAAACATTTGACAAAAAGAAAAAGTGTTTATGTGACTACGTTAATTGTAGAAAATATCTACCGTTTTGTAAAGAAGTATAATAAAGCACGAGTAAAACTTCCATACCTGCGATGTATAATACTCCAATAAGTCCGGCGAGGGGAACACAACATGAAGGTTCCTTAAATCCTTTATTGGTACCATATATGTACAAGTTCTTAATTGGTCATTCTCGAAAGGGTATTCATTCCATCTTGGTGCTTCCACGTCTTTATTTTCAACTTCGGAAAATAGTTCTACCACTATATTTTCTAATTCATCTAAGCTTTCTGTAAACAAATATACGAGGTCAGGCAAAAATATAGAAATTAGCTATTCTTTAAGAAATTTTTTATATTGAGATGATTTTATCATATTGCCTATATTGTATATTACCTTTTCCTAAAACAGCTAAGGACATAATATTCGAAGAATACCATGTACTATGAAATTTTAATAAAGCATCGCGGACATCAACGCCCTTTTCCTTCTGAGAAACATCCAAAGTATACTTATTTCCTAAAATACGAAAAGACAATAAAGCATAAAATATCCAAAAATAAACTGTTTTTGAATACCCGTTCCAAATTTGTGATATGGATGATCAGAATTGGCAGTGTGCTTATCTAATTGATCCATCCTCCATACGTCGCTAGTTAAATTTTTTTCGTGCTCAGAATGCACAGCGTTAAGTTCTCTACTAGTAGCACTTTCCGTAAATAAAGGTGCTTTAAAGAATTGTGAAAATCTAAATTAAGCCTATGGCATTAATTCTTATATTTAAAGGAGCTTTGTAATAGATACCTATCGAGCGCTTCCTTGAGATGAGTCGGAGCAACATCAAAGTAATAATTAGTATGATCAGTTGTTGTCGATGCATTGCTGCTGCCTCCATGCTCGCTTAAAAATTTATGGTAATTGTTTTCGTCCGGATACTTCTTAGTTCCCAGAAACAGCATATGTTCGCAAAAATGAGCTAGGCCTGGTATGTTATCAGGATCGCTGAGGTAACCTAAAATAACCGTTTAAGAAACAAATTCGATTTCTTAACCCTGCTGTTCTCCTTGGGTCTAGTTGACCCGAAATTGAAATCATGCTTTAGTCACTTTTATTTTTTTCACTAAATATTTCATATTCACATATTCACTAAATATTTATGTAAAGCACATGTAACCTATTATTGTCCTAATTGCAAGAAAGAAACTGTTGTGTTATTGTTCTAGTTTGTTAATTTTTAAATGTATAAATCGTTGTAGTAACAATGATAGCAAGGACTGTGGCGTAGTATGGTAAACAACACATAAGTATCGTCACCCTCCGCACCACACAAGTTTAATTTATTATATAGTAATGTAATAAATAGTCCGGGACGGCCGTTTCGAGGACACGAATGGTCCTCATCATCAACCGTATCGGTCACCGGTTGATGATGCGGACCATTCGTGTCCTCGAAACAGCCATCCCAGACTATTTATTATATTACTACATAATAAATTAAACTTGTGTGGTGCGGAGGGTGCCGATATTTATGTGTTGTTTATCATTTTAGTAGTAAATAAAATGAATAATGCATAAAACTTGCTGTTACTTTGGTCTGATTTCGTATTTCAGAGGATCGGGGCACTGTGACCTGAAGGGGTACAAGTGTGTAGTACGGTCGAGGAGAACAGCAAGGTTATTTGATTGAATACAGACTAACCGACGTTAACCTGCATTGCAGCTGCAGACTTATCCGTCGCAGGGTCACTAACAAGAAGCACCTTCATGTTATTAGGTAATATAATCCCTCTATACAATCGTTTGTCTTCATCGGATTTAATTATATTATCTATTCGTTTCAGAACTGTGCTCGACGAATTCACCATATTTTCAATCTTATGTGTTGTTACGAAGGAGCTGCAATACATGGTATTTCTAATTCGCCCAAGAAACCACAAAACACTAATTTAAGTACCTGTATAAACATAAAGTAGTTTTAAACTTTCCAAAATGTCTTTTGTACAAATTCACTAATATTTTCATTCGCGTGAAAAGTGGCATATGGATTAATTACTTTATAAACAAATAAAGGTTTAAAATTACTTCTTAAGCTTGCCTTTTTAACATTATAAGCCTTACACATCAACCAACGTACAACTCTTTGACCCTCTGTAGGCTGCCCCACAAAATACCACAACACTATTAGGTTTGTTCGTTCCGCCTAATTGCTTCAAGGATCAGTGTAAAAATATGCGTACATTAGGACCCGTGCAATTACACGAAAGGTGTTCGTTGGGATCGGTGCAGCTGCACTTTTTACACGCAGTCTAGAGTAGGAGTAAACCGAAATAAATAGCGTGAATTTAAATTTCAAATAAGTTGAATATTGCAACGAGCATCCAGTGACGTCATTTTACTGTACACCGAGTAAAAAGTGCAGCTCGAGCGAACGAACCTATTCTGCCTTTGTGTTCTCTGCCGGACCATATGAATATATGTGTGAGGTATGTGAGAGTGTGGGAATGATGAGATCACTACGAGATTGTTGATTCATTCATAAGGCGAGTGGCTAATTGCGCCTATTTGTCCAACATGCCATGATGCGTGCATCGCTCTATAGTAGCGTTCACAATGCGAAAGTAAACTTTAACATTATTTTCTGCATTTGGCTTTGAAATTTTACGTTACAATATGTTTGCCGTATTGCTCCGGAACCCTAATTTCTGCTTGCCGGATGAGCTTACAGCACAGAATAACTTGCGAATATAGTTAGGGGTAAATCATATTGCAGCGCCTCTCGTAACTGTACCGAAACTAGAAGTAAAGCGCGATATTTGAATTTGAAGTAAATAAATATTTATAAATATTTAAAAATTTGAATTTGAAGTAATTCAAATTAATATCATAAAAAACGCTGTGGCGTGAGTAACTTTTAATTTAATTGGATTTCAATTAAATATTAGTTACACTACAAGTGCGAATGAAGACCTACTTAATCTGAATGATATAATAAAATAATTAATGCTTTCTTTGTTTAATACCACGATGTTTAGTGAAATATGTCCAATAAAGGAAATTGATTTAATTTTAATATTTATATATATATATATAATATAATTTTAATTAGGTATCATTATTATTATATATGACACGAATGCGAGTTGTTCCGGAGCTATTCCGGAGTAGCTTTTCTAGGTAATCGAATTATTATCAACTCAGGCGCTATTTGAAATTATTACAGCGACTTCCTGACAAAATGAGAAAAATTGATGACGTTTTCTCCATGAGAATTTGATAATAAAGCAATTTTAAAACATTGACTTGAAGATTCTTCTTATCGTATATTAAATAATTCGCTTATTAAACGAGTGAGTCTTCGTACTTCAAGATTACGCGTGGTTCCAGAAGACACCTTATAACTAAGCCCGTATAAACGCCCAAATTAGCAGAGACTAGACAGACTCGTGTTTATTCGTCTGATGAGAATGGGTTCGTGTTGCCTACTAGTTTCCCCGAGAGTCGACAAAACACGAGTCTGTCTAGTCTCTGCTAATTTCGTGAAGCACGACTCGTTTCTGCAGGCTTACTCATAGCTATGATTTAGAATTTTGTGAATTAAGATTCTTCTGCAAATATTATTTTTTCCTTCGAGAATTATATAATTAATTAATGCTCTTTACCAAATTCTTTTTTCACGGAATATCCAAAGAAACCTGGGGCAATCTGAAAAATAAGCTGCTGAACATGAAACAAAAGATTGGGAATTGATAAGTTTGTACGCGGGCGCCTTACCTATATCTTGTTTACAGTAGTTAAGGCTTACTTGAATAAAAATTGATGCTTTATTTTTATATTTAAAAAGAAAATTAAAGAAAAAAGAAGTACGCCCGAGCAGGGACTTGAACCCTGGACCCTTGGATTAAAAGTCCAATGCTCTACCGACTGAGCTACCCGGGCACTTACAGAAGTATATTCCTATTATGTTAATAATAATTTATATTCCAAAAAAAATTGTAATTTAAAATCTTATAAAATATAAGTAATACTGTATGAAAATATCAAATTTGCTATAATTTAAAATGTTTAGACATAATGTGTTTGATGCAGGTCAGTGGCATAGCGTGGGTTTCAGCCGCCCGAGGCGTAAGCCAATTTCGCTGCTCCCTTATTTACATATTTAAATCCAAAAGGCTCCAAAAGTTACAGAAATTCTAAAAAAATTTTCGACAAGAATAAATTTGGTATTTATTGTTTGTTGCCTATCGCATCACATAGTCCTTGTTCAATAGACCAAGATAGCCTAATTGGTTAACCTTAAAGTACTTATTGATCTTATTTATTTCTTATATATTTTTTCTAATAATGATAGCAAGGAACACTAGAAACATAAAGGAAACAGCCGTCCCGGACTAATTATTATATTACTATATAATAAATTAAACTTGTGTGGTGCGGAGGGTGCCGATACTTATAATTTTTCTAATTAATTAATTATTAATTTCGAAAAACTCTTCTTACAACTAGCATTGCTCATGGCGATCGTGAGGAATATTCGTAGCATTATTTATAACATCGGGCAGAGTATCTTCCAGTTTGCATTTCACAGTAAATTGTAATAATCCAAATAAGCCCGCATTAATTAATTTATTTTTGTTGCCCGTGGCACCTACGAAAGCCCGTGGCCGATCTCGTTCGAGCTTCATTAATTTAACAATTACAAGTCATAACACGCATTAAAGAAAATTAAGAATTGTAGCAATTTTTGGTGAATAAAGCTTTCTTCTAATTCCGACCGCAAAATAAAACATGGGGAATTACCCCAAGACAACTGGTTAATGCAGACAGTGTGGCCAGTCGCTAGAGCGAGCACTTAAAGAAAGGGTTCCATTACAGATTAAATAATAAGTTCCGTGCTTATTTTAATCGGTACGAATTGTAAGTGCAGCAAAAATATGAAATTAAATAGTTGAGATTAAAAGATATTAATTTATTTTGAAATTTTGCCGCCCCCACAAACAGTGCCGCCCGTGGCGACCTGCTCCCCTTACTCTCCACCACTGACAAAGGTCTTTCACAACTATGATAGGGAAGAAAATTAATCTAAAAGTAAATTCGAATTTTCGATTCTAAAAAATTAAAATCTGGAATTTTAGAAAAAGGAAAAAGATCCAAAACCAATCATAGAGATGGTGAGGTCCCACCGAGATTTGAACTCGGATCGCTGGATTCAGAGTCCAGAGTGCTAACCATTACACCATGGGACCTTTAAGAAACTGCTTTTTATACCATCTATTTTAAGAGAAGTATTTCCAGAACAATCATTTTTACAAGTAAAATGATATAAAATTATTTTTCCATTTAAAGAACTCAATAGAAGGTATCCGCATCTGTTAAAAGAACAAAAATGATTAATTGATGATTTCCCCGACAAATCGTGAGAAGAATCACGTTGCTTTAGTAGGATTACATCATAAGTTGACAACAGTTGACAGTTGTCCTTCGTACAAGAAAGGTTAAGTAAGTTTCAAATTACAGTGTTGGACCAGGTTCGGCGAAGGCAAAATGCGTTTAGCTTAATCAACCGATTTAAATTATTCCACACAATATGACTGTGCAAAAGCATAAGCTTAAAATGGTCGATATCTAGCGATTTATGATATGCCATTTAATCCGTTTCCTTTAATCGCTTTCATCTCGCTAAGTACTCGTACTGCACACCATGCCAAGGTATTATGAAAGCACCATAATATTTAACTTTACATGGGACCAAGTGGCGCAAGCTTTCTGGAAACGATACCCTAATCCAAACAGGTACGTATGTTCCAACTCGTACATCTTAAGCAAATTCGGATGTAATTTTTCAGTAAACATGTCTTGAGTGAAGATACGGTAGTAAGAAAGATCGAATCGGGAAAGCTTTTCACTAAAAGGCTGTTAAGTAAGACGAATTCTATTCCAAAATGGGCTGAAAGGTTCTTTAGCGGATCTCATATTTATATTATTGAAGAGTCAACAGTTGACCCCCATAATAAAGTTCTTGTAACGTACACGAGAAATCTCGGTTACACTAAAGTTATGGTACGTAGATTAATGTTAAATTTACGCGTGCGGATATTAATTATTTTTCTGTGTAGAGTATCACCGAGAAAGTTGTATACAAAGCATGTGACACGCATGCAGACCATACTGTCGCAGTTAGGTCGGCTTGGATTGATTCGCAAGTGACTGGCTTTAGTCGAGCAATATGTGCTTTTGGTTATGAAAGATTCAAGAAGAATTGTTCGAAAATGGTAAGTAATTATTATATAATCATATAACTTCGGAATTTCATCCATGTTTAGATCATTTTTTTTATCAGAGCATCCGATAAGGAAGACATCACCTTTATATTTAGTATATAAATAACATTCCAACAGTGTTGATAAGATTATCCTCGTAATCTCCTTACATAAATAAACAACGCCCAATGTAATGATATTTCTGTTTGTACAGGTCGGAGGTTTTAACTATGTATTATCGACTATGTTTCCTTTACAAAACATGATAACACCGCATTCGACTACAACGAGCAAGTTCAAAGGTGTGGCGAAAAATGCCTCGGAACTTGCAAAGGCGAAAGCTGCCCCGATATACGCATCTTTACATCCCAATCAATCTTAATTCTTTATGTTAGAATAAAACGGTATATTTTATTGCTATTGTAAATATTAAATTAGGCTAAATTTTAACACGTACATTGTTTAATTTTTCACTTAGACGTGGTTACAATAAAATAAACTTGTAGAAACCTTAGACGGAAGTTGTGGAAAGTATAAAGCTATTTTTGAATAGGTTATCGTCACTTTCTTTTCTATGTTTCGGTGATGTTTAAATAACACCGAAATCCCAACATTAGCTTATATGAAATAGAATAATCGTAGAAATACAAACATAAGGTATGCCATGTAGATTTTAGTTATCATCTTCTTGCGATCTGCTTTGTAGCAAAGTATTTAAAGTAAGACGATGAAAAATGATATTTCAAACACAAGTTACCTATTCGAGTGAAGTACAGTCTGATATGAAAGGTTATTAATATTGAAATTTTACAAAAAGAATAAATTGTCTAGCATGTGATTCCTCTTACTTTCTCATTTAAAATAGATAAATAGATATAACTATGCTAATTAGACCTAATTAAATTCCTAAACGTTTATTGATTTGATTTTTTTTTACAATGTACATGTTTTCTTATGTTTCTTAGAGATGGATTAGCTCAGAAAAATATATCGTGTCGTGCTATTCAAAGAAAATCGAATGAAAAGTAATCGTATATAGGATTTAGAGATAAGGTTTTCTCCTTTTCTTTTCTCGAGACGCCGCAGCTCTAAGAGTTTCGGCTTTGAAAAACTTTTCAAATAAAAAATATTCGGAGATAAATGCTTTTTTCCAAGTATACAAGGTGTTCAGTTTCCGCGGCGTACGATACAAATTTATATTAGCTATCTTAGTTTTTTTTTATAAACATTTCCTTCATCATTCTTGAGTAAATTCAGTATGAAGCTATGTTTGATGTTTTTTTCTTTTTTTTTTTCATAAATATGTCTATTTGCGAACATTTTCAACTTGTCCATTATATTTTGTAAAAATATACAGAGCGTTCAATTTAAAAAAAATTGAAACAACACGAATCAACTTAGCAACGATATCTAATCGATGATAAAATTTAAATCACCACCCTAGTGTATAAGATATTGAAGATATCGGTCGTTATAAAAACAGAATTTCGCAAAAATCTCAAATTATATCAATTATCTCAAAAGCTAAGATAGATAGGTGAAAGTTGCCATAAATTGAGACGCCCCTCAAGTCCCAATAATTTACAGAGGATCGCTTAGGTTTCTCTAATTTCTTACAAATTTTTGTTGTTTTAGTGTATTAGTGTTATCTGATCCATCTCGTATATTTTTCGTCGCAAGAACTTGCTTCTTTTTAACATGTGATCAAAGAGAAACATTTATGTAAATACGTTGTAGTTGGTTTATGCTATGCTGCTTTCAATTTAGAAATTATCTTAATATATACGCATATAAAATAAATTTTTCCGCGTTACAATTGTATTCTATTTTAGAAACTTTAACGTTAATATTAACGATATACGCATCGTATCTTTAGCAGGAAAGTCTGATAGATACACCATTTTGTACTGCGTAAAATCAGCGTCAATCTTCGATTCGTAGAGTACAAGATCGATTCTAAAATTTACGGTACGTTAATGAAATTTCAGGGTGCTAATGAGTGTTCTAATAATTTATGGAAACCTCGTCAATAGATTTCAACCTATTCAAAATCATAACTGGGGCCTCGCGATTATTCAGGTTTCGGTTGATTTAGTCTCTCTGGTATAATTATCAGCAATTATCGATCTAGAGCGGCCCCAAGATATATTTTGGTGCTTAGAATTACGTAAGCAGTGTAGTGAAATAATCAATAATGTGATATTGATTTTTTTTTATTTATATACAGTGTGTCCCGGATTGAGTTCAAAGGACTTGGAAATTTTTCGAATATGGATTTTCATATTTTTTGGAATATCGCCATTGCTTGGTTGGAAACTTATTTGTAGTTTGCTTTAGATTTTTTTTTTTAATCAAATAGGCCTTTAGAGTTGAGCAAAAATTATTTTCGTGTTGGGTAAAGTACCTTTTCCGTTCACAGCACGTCAAAGTGTTACGGGGAAAATTTGTTCAGATTGAAAAGTTATAGCGTTATGCAAATTTTCAGAATTATCCGCCTACTTTGATAATAGAAGTGGAAAGTAGGAGAAAATTCTTTATTGTTATTTACAAGTACATGATAAATTTTAGATGAGAAAACAGGGTGCAAGGAAATTTTCAAATAAATTTTTTTTTACAGTTTATTAAAAAAAGAAATTACTCCATTTGGCTTCCTCCAAGAGCTGCACATGTTTCTGTCCTAACTCTAATAAAATCGTTTTATACTTTCGCTATGGTCATTGGGTTCAGCATTCCTAATTTTTTATATATAAATAAAAATCCAAAGGGGTCAAATCCGGTGATCTCGCTGGCTAATGTCGTCCAATCCACCTTTTTGAAAAGTGCTGATTCAACAAATTTGTAATTAAGCGAGTTGAATAAGCTGGACATCCGTCTTATTGAAAATGAAAATCTTCTAAATTTCTTCCATGGCAGGTAAAAAAAAAATCGAGCACAACCAAATAGATATCTTTGTTTAAATTAGTGTAAAAAAAAGTATGGGCCAATAATTTTATCGTACCTTATTGTACACCATACATCTACTTTCTTGTATCGTTGACTATACGAAAATGTGGATTCTCACGAGACCAACACCTACAATTTTGTGAAGACGGGATGCCATTAGTTGATTCATCCGAAAAAAATATTTCTTATAAAAATGAATACTTTATCTGAAACGTAAATAGTTTTTGCTGAACTGTAAAAGCCTACTTGATTTTATCGGGTGAAAGCAAACTAAAAATAACTCAATCCGGGGACACGCTGTATATTAATAATACAATAATTCGAGATTATTGTACATAGTGACTGAATTGGTGTATCTTTTTATTAAGATTATTTTAATTTCTAATTCGTGAAAAAGGTACGTTGTACGATCACTGCCACTTTAACTTAGAGTTTAGATTCATCATGTTATGTACTACAAAAATAATTTTAATTCACTTCTTTATTAACAGATATAAAAGCGTTTTCTCAATGTTGTAAAAAATATAAAATACTATATGCGAATCTGCATTCCATTTAATTTCTCGTTTTGAGACATATGTTATACCGAATAATAATAATATACACGGCAAGAAGGAATAGTTTACTAGAAAATAAACTTAAATTATATTAATTATTATATACATTTATCTATTTGAAAATTTGTTCATATATCTATATGAATTGCCTTCTTTTTATTATATTATAGTGGATATCAGGGTCATCTTCATTGCTTTCCTACGACAACGCAGCTCGAATTTGTAGAATAACGCGCGCGTAGTAATTCCAGAACGTTTACATTGTACGTATTTTATAAGGATGTGCATTGTTCGCACGTTAGGATATATATAAAAAAAACTTTTGAGTTTTAGCTTAAGTATTAATTTTTAAGCATTTAGTACTTCCACAAGAATTAAAACATGAATCCAATTGGCAGAAATTAATATACATATTAAGTTAATTTAAGATTGAAAAATATGTTAACTCTTTCCATAAGCGATTGTTAGGGTACGAGGTTTTAACTGTATATGCCTAAAATATATTAATTCTACGTAGTGAAATACGAACTTTTTAACATATGCTGTAAGATATGTCTACCTATACTTTTAATGTACAAAGGATTTAGCTTGTGGTAATTGTATTGATCACTATTGGTGTTTAGAAATATAATAATTACATAGTCGTAAGGTGTTCTTATTTATTTATACTGTTTAAATTGATGAACGGAAACAAAAATTATAATAAACAAGAAGTAAATCGAATAAAACATTTTATAAAGGAATAAATTCAATAAAATTCAAGTCATTTTTAGTGAGCAACTGCCGCGCAGTATGCCATTCGTTGGAATGTTATCGCGTTCTTAAAATTTCCTAAAAATAAAAGAAAGATAAAGATTTATTTAAAAAAAAGGAACGAAGTTAAAGAATTGTTTCATTTTCGAGTAAGTACACACAGAATTTTTCAATTTAAACTTTATTTGAAAAAATATATATCGTGAAAAAGCAACAAAAATAAATTCATGTAAATCGGTCTAAGGCTTTAAGTTTACTTTTACGCGATGGTAAGCATTATTCAAAAAACCTCTGAAATTCCATATGTTATCGATTGTATCGGGTTGGGTATTGTACGAGGAATCGATAGCTTTGGCCCATATTTCAACCTAAAATCATCAAAAAGTAGCACGGGCAAATGAATCTCCTTCTACAGAGAACGTCTTACAGTTTTTTGTCCCTGAGCAACTGGTATTCTGGCCGACCAAAGTGTCCAAGACCAATGATGGGGCGGTTCGGCATTTTCTTGATGATCGAAATCTGCGACATGCCATTCTTTACCGCCATCGACAGTTACATCGACTCTAATAATTTTTTTGCCGCCACCAGACCAAGCGTATCCTAAAATAGGAATTGCAGGAACATTAAATGCAATCTCTACAAGCTGATTTTTGAATATAATACGTACCTTTGACTGTAATATGACCATCCTTTACTACCACGGACTCCCCGTTGGCAGGTTTACAAATGGCAGAAATCACAGGTAGTTCCTGAATAGAAGGTAGCTTACTTAAATCAATCTTAGAGGCGTCTGCGCTAGGTGAAACGCCTTTATAGTCTTTTTGCTGCCAATGGGAATCGCATTCATTTTTGGCCACAAAAATTCTTCCTAAAATGTAATTCGGCATTAAAGGTTTCAGAGGTTATGACAAGCTTTAAAGCTTTTTTTTTATGATAATTGGTATCTAGGGATCGTAGGCCATGTTCCTCAATGCTACATGTACAAACTTGAAATGTTAACAAGGATTCACATTTCACATCCTGGAGGCTATCGGGATGACTAACACTTTAAACATAATACAAAAACGGCCAATGGGCTATAGCCATTGCGCGGTGTGCGGTTTACCCGCACAGGTAATCTAGGGATGGGATGAATCTTACACACCCAATACGCAATACAAATAAAGAAAAACCAAATCTCATTTAATTCATGGTAGCAGCAAGGACTGTAGGGTAGAAACAGCTGTTCCGGATTAGCAAATTAAACTTCTGAGCTGCAGAGCGTGCCGATACTTTAGTGTTGGTTTACACGCTCTTGTAAATATAAACGTACCCAACCATTTAACATTTCTGGCGCCTACTGTTCCTGGAACTATAGCTCTTATAGGGAAACCGTGGTCTCGCGGTATCGGTTCGCCATTCATCTCGTAAGCCAATAAAACATCGCCGTATTTATCTAGTGCTTTATAAAACGGGATCGAAGCCGTGTAAGGATTGTTTGCAGTGTCCGAGTCCAAACCTCCGAACTGTAAATTTTACATCGGTGACAAACTAACTAAGCATTAATTTAATACGTACATGGACATGATGAAATCCCTGCGTGGTGTCATCAATACCTACTGATTTTAAAACGTCAACCAATCGAACGCCTGTCCATGTCGCATTACCAACTGCGCTAAGGCTCCAACTTAGTCCTTTAACTTCCTTTACCTAGCAGCAAATTATAACAGATCTGCTTTCAAAAAAAAAAGGAAAAAAAAAAGTATTTATAATAAATTACAAAAAACAAACCGTTAATTTTTAGAGAGCATTGAATGTAATACAAAAATAGTTTGGCACGAGCTGCCACCACTCAAATATGCATAGGCTGTTGTAAAAAAAGAAACGTTCTATTAATAATACAATTGCATATGTGGTTAAACACAATTAATACTATAAGCTAAAGGTTGTTATAATGCGAGTATTTAGCGTAAAAAAAACACGTAGCAATATTTTGCAATATGCAGCTTTTGATAACAGAAACTATCTTGATTTCTACACAGTATTGATTATTACAGGGCGAGTCATTTTCGGAGATTCGGAGAATTCTGCCTTTCTAAATGGAGATTCTTCAACACAATTTTCTTTCTTGGCATGAGTTGTAATTATAATTTAAAATTATACTGAAATCTACAGGATGTCTCAGAAGTTCCTAATTACCACAAATCGCACTTTGTTCAAATGTTTAAGCTACATATACAGGTTTTGCACCCCTCCAAAACGAAAGGAGAACATTTTAAATTACTTTGACGAGGAATTTAGATCGAGTGTGAGAAGAGCCGCTAACCATCTACAAATAATACCAAGTCTTGTTTGGAGGACGCTGAGACCCGATCAGCGCCATCCTTACTACGTTCAGCGTGTCCAAAGCTTATTACCTGATGATTTTCCACGTTTGAAGGGTATTTTGTGACTGGTTTGCAGACCAAGTACACAATGATCCGCACTTTTCAGAAAAGATTTTATGGTCAGACGAAGCTACGTTTACAAGAAAAAGCGTCCTAAATCAATGGAATTCTCATATTTGGGCATCTGACAATCCACACGCACACCCCTTCGATTAAATGCGGATGGATTCTTATATTTCTTAAACAAACTATGACCTCTTATTGGGGTCGCTATAACGCTTATATTTGATTGCAAATATGTTAGAAATGTTGTAAAACTAATATACAGAGTGTTCTATTTGAAAAAGGAAATGCCTTTTCAACAAAAGACAATGTAAAATTACGCTCATTTCAAATCAGTACGACAGCTACCTAGACCTAGTATCAAACATCACAATCAGATCTCATAACAAGGAAAGTATTCCACTCACAAAGGCACAATTTTCCAATTCCGCGGAGACTTATCCTCTAGATGACAAAACAACAATAACAACAGCGCAGCTTGAGCCATCGATTAAAAAAAAACCATCGTCCAGGTTGTCTTAAAACTCGTGAAGATTATTGTAGTGAATGTCACTGCGTTTTTTCAAAACTACAGACAAAGTACGCAAAGTTATAAGTTCTCGGTTACTATGAAACTGGTGTGAATATTTTCTTCGAAAATGGTTTTTATTTTGCTAATAGAAAAAAATCTCCGCAAGTTTTGAAACATCCTATATAATACAACTAATGGTAATAATACATCAGCATTTCCGCTCTAACAGAAAATGGAATTTAATTGAAAAACCTTATTCATTTCCCTCCTTCTGTTACCAGCACACATCAGAGTAGTGGAAATAGTATGCTTCGGCAGCTTCTTGAGATCCTCAAGACGTAACGTCTTGATCTCTGTTCTTCCTTCGATTTCGATTTCCAACTCGTACGTTTCGGGATCAACCTCTGGTACAGGCAAATGGTTTCTAACATAAAATATTTCACTGGAATGAATAGATATGTTTAGGGAACACTGTAATGTTCATTGGTATACTTTGGCGTGTAAAAGTTTTCAATTAATAAAGATGATGGAGGTTCAGCATTGAAAGGTTTCTCTGTATGCATCTCTAGCACCTTATGTCTTTGTGGATCAGATGAGTAGGGATCATCCATATTATGTAATGCGTGCTTAGATTCTTCCTCCGATATATTACCTAAAAACAAACAAGAAATTCTAATACTAATATAAAAGTTTAGATCTCCATCTAAGGATGATTATTACCTATCCGCATAGATTCTAATATTCCATAAATTTGTGCCGTTTTATGTATCCCGTATAACAACCAGAATGGTTCTAGCGACGAACCTGCCGCCATCATAATTTGGTTTCCGCCAGGATGTTGGGCGATAAAATTTGTAATATCGTAAACACCACGTTTGTACGTTACCCAAACTCTTGTTTCCCTTAAAAAGGAAAAAATCGTTTTTAACTTGATTATAGTGAACTTAAATCAAATATACATGTCAGAATGCTTGAGCACATCTTCTATGGAATAGTTCGGCAAATCTTCTCTAAAAGCTCCTGCTTTATCTTCGAGCAAATTTTGTTGCAAAGTATGCGAAGTACTTTGCAATAAAGCGCGTTCTTTCTGCGATGCTGAAATGCTTACATCTACCGAAATTGTTATAATTAAACGAAGATATCTTACCGTGGTATTTATAATATATTAAAGCAGCTGCGCCTGTTCCTAATGCTGCGTATTTTAAGAAACTGCCTTTTTTATTCTTATAATTATTTCCTGTATCGGTGTTAAAATTCGCTACGTGACTCGAGCATATTATTTGCTGATTTCTAAACAGTTTCAAGATGTTAATTCTGTAAACATGCACTCTATAAATAAAGCGATTATAATTATAATTAGAGGGTACCTTCTTGTAATTTGAGTCATTTTGCGAACGATTGATTATTCTTATTCTAAATCCAAGCATTGGTACGCGGAATACGCCAAAAATTACCGAAAAAGAACTAGCTACACGTACGATGGCACAAAAGTATTGTGAAAGTCTACGTATGAAAATAAATTACATCATATGATAATATTAAAGATACACATAACAACAATACAAATACATGATTAATTGTTAATAACTTTTGACATTCCGTATGATAGAATTTGTATTCATTTGAATATGTGCAAATCGTAGATTTGGGACTTTTAACGTTTATTTGTTGGTAACATATATAAAAAAAAATGTATAGGTGTTCAGCGAAATCGTTTTTGCAGAACCAATCTTTCTGGGTCAATTAAATGATACATTATTATTTATTATATTTTGAGAATAGAAGCATAAATAAGAACTTGTCACCGAGTTATAATGGACGTAACTACGCTCGAATATATTAGTAATGGTTATCCAAAAATATAAACGCAACTTTAGAAAAATCAATAAGAAAAAGTTCGAATGAAAAATCTAAACACATTCTCACAGTAAGTGTATGTGACCTTAGAGAATTCTAAAATATTCATAATTTTAGGAGTAAAAATATTTGTACAGCGCTTAGCAAGTAACCCGGCGATCGTGTTAAAAACACATCGCGCTTAAATGGCTGAATGCGACATTTGTAACATTTCTGTCATGCTTGTCATTTAGTTCCTGTGGTTTATAAATAATGGGTGTAAAATGGACGTTTTTCTGGACGGTGTACTATCAGTAACATTATCCAACGAATGTGATATGCCACTATTTCTTATAAATACAGTATGGGTGGGTGTATAGGTGTAAACCGTAGAAGCGATGCGATAGATGATTCTTCAGGGTCAAATTCTAGACCTTACACTGGTAAGCTTAACCTTGCATCGCTATTCACTTATCTCGTATAAACTACAAAAAGGTAACGTAACAGGTAGTACGCGCAAAAATCATCCATTGTGCCATGAGACAATACGTTGGAAATCCGATGTGCCATTAACAGAAGGACAGTTAAGGAGCAAACGTGATGAGTTTTGGGACACCGCTCCTGCTTTCGAAGGACGAAAGGAAATTTGGGACGCACTTCGCGCAGCTGCCGTCGCCGCGGAGACTAAAGATTACGAATTAGCGCAGGCTATCTTAGACGGGGCAAGCGTCTCAGTTCCTAACGGTTATTTAACAGAATGTTACGATGAATTAGGAGCCAGGTATCAAGTACCGATTTACTGTCTATCGTACCCGATTAATATAGTAAAAGAGGATAGTGGGAGAGATTCACCTGCGGAATGCTCCGAACCTGTCGATGGTGGTACAGAAACTATACTTAAATTACGTTTATCGCATAAATGTACAGATGTTAAATTAGCGGTTTATTCCACAGATACTATAAGTGTGTGTAAAAAGAAGTTACAGGTAATGTTTATTATTCGGTTGTCGCGTATTATGTAATTGATTTTTTTTCTTTTTAGAGTCAAGAAGGTATAGAATCGTCAAGACAACGATGGTTTTTCGGTGGAAAATTGCTGGGGGATAAGCTTCACGTCGAGGAAGCTAAAATACCTACAGGCTATGTAATTCAAGTTATTGTTAATACTGAATTCTCAAAAATGGACTCATGAGATTTACACGGTTTCCTTGTTGATGCTAAGGTAAATTTCTTTATTGACATTTTATCTACACGATCAATACACACTTCGTGCTGTAAACAAACGTACACTCAAAACAAAACATTAATTACACTAATAGAATATCAATAGGTGATTTACTTCGATTAATGTGTTGGTGAATAATTAATAAGATCTCTATATCTAGTATTGAGTCTGGCAGTACGTTACAGACGCGAATACATGCTTAAAATATTAAATAATTCCCCATCTAGTTGTTGGTAACGTCGATTTTTTATTTTTATTTGATATCATTTAGCTTGTATAACATTATTTGCTGCACGCATTTATTTATAGAATATAATCGATAAATTCACGTGCATATAAGACGCAAATGATAGGCATTTATCTGTATTATGTTAAATAATTTATATACTGTATTTATGTAAATAACGTATTTGCAAGTGCGTCTCTTATATGACTCGAATTAGATCTCCAATCGATATATACGTAATTAAATAAGGTGCTAATTTAAACATATTTTCAGCTCAAATACATAAGGCGCCGTTATCTATCCTTGTTGCTAACTTTGAAGTCCGTGTTGATGTGACAGAAATTACTGTAACTCATTGGTACGCCCGATGTACGAATTAGATCTTAATTTTTTTTCTTCTCGTTTAATAGCTTTAAATAACGAAGGTGTAATTTAAAAACATTACACTACGCGCAAATAACGAGAGAGATACTATAATTAAACAGCAATTAACGTAATTACAATTATCTGTATTGAACTAATATGAGCCGTAAATTGGATTTACATAATATGTTTACATTGGATGTAAAAATATTTGCTTCTAAGATACTGAGAATATTATACGGTGTGTTCGCCTAGTACGTAGAGCGGAAGATAATTCCTTTTCTTTTAAATTAAAGATACTCGGAAAATTCGGAAATTAAAGATATTCGCAAACAAGTGTCGCGTAACATAAAATTGTGCTCAAATATACAGACAACATTCCATATACCTCTATCTATCTTAATTTTTGACATAATTGACATAATCTCAGATCTTTGCGCTGTTTCTTTAATTACCGGATATCTTAAAGCTCTTACGCAAAACTTATCTCCGAATATTTTTTTTGTAGATTACTAAGGAAAGGAATTATCTTCCGCCCGCGCACTCGAGGTATATGTACACCGTGTTCCGAAAATAATTCAAATACGACAATTACAAAATACAGGAAGTCCGTTTTAAATTGCCTTCCTAATTCTTGTTGTAGTTCATAGTACATGACATTAGTGTTTGCCTTTTTTTTCTGAAAAAGAATATAAGAAGGCTACAATTCAAATTATAATTTTAATAATTCCATCGCGCCTTATTCTATATTATTTTGTATTGCGATACAAAGATCAAAAAATTAGAATTAAACGTGTTCTTGGTTTGGACCGTGTCATGTCGTTTTTTTCTTAAGCGAAAACTCAACGTTTCGGCCACAACCTTTTAGGGCTTCTTCAGGAGAGGAAAAGGTGGTAGGCAACAATTAGCACGGTAAACCTGTAAACCACACCAGAGGCGAAACTAACCGAGCGGTAAACAGTTGATCTCGGTAACCCAGCATGTGAACCATGCCCGAGGCGAAAATCAACTGATTTGGTTAGGCGAGGATGGACCGTTATGGATGGCGGGTTTCCATATGTCTGCGAGGATGTAACCTGCGTCCCTATTGACATTCTTAGGATGTTTAAGGATCTCTATGGACTCTCTAATTTTTCGATTGTAATTGTGAGTAAGTAATGAAGTCGCACTGAATAATATCTAGATGATGTTCTAGATCCAAACCACACGAACAAGGGATTCTACAAACACCTTTATTTAGAATTTTGGATGGAAGAACTGTTGCCAACCATCTTTGCATCTCCTCCCATATGGTTGTGGTCGAAACGGCGAGTTTTTGTTTAACAAAAAAACGACATTTCACGGTCCGAACCAGGAACACGTTTAATTTTAACCGACTCCGGCCTTGGAAGCTTGCGTTTTTATGTAAAAAAAATTGTAAAATAATGTTTGAAATTCTTCGTTTCAATCTTGTAAAATTATTCTCGTTTTGTTTGTTTTTCTAGATTTATCTGCATTTCCAGTTTGTTTGGTGTGGACACAATTGGAAGTATATATTCTTGGCCACAAACAAAGTAGTACATCTAATTCATATCAGTAATTGTGAGCTTATTGATTTTCATCGGCAAAGAATGAAAAAAAAGAGTGTGTTTTTGAATTAATAATTTCCGTTTCCATTTTTCTTTTTGTTTTCACGCAAAATCAAATAATGTAGTAATTTTCCTACTTATAGTCTAAGGCATTCTTTGCATTCTTAACTGAAAAAAAAATAAAAATAAAAAGTGCGTATAAGTCCTATACTTTCGCGGCAAGACATTCAACAATTTATATAATAGGTTGTGTGATGAATATGTGACTGAGGTTTTTTTTTTTTTAATTTTTTGCATATAATATGTGTATAGTTATAGAGGATTTATGTATATTAGAATGTATACTGCTTTTCTTTTTACCGACTGTAGCTTTTGTATTATATAATTTAATACGCAAAAAAAACACCTTTTTCTACTGTAGCATATTGTCTTTGAATAATGTACTATAAGATAATTACAAACAGTGCAATTAAAATACTTACAAGTTCTATTTCAATGAATTAAAAGAAGAGATTATGAAATTTTAACAACGTTAGTAATGTAAGATTTTTTTAGCTAACTTTTACACGTACATATTATACATAATAAAGTACATATTTAGGTATGTATCAACGATGTATCGTTTTATTTAAAAAAAAAAAATATGAATTGCCTTTGTTATCAATTACAAAGAGGAACGAGTTTTTAATTATCTGGCTTGTTCGTTTATGCGCATTTTGATACGGATAATATCTCGTTTATGTTCAAATCTTGTTAGGTAATTTATCGCTAATCAAACATGTTCATTATCAGGTATCATAAAAATACGCGAATTATATTCAATGTTTAAAGCTGAAAGCGTTTTTGTGAATAAGCCGATTGCAAAGAAACTGGTCGTCGTGCAATTGTTAATTTAGTCTATTATTGGCGATATTGCAGTACTTATCGAATTGCGCTGGATTTCGAGATTACCGTATGTGCAATTAAATGTCACTCAATCCTTATTGGACGCGCAATATGTATATTACGTCTCACGAAATACGTTTACTATAACGTACGGTGCAAGACTTCTGATGTTGTGTTTCGCTCTGTATACCTTGCCTGCGTAAAAAGATTGTAAACAATTTATCTCTCAGCGACTACTGTTACGCTGTGTTTCGCTCAGTATATAGGTTAAATATTTGTTTCACTTGTTTAAAAATATCTGTAAATATGGGGAATAGTCACGATATTACATCATTATTAAAGTTCGCCACTTTCCGTGCGCTTCATAAGCGTCGGTGTGGGAGTGGTCGTTCGGGTAATATATGCGCAAGCCAGTAGTAACGTATCCAGTATGTGTTAGAATACACGCGAGCGTAGCGAAGTGCTGCATATTCGTTATACGTAATAAAATGTCGTTGATAAGCGGATCAAGGAAACCATTTTCCGATAAATTGGATGAGTTTATTAAAGATTTCCCGGATCTAATATAGGACGGCGTAAAAACAATAATGTTTAGTTTGCGATATATCTCTAATATGTTGTGTAGGAAATGCAAAGAATAATAATAACGAAGCAGATGTTAATCGGGAACGGTTTATGTGTACCTATGATTGCGTGTAATCTGCCGTTTACTTTGTTAAGCAACGATTCATTTATTTTATTTTGGAAGAAATACGCCAATCCTACATTACCGAGTCAGACAAGGTTACAGTGTTTTTTCCTCTGTTCTGTATTCCAATTCACGCTCGCAACACACCTCTGAAATCGCTGATTTTATACGTTATCGATTTTATTTATACATACAATGCTGCTATAATATGTACTATTCTAATTTTTGGTATCCTTATGCATATTGCTCCACTCCATCCCATAGTCTAATGTGTGAAACATAAATTTGCGCGAACGACCACTCCCATACCGACGCCTGTGAAACGCACGGAAAGTGGCGAACTTTAGTTACGACTAAATTGATCATCGAAGAAAGTAATCAAGCGTTAAAAGTAGCCGATTAACGCCCATCTTTCAGGGTTGTCAGGATTTACATTTGTCGTGTTGCCAATTTTGAGCAACCAAATCGTCATAGATCGCCAGATTTTTATAGACTTGTATGCACGCTTATAATCGAATATGGGAATAAGAATAAGCCGGGCGACCAAGGCAACACAGTTTGCTTTTTTATCCTCATGTATATCCGCTGCATAGTACAATGTACACGATATTCAACGGAAATACACGAGGTAATCGAAGTAGTTCCCTATAACCACCGCTGATTATTGCTATTTATAATCTTACAAACCTTAGCTCTTACTTTGCTCCAAGGTTCATGCAGCTAATTTTTATTAAATTTTCTAAATTATTTGTTGTTCTTAAAATTCCATAAAATAATCAATATTATCGATTTAGGTTTAGATTAATTTCCCTTAGAGAATTCTCGGTTGCACCGCATTCATACTAGCAGTGCTATACGAGGCACGATTATTTTGGACGTTGTGATAAGGTCCGTTATCGACAAGTATCACTGAATTTTTGCGGTAATTTTCTTCGAAGCCATTTTTCATAATTCGCAGCCTTCATTTCCGAGTGATAATTACCGCTTACGGTACCGGATTTAAATATCTGCCAACAGTTTGGAACGAGACCTGTTGCCCCACCAGCAATATACTGAGGCGATCTTAAACATGTTTCGACAACAGTCAGCAGTCAATGATGAAACGTTTTGCGCATGACATTTCGATTTATTAGAAGAATCACACATCAATAATACAGAGTATTTATTAATATATTAAGACTTCAAAATAACAAGATTTGAACATGATTCAATTTAGCCAGGCACATACAGAAATACTCATCAATAAAGCCGGTTTCTTTTAAAGAATAACAAAAGCATAAGACTGTAATATGTTTTTACGATATAATGGCAATAGTTCTTGAAAGGTAGTTCTACATAAGCGCCATAAGTAAACAAAAAAAAAATACGAATGTAAACGTTTCAATGTGTGTGTATTTCTATTTTTTTATACGTATAATTGTTGAAACACTCAATTGGTAACCAGCGTGTATTGACACAGACTACAATAAACGACTTGTTATAACTAAATGCGTTTATTTCTCCTAAATAATAAAAAAGGGATATTAAAAAATATATATTTTCCACGATCGCATGTTTCATTTCGGTAACTTTTTTAGCTCGTGCGTAAGCCAAACGGCCGTAGAAAGAGTCATTAAAGAACCAGCTTGGTGGCTTGCAGCCAAGGATACTGGTACGTAGGTTAAAAGAGTTGAAATTCCCAAAATAACCTAAAAAAAGAGAGAAAAGCTCCAGATTAATAACGTCTTCATAATAAGGTTTCAAAGCAAATGCAGTGATTTCGTTTAGGGAGCTTTTTAATATTCGAAAAATTGGACCTCGAGGCTCATCAATAAATAAAGTTCCAGGTACCTGTATCCAAGCCATAATCCCAAACGCCGTTGCGGCTGTATAAGCCCTCGGCGGCAATATTCTTTTCCGGGACATAAGCCACATCGCAGAAACAAGAGTCAACGTTATCGTACCCAACACTCGATGGTTAAACTGCACGGTCGTTGGATTTTCGGTGATGTTTGAAGCTTTTGGCTCGAGTGCAAGTATATCATCGGGAATCCATTTATTTGCCATCTTTGGGAAGGAATTATAAACTAAACCAGCGTCAAGTCCGGCAACGAATGCTCCTAAAAGATTCAAATTGCGGTGAAAGCAACTACGATATCTTTACTTAAATACACACACACATACCAGATATAGCCGTCAAGAACACCATTCCTTTGCAACTATGCGCGAACATTCTAAATTTTCGCGCAGCTTTAATGATCTCCCGATTTGCGGTCTGTATAGTGCCGACTGGTAGGAGATTATCCAGGGCTGACCATAAGAAAAGGGTATAAAGTATAAACGCTAAACCTAAATGCGACGCTAGTCTATAATGCGAGACTCTGGGAATATCGCTTGCTCCGTGGAATCTATCTTCCAGACCTGATTTCACCATATACCATCCCATGAGGCCCTAAAACGAAGTGTCTATTTATTATCTATCGCAAAGACAGTATTTAGTAGCAAAAAATAAGAACAATTTTAAATGTAAATGCTGTTTCCATTTTAATAATAATAATAAAAAAAGGAATTATTCGGACCTGTGCACCGATCAACGCTCCAAAAGCCAAGACACGTATTTTCAATGCTCTATTGAACATGCCCCTGGACCAGAATATGGCGGCGGGAATCAGAAAAACAGCACCGATCGCTCGTCCCCACATTCTGTGCCCGTACTCCATGTACCATATGTATTTAAATTCGGACAAAGTCATTTCTCTGTTTTTTCTATAAAGAAAAAGGACGTTTGCCCCAATCCGATATACAGATGTGTAATAGTTACATTTTAAATTCCGGATACTGTTGGTATTTTTTGAATTCTCTTATCCATTCTTCCTCTGTTTTCGGCATTTTTTCTCCGAGCAATTTCCATGTCACCATTGATAAGCCCGACTCTGTTAGTCTTGTAACACCGCCTAAAATCCATTAAATTTGTTTTTTTTCTTATATTTTCGATCTTGTTTAGAACTAATAACCAAGCTTTTTTTTTGTATATTCTCTACATCAGCGTAGAGAAATGCATGTCTGGACTTGGCGTCTAAATGGATGATTGTGATCTATTCATAGAAAGTGCAAAATTGCATTAAACGGTATCGAGACAGTTCATTTATGGTTTTATCGGTGATTGAAATGGCTAACATTCAAGTTCTATCTCAGTAATAAGTGAGAATGGGTAACTCTTTTAAACAATACAACCATCATTATTACTTTAAAATCTTTACGACTTCTACTTAACCTGACGGAGTATCTCCAATATTTACTTTGTATACTTAGTACTCTTTGAGACGGCATTATTCCATTGTAGAAAGACAAAAATACTTTTTACTGTTTATTTATCTTTGGTATTCTCTACCACTTTTTCCATGACAGTTTCAATACTATTTACCGTAATAAGATAACCAATTATAATAATTATACCTAGAACTACTGCTCCAAAAACCATTCCACTACATGTTAATAACCAATATCCCACCGCTTTTCGTCCTTTAACATTGGCATCTGAACTTAATTGCATTGAAATGGTCCCGGTTCGACGTACAGTATTTATTGCAGCTAACTGAAATACTCATAATGAAAAATAGGATCATATAAAACAGAAACAATAGCAGAACCTTTGTGGTTCTAGAGAGAGATTGCATGTACCAGATCGAATTTCCAAAAATTGACCTTTTAATTCCGGTTTTACACAATGCATTGTTAGATGCATGTCCACTTATACAAAATCTTGTTTGCAAGCTCAATAGTTTTGTCGAACAGTTTCTGGCCAAAGAGAGCATATTCGAAAAATCACAATTATATTGTTCTTATAATAATCTGCAAACAAATTCTTAGTATTTACTTATGTATTATATTTTCGTAAATATATTTACTCACACTGTTGATACATAAAATCTAAATTAATACTCATTAGCGTGGTAAATCTTGTGGTTTGCAGATAAGATAGTTGCAACCGCACTAGAAACGAACCTAACCTATATATAAGAATGTCGTTACTTACCCTGCAGAAACGAGTGCTCACGCAGTAGCGTACGGCTTGCTTACTATCAAAATGAGCGTTCTGTGTCTAATGATGTGATGTTCGCATTATATTCGCGCTCTAGTCTATACAGACTATAGTTTGAAAATCGGGATTCTTGTTTATAACCGCACATAATTTGTCGGTTGTTAACCTTCCTGCATTATCTGTTAGATTTCCTAACGAGGCTTTGAAGTCATCTACTATATTTAGCGCTTCATGTAGTGGAAGTTTGGTGTTCTCTAATTTGGAAATAATATCTAAAAGAATTGAATAATTTTCGGAAATTTGCTCTATTTCAGTATGGATTTCGGTATCTGAAACCAGCCGCTGGCTTGCTGAAATTGCTCGGGCCTCTTGCGGATTTAAATTTAAGATACAGGGTTTAATAATCAATACCATCTGTGGTAGCTGAAGAGAGATTTAATAGAAACTTTTTTGGTCGAAACTATTAATTGATCTACTGTTGGATAACTCTTTCTAATAAATTCAGCTACAAGGCAGGAATGCCATATCTCTTTTCAATGTGCGCACCATCAGATTTAAAATGCAATTCTTTCTTGCATCCGTTGTTTCATCCACCGTCAGTCATATTTTTTTATTTTTTTAACTCTGCCTTGGTTTGATCCGTAATCGTGTTTTTTACGCGCAGTAAATTGACCTCTTGTTGACAATCCCCATTCCGGAATGTGTTTTCCCCAAAACTTTCGAAATTCTTCATTGTCTACAATATTTTGCGGAATGTTGCACACACTTAACATAAGAATAAAGTCATATAGAAGTCTATAATATGATATATCATATTTCCCATTTAACAAGTGCTGTTTGCTATTAACATGTCTTTTATAAACAAAATTACTGTACGGTAAAATATTGATATTGCAAACAATACATTTAATAATAGTGCCAGCCGAAATATATCATCGCCGCCAATGAGTGCGCACTCGCTTCTGCAGGCTAATGACTAATATATTCATGCATTTATGTCCTAGCGTGCAGACAAAGGTGGCCCACTCTACTTATGAGATGATTCAGTGATCGGGAGCTTAATTAATTCTGAATAACAAACATCAAATTGATAGCAATTTTATTATTGGGAAAATACGAAACTGTCCCTTGACTAATTACTAATTTCGTAGAGATTGATTGGGTCTCAGTTATTTGATTCCTTCTTGAGTGCAGCTACATAGGAAATATGGCCTAGACATCCACATTTTTATCTAAAGATCTTTATTCTGGATGTTCTACACAATTTACAGATTTTCTTTCGCAAGTCGGAAAATACACAAAAACAAGCTCCTAGAAGTAAAAAGCATCACAAATGAAGTAAAAAGCAACATAAGCTAATACGGTTGTTTAAATTTCCCTCCATGACCTATCCCCTCTACTCAACAAATATTCGCGTTATGAACGGTTAAACACGGCTTAAACCGACCAATCCCGTATCAAATTGGCGGTTTTTCTGTGAATCACAGCTTAAACTTAGCACAAAAATAAAAATATGTAAAAACTAGATGAAATATTTAAAATTCTCATGAATTTTGAGCCAAGTAATTTATAAATTATTTATTTTGTTAATTTTTCACCAGGTTTCATACAGAAATTTCTTTTAAAGCATGGTATCTGGAGCAGATTTTTTTGTCGTAGGTAAGTGCATAAAATATTGGTTTTATAAAAACGAGCAGTTAATTTATGTAAATTTTTAATTAATGATTATTTTTAGCAATTACTGTTTAATTGACGCATTTTATCAGACGGATTCTGTAGAGGAAGCTAATTTATTCCTTTAGATAACAATGGCAAATATGCAGTCTCAAACTTTGGAGGTAACACGTAAAGTATTACAGCCCCCAAATATTAAATTGAATTACCACATTTATGAATTGCAAACTCAGTATTAGTGTAATAAGCCCTATCAAAATTTAGTAAAAATTCTTGTAGGTTCTTAATTGCACTTCGTACATGGGACGTTTCGGAAATGTGTTAGGCCCGATGAATTCTGACTCGTTATTATTGCCATTTCGACCAGAAAAGGAAACGGAAGAACATACAAATAACGAATTTGTTTTCATAAAGTACTTTATTAATTGTGTACTTTTGAGGCGAAAGATTATTTCGCCTAACATATCGTTACCTTTAAATTTATCTAATGTTGGTAATTTACCTAACATACCTTTATGTAATGTTGCAGGTAGTAACAATGTTATAACGAAGAGTACAAATGAAACTGTGAATTTAAATGCGTCATCGTTCAATCCGAAAATATTATGTATACTAAAAGAGTTTAGGGTAATATCCAATAAACATTCCAACGATATTCAGCCGATAATGGATAATAATGTTTCGGGAACGAAAAGGCAAGCACCTGATTTTGATGATTATCATGTAATCCCATCGAAGCGGATAAAACCATGCACAAATCAAAAAGAAACTGATAACGATTTTGATTCACCTCAACGGGAATACAAACGAATAGGTATTCAAAGGTTAATCGAGTCTTTCGAAGTAGTTACTGATAAGTGGGATGTAAATCGAATTGCGGATCCCCATATTGATCATACTCGTTGTACAGATATCTCGTTGCAACATAATCGGTGGAATCAATCTTGCATTTGGCAGGATCAATCGTGTTTATTACCTTATGATGAAGAAATAGGCGAATTGGATATTACCCTATCCACTCTAAGTCAGGATATTTCTTATCTACGTAACTTGTACAACATTACCTACACATTCGGTATGTCTTGTCAAATTAACGATAAGTTGTGGGAGCTACAACTACGTGAGAATACTTTACAAAATAGATATGCTGCTCTATGCGATTCTAGAGATGAAATATATCATCTTTACGTTAACAATAAACAAGCGGAGCTAAGTTTTGATGCCCCATTTATTTCGATCAACGATGTCAGCAGTATTAGGATCAATCGTCAAATGTTGAATAATTTCAATTACCATTATCCTGCGTAAATTTTAGTTAGTAATATTAGCGTTTAGCAGTTATTAAGGAAGTATTTTCATAGCAATAAGACCCCGTTTATGTAAATGTGAAGAAATGTTGTCGAGTTATTTTATGAATATTTATGCAAATGTAGTACCTGTCGTATTTTTAAACGCTACTACAGCTTTGAACATTTTTTCAAATGGACAATTTAAGTTGACGGTGAGGCAATAAAGTTTCTATCATGATTTGCATGTCCGAGGCCAATGCTATATCCGTTATTTCCCAAGTTACCAGCTCGAATTGTCCGCAAAGTAAAATATTTTCATCTGTATATTTACTGTGATATCTTATAGCTGTCTAATGGTTGGCACAGTACCGTAAAGTAAATAGTGCACATAGCAACATGGACGAAATAAGGAAAACACTGTACAAAACAATATTAATATAATGTTATTGTTTGTTTACGGAACTAGAAGGGTGTCGTACAAACAATAAAGATCTTGACTATAATCTTCAACAACGTCCATCTGAAGATTCTTAAAAGTGAAGCATTATTAATCTCGAATGGAAATTTATTTGAAGTAAAGTCTTACGATTTAATTCTAGATTCACAGTGCTTATTGCCTTTTTTAATGATATAATTTCCAAAAAATTTTTTTTAATAAGTTTATATTACATATTTTGTGACCTGTATAATGCAATATATTTGAATATCCTACATTGCCTACATTTTGATTTTTAGGGTGATCCAGTTTGGCTGTACTCGGCACTACATTACGAATGGTTCAAACTATTGCCTTAAAGTAGCTATTATGTTTTCGTCCAACTCGACACTTTTTTCGATAAACAATTTTGAATATTGGAGGGATATTAAAAAATCATGGGGATTTTTGAATATCCCCCCAATATTCAAAATTGTTAAGCGCGCCAATGATGAGTGCTACCAATTGAGACGTATGCTTGGTTGCCTATAGCTCGGGCGATGTATTTTACAAGGCTTTGTTGGTGTAGCATGCTTTAAACGGGGGGATTAAAAATATTCAAGTTTTAAACGGATTTAAGAAAAAAAACATTAAAAATTAATGTACAATGTTGTGTTTCGTGTGACGTAATTCTAACTAATTAACATTGCCTATTGTAGTAGAAATGTGACATAATTACTAAAGTTCTCCAGTTTCCGTGTTCTTTCACGAAATTAGCAAAGACTAGACAGAGTCGTGTTTTGTCGACTCTCGGGGGAAACCAGTAGGCAACACGAACCCATACGACGAATAAACACGAGTCTGTCTAGTCTCTGCTAATTTCGCGATTGGCACGGAAAATAGGGAACTTTAATAACAACTCTATCTGCTTAGAATTTGCAATATTTGCTTTGTTTCTTTGTTAGTTGCGTGTATCACTTTAAGTGGTTCAGCCTGTACATACAGGAGCTTTTAACAACATTGTATCTTTATACCTTCTTGTTTTTTTTTTCTTTTTTTTTTTAGACAAAGCATGGAATTGTGCCTTAGTCATAGGTACTTTTTCGTGATAAAAAAACAAGCCGCTATCTTTTTTTTTCAATTTACATGTTTATTTATTTTCCGTAATTTTTAAATGTTTTTTTTAATTTTTTTTGTTTTCAATTCTTTATGTTGAGGGGAGAACCTATTTATATTTAGACAACCGATACTTGTAGAACGGATAGGGCGTTTCGGAAGTGGAATTTGAACTTATGGAATCTATAACTTTATAGAACCGATCTATTGAGTCCATATAAGAATACTTTGTGGAAGCTGGGCATAAATAAATGATGGAAAAATAGTTTCTCAACTCGGAAAGATCTGAAATCGTGTTCTGAACACGTTTTATTCGGGAATAATTTTGAGACGCCCATCCGAGTAGATTCTTCGCCATCTGCACATCCTCGCTTAAGTGCAATTAATTATTAATTAATTATAGAAAAGATTGTAAATATAATGTATAATTATGATAAAGGCGCAGTATACAATATTTAACCTCGCTAATTTTAGCATTCGTCCAAAAGGCAAGTTCTGATGACCATATCGCACACAGCGTAGGGATCACTATTAGAAGAAGGCCTTCTATCTTCCACGTAGCCTTTCTTTTTAACTTCAGTTTCTTTTGTAATCCTAACACTTAAGGTTTTATCGCCGACGCCGCTGCTAAATTTATCAACGGCGCTAGTACCGTCCATTCCTGTCAATCGCAACTTATTTTGTTGCCCTTCGTAAGGATCGTACCTCTTTAGATGCTGTTCGTGTCTCCTACTTAGTTTATCCATGTATTGTTGTAGAGTGGATAAACCATTGTCTTTGCGAGTGGCCTTAGTTGAAAAATTCACGTGGCAACTGCAGCCTGGCATATTGTCGAAACGTTTCGGATGGTAGCACAAATGCAGCCCATACTCCTCGGATATCCGCCCGAGTATATACCGGCCCATCCATAGGTCGTCCGGCCCTTTTATACCCGCACTAACACCAATCTGAAATTCCCATTGACCTGGAACGGCGTCGGGGTGTATGCTAGCGATTTGCACTCCGGCGTATAGACACGCCCTATAGTGGCTCTCAGCTAACTCCCGAGCGAACACCTTATTTCCTCCTATAGCGCAGTAATAAGCTTTGAGTCTTCGGGGTTCGCCCAGAACTACCGGCCATCCGTACGGTCGTTCATCCATGTCCATTACCATGTATTGCTGCTCCAATCCCCACATGATTTCTTGATCGCACACTTTGCTTAAAGCTTCGCAGCAGGATTTTCGATTGTTGGTAGGCAAAGGTTTGCCGTCGAATCCGTAAGTATCGCACAATACGATTTTATTGTTACTACGCCTAAAAGGGTCGTTATACATCGCCACCGGCATCAGGAATACGTCGGTCTCCTTCGGGACAGCCAGCATGGAGGCGTTGCTGTCGCATCCCCAGGGCGGTACCTCTTTGTGATTATCCGGTATGTATTCCAGCGTTCTCGCTTTGGACCTTACGTGCTCCCCGGTACCGTCGATCCATACGTATTCCACTGTACATAGGCATTCTGGCATTGGAAGGCACATGTACCTATCGATTATGTTTTTATTTAGTTTTGAGTTTGGGGAGTGTATCAAGGCGAAGCCGCTCGTCGCGGGCGTCGAAGTTCGAATATTACGTTCGATGAATTTTGAGTATTTTGAGTATTTCAGGAAATTGTAGGGAAACCGCATAAAAAATGACATTTTGCAAATCAAATCTGTCAATAGCGCGAAAACATAAATTCTGTTTTATCCTTAGTTGCTAGATTAATGCGGAATTAAGAATAATCTGCAAGGAAGCTGGCCTCTTAAACCAATAACCTTGCGTTATTATCTATTATGTTTCTCTTTCTTCTTTACTTGGTTTTCCTTCTCCGAGGAATTTAGAGAAGAAGCCTTTAAGTGAAGATTATTCAGAAACGAAGTATGTACAACGGAAGATCATATTCCAGAATTGCAGAGGAGATAAGATTGCTTTTGGCATTCCCTGTTCTTGGGTTCTTGTGAAATACCGAAATCTATTAAAAATCTTTCAGATTTTTTCGGAATTTCCAATGTTCTGTATCGCCCTGTATAAACACCAAACACCCAGGTTGTAGATCCATAAAATATTCCTTAATGCGCATGCGCGCACCGAATAGGAAATTTATTATCGTATTGGTGCTATTCTTGGGCTTTGTTTATTGTGCTGTTAGACGTCGACCATTTCCCAAATTTCGGTGTGTGGCAGATTCTCCGCTCGAGAATAGTGGAGGGTAATTTAGTTTTTGCGTTATGGACGATCCCGCAAGAATGATGGCCCATTCAGGAGCAGGATTAATGGCGCCCCAGGCTTACACCATGAATCCGCAGGGCGAAGCACCGTCAGGAGGCGACAACGAACCGCGCAAGCAAGACATAGGTGAGATTCTTCAACAAATAATGAATATTACTGATCAAAGTTTAGATGAAGCGCAAGCTAGAAAACATACACTAAATTGTCACCGTATGAAACCGGCATTGTTTTCCGTGTTATGCGAAATTAAAGAAAAAACCGTACTATCGCTGCGGAATACCCAAGAAGAGGAACCACCCGATCCTCAGCTTATGAGATTAGATAATATGCTAATCGCTGAAGGTGTCGCAGGTCCCGAGAAAGGTGGTGGAGCAGGAGCTGCGGCATCCGGATCAGCTGCAGCGCAAGCAGGTCAACCCGATAATGCTATTGAGCACTCCGATTATAGGGCAAAATTAGCCCAGATACGACAAATTTATCACCAGGAGTTGGAAAAATACGAACAGGCTTGCAACGAATTCACTACGCATGTAATGAATTTATTACGTGAGCAATCGCGTACTCGTCCGATTACTCCCAAAGAAATCGAACGTATGGTGCAAATTATCCATAAAAAATTTAGCTCAATACAGATGCAATTAAAACAGTCGACGTGCGAGGCAGTCATGATCTTACGATCGAGATTCCTGGATGCCCGGCGTAAACGGAGGAATTTTAGCAAGCAGGCTTCGGAAATCCTCAACGAATACTTCTATTCACATTTATCGAACCCATATCCTAGTGAAGAAGCTAAAGAAGAATTAGCGCGTAAATGTGGTATTACCGTAAGTCAAGTTTCAAATTGGTTTGGCAATAAGCGCATTAGATATAAAAAAAATATTGGTAAAGCACAAGAAGAAGCTAATTTATACGCAGCTAAGAAAGCTGCCGGTGCATCGCCTTACAGCGGAACGCCTACGCCTATGATGTCCCCTGCGCCGCAGCAGGATTCGATGGGATATTCAATGGGTTCGGCATACGATGGGTCTGCTTACGAAGCGAGCAGCTGCGGTTATGATCCTATGCATCCGCAAGAATTATCACCTTGAGTGAAAAAGCCTTTTTACTCATACACAAGTATACTATTTAGGGTTGGTTTTTGGATGTATTTTTGAGTTGCAACCGCAACTCGTTTGTTCATTTTATGTCTTTTTTTCAAATTTTACGAAGTACAAAAATGTTTACGAAGTAATAAGTTTTAACAATCGTGTGTAACACTAATTTTATTTCTTAAGTTGTATGTCTTGTATCCTTAACGACTAGCACCAACCCTACTTCCCCATGTACATGTACAAATACGATGTACACAGTATTCGTATCTGCAATTTTTCTTAAAATATAACAGCCGTTTTTATTTATACAATTCTAATGGTAGTGAAACGGAATTTAGCCAAAAATCTAAAATTTGTTGGTAACAAAAAAGGAGAACCATTATACTGAGCCATTTACGAAAAGGTTTTCATAAAATAAAATTATATTAATTTGAATTCGCGTTTCTTAAGCGGGACACCTGTGTATTACCACAGTTTTAACTATTTCTCCGATTTTTGCGAGTCTACTTAAATATTTGCTCAAAGTGAACATAAAATTGACGATATACAGGGTGTTCGATTAAAAAAAAAATCAAACATGTATCGTGAAAATTTTATTTATTTAAAAAACTGTACAGTAACAGATCTTTTTATTTTGCCAATAAATTATCACATTTCTCACTCTAACATTAAGCAATGTAATTGGGAAATATGCAGTTGTAAATGTCTCCAAAACAGGATTTTACATCACAGCGACAAATATCTTCAAAATTATTGAAATATATAGGGTGTTCTACTACGATTTACTGGCACCAAATAATTTATTATTTTACACTTAGAAATCGGCAGTATATTACAAATAACTACTTAAATACACGTAACAAAAATGTATTTGGATTGTTCGATTTTTGGCTACAATTACCAGATTTTATTCTTTTAAATTCCCCTTTATATGGATGTATAAATACATATTTTTATTAGTAAAGTTTTACAACAGCAATTAACTAGAATTAGTACCTAATTGGCCGGTGGAAATTTATTAATTTTTGGAATAACAAATTATGTTGTAAGTTGGGCTGAAGATGTGTAGTTATTATATGTAGTTTAATTAACATACGTGAAATTTATGTATTTTTCTCTGTACTTTACAATGGAGAAATAAAAGTGACGTCGCTTTCGTTTACTTTTCTTTTAATTTTGTTTGCAAATAGTAGATTTTAAAGTTGCGTTAAGCGAAGACAAGAGCGGACATAGGCGGATGCAGAAGATACGGACGAAGAAATTTGTATGTTATTTTTTCTATCTGAATCGTTTATAGATATTCCAATTAGAGAAATTTTGTTTTTACTTAGCGTTATTCATTACTACTTTCATCTTTGTATGTGTATCAGTAACAGACCACTGAAAAAATACACCTGGAAACGGCGCAAAATAATTAGAAACTTGACTTATGGTAATGCTGGTAAACATAGAAATGTGGGCGTGACGTAAATGGAAAATTTTAAGTAAATTCAAAGTTTCCTGATTTCAATATCTATAAGTTATTCAAGAAAAATATTGTATAAATCAAGAAGAAAATTATAAAATTAAGTGTTTAATATATGTTGAATAAAGTTTACCTGTATGTGTGTTTCTATTTAGTATAAATTGTAAGTTTTAGTTAGTTCGTAGTGTGCTTTTAAGCTATCGTATTGGTGTCAGCATTGGGGTGATTCTTTTCCCTTTTTTTAATAAAATAAATAATTGCATAGTTTGATTTTGTATCAAGTAGATGACCATCGCACTTGTTGCGAAATTTGATACGTGTTGTTTCGATCTTTTTCAAGGCTTTCAGGAATTTTTGGCAAACATTCCCTTTCATGCTTTAGAAAATTAGATATCAAATTACGCACATGAGCGATTAATAAAAACTGCCGTGACTTCTTTCAATCACAGACTTTTTCTTGGAAAACAAAGCAAAGTGTATAATTATGTTGTAAGTTGTAAGAACGCTTCGTATGCGGCGTATAGAACCAAGTTAACGAGCTTTAAAATAAAAAAAAGGTACCTAAAGAAAAAAAAAATGAGAGTATATTGTATATTGTAGGTGTTTATTATTATTATGCTATATTTGTAAATCTTACAATTAAAATATGAGGTTTTCGATGAGTCTTGTACAATGGTTAACATATATTATTTTCAATAATTGTAAAAATTAACAATTTATTGGGTGAATAATTATCCAAATTAGAATATCGTAAGCAACTTCTTATCATGACGAACACTCTGTTCATTTCTTATATTGATAGCTTGATCTCTTAGAGCTTGCAATTCACTTCGTTTCATGTTCAGCTGGCTTACTAATTTCTTATATATTTGGGAGTTCTTATCGGAATGCCTTTTTAAGGAATCGTTGATTTTAACTAAATCTCTTTCGCTTTTTCTAATATTCTCTTCGATCTGTAAGCTTGCCACGTTGAGGCTTCTTGTGTTTTCATGTTTAACTTCCTGTCGATGTTTCGACCTATTCATGGTGTTCGATTCCGACCTACAGTTTTGGTCGGCCAACGTAGTGTTAAGAAAGTCGAAAACATCTATTTTGTTCTTTTCCCTTTCGTAAGCTTTTTGATTCCGAATCTCTTGTTTTCTCCGTAATCTCTGCAATCTTCTTTCTACGCTGAATAAATTTTTGTCACCTCCGGCATTTTCTCGCAGCTTCATGCAATGATCTGTTGGGTAGAAATCGAAATTAGTGCAGAAGAAGTGTATCTGGTAATATTTACCTAACGATTTGCCCGGAGGTAATATGACTGCCGATACAGGCTCAAGTATACCGTCTGAATGTTTCCCCAATCCACTGCCAGTTATGTATCCCATTTTGGTCATTAATTTAGATCCGATACCCTAACAAAACAAATCAGCTTTTAATTTTATTAATTTTACAATATTTTCAAAATATTAGGTTTTGGTAATCCATTTTTTCCTTGGTTCCTTGTAACGCAATTACAACAGTTGTCAAGCAGTTAAATTTCAATTCTAAAAACGCAAATTATTATTTATTTTCTTTAATTACTGCATATCTTATGCTGCCGTTCTTCATCCTCGTTATTATTTTCTCTTATTTTTCTTAGTAATTGTTAGATGTTCTTTACATTAAACAACGACAAGAATAATTTACTTTTTCGGAACTGAAATTCAGCAGAAAATTGTTGTGATCATGTTGCTTAGTAACGACAAAATCGCCATGATACATTGATGATAAAATATTGAAAAATAGAAAAATTTATGCAACATTGAAAAGAAATAATTGATACTACCGGCATAGTTGGTAAATAATACTTGCCTTTGTGAATTTTTCCCATTCCCCAAGAGCTTCATTTGAAGGCACTATTACTAGACTCATATTAATCGCATCTTCATAATTTGATTCACTTGGTTCGTCAGATTCATAGAAGCTTTCAACATTTTCGTTATCCAACGGCCAAATGTTGCAGAGTTCCAATTCTTCATTTTTAGCATTCGATTCAAACCTAACGACGCATCTTTCAGTAAATAATCTTTTTACTGAAGCTTTATACCAAAGGTTGTCAGATCGTTTAGCCAATACTTTCGAACCAACCTCTACGCTTTCAAAATTAGGTTCTATATATTCTTTTAGGCTTGAAAATAATACTATTTCGCCATGTGAAAATCGACATTTTTCCTCGGAAAATTTACAATCAGTTTCTAGGTAATACGGACAAGGGAGCATCTCCTGATGTGTAGGATTGATAAACATTACTTTAACCTGAAGCGTATATAAATTTATCGATTGACATTAATCAGCGCAATAGGAAATCTTATTACTAACCTCGAAATCATTATTTTGAAGTGGATTCACGATTGAACATATTAGTGCATTGTGATACATAACATCGCCCCAACTATGTTTATGAGGCGCTTTACATTTCGTTCCTTCCAATTTTTTGATGTCACTACTTATGTTAACATCGCCGGCTTCAATATTTGGTTCTATGACTGCGCCTTCTTTCTTCATTTCAGCCATAAATTGTTCATATTCATGATCTAAAGTATTATCTATTGAACTTCTTGGATTGGAACAAGAGGCCTGCGAAGATGTTTCACTGGTTAGGTGCAAAAGCTGTTCAATGTCATGTTTCAACGCGATTAAATTATCCCTTTCTTCATTATTTGTTGTGCACGATAAAGCTTTCTCGACTTGTTTCAGCTAAAGAAAACATGAATGATCGAATCAAAGCGGATCTAAAATAATACACAAATTACCTGTTCCTTATATACTAATAACATTTCCTCTTCGGAGTCTGATTCCATCTCAATGTGATCTAATGAATAATGATGTAAGTTAAACGTTTCGTCTTTAGTTTATTGATATCCTTAATTTAATAATTTTATGTGGCCGACTTATATAGGTTATGTCCATTTTTGGGAACGTCAGTGTTTGCGTTGTAGATAATTCTAATCTAATAGCTTAGATCTTTGACAACAGACAATATAGATAACAATTCTACTCCATAATTCCATAAAATACAATTCTGAATTTCATAGAAAAACCTTGCTTTTTCAAGAAAAATGGTAAATTGCTGAAATGGCAAGCGACATCTATGGACATCCATCGAAATCCAAATGTTCCTAAGGGCCCTAGCTCTGACCGTTCTCAGTTTGTAATTCTTTATCAACACTTGTAATAACAAAAAGCAAAGAGTGATATTAAAGAAAGAATGGAAAACTATGTTTCTGAATTCCAAACAAGAATTTTACATAATATTTTATATTTTTACGGACATCCCAAGTAGAGCCAAATTCCCTAAACTGACGGTAACTAACTTATCGACAATTTTCAATGGCGGAATCAGTTTGAATTTCTACGTCGATCTAGGTTATGTTTATTTAACCACGCTGGTGAAGTGGTTAATTTACTTATGGTGTATGTTAAAGAATAATCTGTGATGTTATTTTTAAGAATAAACATATCTCTATTCGTTAAGTAAATTATTCACGTTGTGTTCAATCTATATTCTTCAAAGTTATAATATAAGGAAAATATGAAATCCAAAAGAGCTGGAATTAACGCCATGCAAAGTAATCCTGTTAAAATCCCTGATAGATTCCAAGCGAAAAATGATATAGTCCAATCCACTATTGAGAAACTGCGCAGTGAGTGCTATATAGATGAGCAACAAAAGTTGATTAAAACGGTACGTATATTTTTTGCCAATATTACAGCGTGTAAGTTAATAATTTATTACAGTTGCCGCAGTATTTAACGAGCTCTCACGATTCCGAATTTGTTATCTCGTTGTTAACGTACCTGTTTCTTACTGTCGATAGTAAACATCCTATTCGTAAAACTATATCTAGAATACTACTAGCCGCAAACAATGAGTTAGTCAGGAGAATGCTTGCAGATAATATCCTTGATCTCATTAAGTTAAGTAAAGGAGAAAAGAATTGTATCTCTACAGATTGTTATGAGATCGTAGCTAGTCTTCAAAACTGCTTTAATAATTTTCCGCCTGGCATTGAATCTATCTCGCAAGTAACTGATTACGTTACACCGTACGCAATAGATTTATTTTTAAATTTAGTCGATATTCTAAGGTATGTATCTTGATAAAATAATAAAAGCATATACCACATAAAAGTAACTTTGCAGCAGTGACAATAGGAACCAAATTAAAACGTTGGATGTTCATTCCTACGTTTATAGTATTACGAAATTATTAGTTTCCATTTTACAGCAATGTATTTTAAGCACAGTTTTGCCAGATTACAGCACCAAACTTATGGTTGCATCATATAAAGTAATCATAGATGATTACATTTCCTTCGATGCAAAATGTAATTGTGGCGTTTTAATGGTTATTGCAGTAGTTCACATGCCCGACCATATAATGACTGATTTTGTAAGTATGTTTCGATTTGAATTTCATCGTGCAACTGGTGGACGTAACGTTTTAGAAACTAAAGGCATGCTTGACGCTTTTGAAATTGGATAAAACACAAGAGAACGAAGGATTATTTAATTTTAAAGGTATAATGAAGAATTACACTGCCAACCTATGTATTTATCTGGGTATATTAAATGTGGTACCTGAAAATATTCTTTGCGAAGAAGTTATTGATGGTATTCCCGTAATTTCATTTATGTTTGGAAAATTAGTGGACTGTGCTAAAAGGTAATTAATATGCCACCAGTGGCCATTGCCCTGTATATTTTTGGTAAGGCGGATTCAACGATTCAACGTAAATTATGTTTTTACTTTAAAAAAATATCATTGTTAAAGCAATAATGTTTTTTGGTATTCTGTTCGCAAAGCTGCAGAAATATACAGTGTATTTTATTTAAGATAAGGTGCAGGGAAACATGCTTGAAAATAATTTTAGGTGTACCGGAAAACCGAGTCAAATGCTTGAAGTTAGTAGAGCCCTTATTTTAATATCGAAAATCATGAATACCATTCCATTATCTTACGTTGAGCCAATGTTTAGTCACAGTTTGGACTACGTTTGGACACACCTAGATCATTTTGTTGATACTGTGAGACATTCGGCAAAAACTATATTGGAAAATCTTATCAAGCTTGCGTATCGACATTACCGAAATGGTATTTATTTATTTATTTGTTTTAAACGTAATGCAATAATTCTATTTTAGGATACACTAATTTATTAAAGATGATTTTGACTAACATGATAGACCTGCTAGTAAATCGTTGCACCCACTACATTGCGTTAACTACCCTTAGTTCGGAAACGGGTTGTTCGTTTCTTTTGGACCAATTCTCGCATTTACCTTTTATTTTGCTGATTAATATTGGAGATTCGTCTGTGGCACCGCAGGTATGTATACCTGAAAACGTTTTTGCGAATAGTATTTACGTTCTTGTTAGATTTGTAGCACGTACGAATCTCTTATGGCTCAACATGCTAAGGAGCAACACAACGTGAGCAAATGGTTAGAGCTTTGGGTTGACTTAGTGAAACCTTTACTTTCAAGATCTGTGGCGCCTATAACCGTTTTCTATCAAAGGCTACTTATATCGGCGTACAAAATACAACCCCTCGTATTAAAGTCTATGTAAGTTCTGCGAAGTGTACAATTCTTTCTTTTTTTAACCTATAAATTGTCCCACTTCATACTCTAGAATGCATTATCAACATCAAAACGGTGCGAACGAACTAGGCGCTCTACTGGGATGTTTAAGAGTTGCCCGAAAATCAGGATTGCCAATTTTATCGAAAGATGTTTCAGAACCAAGCTCCAACGGAAGTAAAAAAAAGTACTGGCGTGGGTACATAGAATTTGAATTTCTAGAGTCAATGATGTGTCATCAATCCGATGAGGTTAGTATTGGTTGAAAAGATCGATTTCTATTTTTTTGTAAATCAGCTTTCTGATCTTAAACGGAGCACCTTGTATATTTATCAGTTAGCACGGTGACTTAACTTGTGGCAAAACTAACTTAGCTGGAGTTGAGAATCAACTGCTGGTTTCTTACGGAGGAGGAACTATCGAGCTGAATCATGTTCGTAAGAAGAATGTTTCAGATCTTCTATCATTTCCCAAAGACAAATTTCCTCCCTTAGCGAGTAAAGGTGTTTATAGGGTCCTTTTTTGTGTGGTTTAGTGTATATTGGAGAAACAAGATGCTTTGTCAAAACTGATCTGACAAAGAACGAATGTTGCGTTAGAACACGCCCCGACTAACAATGACCGCGACACTCAGCCAATCAGCAACAGGCCCCGCCTACCGCTGATAAAAGCGTGCTGCACTTGTGCACCGCCTCTGGAATGGTTCACATGCGAAGTTATCGCTTCCCGTTCAGTTAGTTTCGCTTCTGGCGTGGTTTATACGTTGAGTTACCGTGCTAACTGTGGCCTATCAACTTTCATTCTCCCGAAGAAACCCGCCTCTGGCATGGTTTACATACCGCATTACCGCGATCAATTGCTTCCCTCCAAGTTACTTTAACTGCCTCTAAGTAGAGAAACGTAGACATTTTCAGGCTGTCCTTTTTAATAGAAGAAAGCTAGCGTACTTCAAGAAAATCTTTATTCGAGCACTTTAATTATCTCCTCTTTTAGGTAAGGGTATCGACACTAGCTCTAATAGTTGAAAGTCAGAAATCGACAGAAATTTTTTCAACTTGGGAATTGGATTTCCTTAAAAAGTACTTCTTCTATAATGCTACAACTCAAATGCCGAATACCAGACAACAAATTATCGCGTTGTACAAAAAGGCTCTGGTACGCATCAAAGGAAGTATGGCCGTTCTAGTAAGGCACATTACCACTATTTGCAATAGAATAAAAGCCGAAGCTGACAGCATACAGGAAGGGGTCCTTGAGGAGCTGCAATCATATAAGAAACAGGAAATCAGCTATAAGGTTTTCATGGAAACCTTCTTCCAAGAGTATTTATGTTGCGGCTTCAATTCTGGTTTCAATTATCAAAGAAGATCTACCTGTTTGGAATTGACGGTGTTCATGTTAAACGAAAAATGTATCGAAACAGAGGAGTTGGAAAGGAAATGGAAATTAGCAGATACCATGTCGTTGTTGGAGGTTTTGTGTGATTCGTACGAAAGCAATATAGCGATGGCTTATGATATTCTAACAAAGCTACCACCAACTGCCTTTGAATTTTTACAGGTAATTACATGTGTGGTAATGGTCTCATATTACTTCTCAGTTGAAATGTATTCGAAGCTGCACTTCCTAATTACCGTTTTTTTTTTTCTGATGTACGTGGAACTCACGACTGATTGTAAGGAAGTAATTTTTTCACAATTTTTTTTATTACATATTACCCGAGGAAGGGTTTCCCTGAAATCGGCCGCGAATATAGCACATAACAACAAAAACTAATTGAGAAGTGCACTTTCGTCAAATTTTATTCGGCTTATATACGACAAACGATAAAATATTTTTCAATTATTTTTGTTTAGGACTATGGGAGGACATATGCGCAGTCGTAAAAAGTCGTAAAAAAATAGCGTCTAAAATATTTCTCACTCTCGTCCTCGTCTCGAGATAATGCGACTTGCAATCTCGCCTCGGACTATCGGCGCATTGAGAACTTGTAGTTTTATATCAATAAGAATTACTATGACAGTATTGCCTTCTACCTTGGCCTTTACACTGTTTAGTAGATCGTTTGCGGCTGATGTTGGACCAGAGTTCCTCTAAAAAACATATGCCGTTTATGTCTTCATTTTAAATTTCGAGTATTCATTTATTGCCATTTATTTTATAAAAGTAAGCTTAGCCGGAGGTGGCTTTTTAGGGTTTACAATAAATTCTGTTTCGACAAAAAATAATTTAACATGTCTAACTTAAATGCGTAAGTGTTGGCCTGTATTTCCAGGAGCCGTTATATAGCCCGTACTATCAAAATATGGGATAATATACAGGGTATTAGCCCTAAACAAAAATATTTGATCGCTTTTCGTATATAATCCGATGCGCCACCCTGTATGCTTAAATTCTGAACATATTTACAGTCGAAGGAACGCATACGATCTCATATCCTACAAACGATCACTTTAGCCTCGGCTATTAAACCAACCAGCGCTACAGCTGCCGGTTACATGTTACCAATTTTTTTGATGTCACCGTACGCTAGAGAAATAATTCTGGATATAACGCAACAACAGATCGATTTTGGAGACATTTATGTGTTAACTGTGGTCCTTTTTATTTATTTAATAGAAAAAGGAGTGGAATTGGCGAAGAAAAATATATTGGAGGCTGTTAGTAGGACACCCGTATATGGGTATATCTTATGTATCCGACATTTAATAGGGAAGAGAAATTTTAGGTAAGAAGGAATTATCATCCTCAATTCTCCCATATTATTCCCTTTCTTTATCGAATTTTAGCTCCTGCGAACATTGGGAATACCTCGTAACGAAACTAGTGACTACATGCAAAGTTGTAGACGAAATCGTATCTCCAATTGTTAATAATTCCTCTCCCGAAGGATATATGCCGATGGACAGTGAAGTGATCGGTAGTGATAAAACCGGAGAAATCGTAACTTCTCAAATGGTCCTAGTTTACGCTTGGAGAACGACAAAGGAGGTCTCGCTGTTATTGGGCGAATTAACTCTAAACGTACCGGATGTATATAACAAGACAGGGGAGCCGTTCTTAACCAGTGATATAATGAACACCATTAGCGAACACTTCCTCAATTTATTTTTAGAAACTAAGCATCGCGGGGCCTACGAGCAAGCCTACTTAGGTTTTTGTAAATTCTGCGAAAAGTTATGGAGGTAAGTTTTTCCGAATATTTTCCGATTTATGTCTTATTTACTTCGCGGTAATTGCAGGTCGCCAAATGAACATTTCCGTACCTGGCCGAAATTATGGATAACTAATATATTAGACGTATTGAAAGGTGAAAACGAAGACACTTTTCATAAGCTTTGTCCCACAAGGAGAAGCGCCGGTCTTCCATTTATGATGCAGGTATGATCCAAAGATTATGCTAGCCTCAACGAAGCGTCTTGCATTAAAATAGCTGCACGATCCTCGGATCTTACAAAGTTTACTTACTTAAAAGTAACATCTTCTTAGGCAATCATCATAACCGAACCGAAAAATCTAGGAAACGAAAACTTCCACGTATGCATGGAATCGTTATTAAATATAGCGAGCGATACATCCGAAGAAAACCTCAAATCTAGAATCCACGCCATGAACATCCTTCGCGCATTATTTCGCAACAATCAACTAGGCGAACTCGTCGCTCAGTATATCGCGCAGGGCGTAATCATAGCGCTCGATTCGTTCAATCACAATAAGTGGGGTGTAAGTATGCCTCGGTATCCAACCGTAAGAATGCGCACGCTTATGTTACTAGGTTCGCAATTCGGCAACGTTGCTTTTCGCAACGTTGATCATAAGAATATTCGGAGTTCAAAGGAGTAGGGACGCGGATGAGCTGAGTTTGAAGAATCGTTTGTCCGCGAGGGTGTTTTTTATGAGATACGCCGAACTCTCCGATTATTTATTGCAACAAATCGTTAAGGGGATCGACGATAACCAAGGTACGACGGCGTTGCACTCCGTTTTACTTATCTTGGAAAGATTATATCCGTGCAGTACGGAAGAAGAGAATCAGGTAATTGTTTTTTTTTGCGATTCATCCCCATTTAATACTAAAGTTAAAATGAGATAAGAAAAGAAAATCAGAATGAACTGCTCCGCTCTGCCACTATTTACGCCACCTTGTGGCATATCTGTATCCGTATTGAATTATTTCTACATCCCTATTCGTTGGTTATTTTCAGCTGGAGAAATACATGGTCCACGTCACACAATGCTTACGAAGTTGTATGTATAGAATACGCGCGTTAGCTGCTCAAGCGTCTACTTCTTTAATACCAAGCTTAGAAATAGTTTCGCACATAAGAAATACTTTAATTATTCTATCCGATGTGACTCATACGGATAATTACTGCCAAGGATTGATATTGCAGGTATTTCTGACGTATCCTGTTAATTTCGTTGAATTAATACCGTGCGTTTCAGATTATATACTTACTACGCTGTTTGACGAAAGGCTACTCCCCATTAAACGTACCCGATCTGATAGAGCCTACGCTGTGGATTCCGTTATCGGTGGGAAAGTACATTAGCCACTATACGGCGGCCTTGTACTTCGACATGTTGGTCTCATTAACTTCCGTGTAAGTTTAATGTAAATTGTGTTTAAAAAATCGCTTTTTGTTATTCGTTAACTTTTAATATTTATCCTCGGTTTACAGAAAGTTAATTCAATGTTTAAGTCAGGGATTAGTACGTTATTCTCCAATTAATTTAATGTGTGACGTCATTAATCCTCGATTAAATTAATTCACGATTAAAACTAAATATCGATTTGATATGTCAATATTAACATCGAAAGACGGGATTATTTAATCGTTGGTAACATATGTAAAAAATCCTATCTAATACCATATTCGCAACTGCTTCTTTATTCTTCACAACATACAACCATGAAATCGCACGTCTTATCCAAACGAAGAAAATAGCACAGCACCCAGAGGAGATCCTTGCGGAACTCCTATATTGGTGGTCAATAGGGACGATTTAGTCTTATATTCTATTTTGTCCTTAATTACGCTAATTTCTACAAATTGAACTCATTCTAGTACTTTCCCTCGAAATCCCAGAACGAGAAGCTTATCTACCAATAATTTATGAACAATACAAACACCTTCGACAGATAACGGGAAATAGTAAAACATGTTGCTTCAACGCTATTTATTAAATAATTATATATTTCCAACAAAGCCGCAACAGTTGATTTACCAGCTCTAAAACAATACCGGGACTGGGACAATAAGTTGTGCTTGTTGATCTAAAACATGGAGATTTGAAAAATCATAAAATCTAGAGACTAATCGAAGTAAATTCAATTTATTAAAATTTAATTTTAATGAAAGTCAAGTACGTTAATTAAATTTGGATCTTTTTAAAGCAAATCCAAGATTGGATGTAAGTCAATTTGTTGCTTTTCAATTTTTTTATTATTTAAACACGTTAACTAATATGAAATTATTGGTTAAAAATGTCTTGATAAGAAATATCAAAGAAAAACTGGAACGTTCCTTTTAACCAACCATATCGAACTAAATTTTCCAACAAGCAAATAAACTACAATATACACCGTCAGAAGTGAAAAACCTAGATTTCAACTCGTTTTTCTTAGGATTACGGGTTGAGATAAACCAAGAATCAAAGAAAGTGTGGCAGGTGAAGAAAACCTAATCCTCGGCAAAAAAAAAAACAACTTGACAACAACGCCAACAGATAAACAGATATCCGCATTTACTTAGGTAAACTTGAGTAATCTTATCATTTCGCACCTGATCTCGCCGTCTTTTAAAAAAGGCGATTACAGAAACAAAATGCAAGGTAGTTTTGTACTGCCAATCGTTCCAAATGCAATTAGTTAATCACAAATTAACCAACGTTAAAATATAGATGTAAATTAAAACGAATTTAATCACGTGTTAAATATTAATTGGAGATTAACTTGATTCAAGATGAAAAAGTGTTCTGTAAACCGGTTAAAGTTAAGCATTAAAAAAATCAATAATTAATGTTTTTTTTTTTTTCAGTTTCCTAAAGAACTGCCAAGGCGCTTTGATATTCGGTAAACTGGTAGAAATGCTCATGTGGCAAACGGTTAAAGACATCGGTACGGCCGAAGTCCTATCTACTGCAAAGAAAAAATACAATCTATGCCGTTTTAATGTGCACATGCACATCGTCTCAAACTTATACCATTGTGATAGTTACTTTAAATCGCTATATATAAAAGAACTAATTTTATCCGGTCTGTACAGTATACACGAAGAAATTAACCAGTATTGTCTAAATTTCATAAATTACCTGTACTTTTACCATCCGAAGTACATAAAACACAGCTTGCATATTACGGAACAGCTAGAAATCAGCGATAGGGAATGTAAAGTGGTGACCTCTCTCGATTCGACCGTGAAGGAATACGTGATCGAGGGTATTCACAAGTATTTGGAGAAGAAATTATTTCCCGTCTTCAACGAACTGTTAAATAAAAGCAAGGCCTGCTGTTTGAGCATGTTCTTAATGCTTCAGTATTATCCTTGCATTTTGAACAATATTAAACCGCATAAACAAGACGTTTTGAATTTTTTAATGGAATGGTGTCTGAGCGAAGATGATGAGATGTACTGCGCCGCGCTCGGTACAATATCGACATTTCTTAGTAGTTTGAGCGATGACGATATGAAACAATTAAATTGCAGCGCTTTGCTGGAAACGCTTATAGATGCGTCGTCTCCTGCTTCTACTGCGCATCAAAGAATAGCCGCAGCTCAGTTCTTGGTTGGTAACAAACGGTTACTCTGTCAGAAAGATCTCTTCTATAATGGTAATGACGTTAAATAAGAATATTTTATTATCTCTCAAAAATCTTTCCTTACATTATTTTTTATATAGAAAACGAGCTAGCAAATCTGTGGAATATTGTAATTATTTTATTGGAAGATGATGATCGAATAGTCCGAGACGTCATCAGCCAATTGAGGGAAGAATTTCAAACCACTTTCTCGAGGTAAACTAAAATTGTTAACTATTTCCCGTCTACTTAGATTCGCTTAAATTTTCAAGGTCTAATCTACAAATCATCTCCGTAATCGCTGAGAAAGCCCGAGAAGACCTCCTGCTAGTATGCGTCGAAGTTTTACCATCGAAGATCGCCGTACCTTTGTTCTTATCGTGGACGTTGCGCCACACTTCCAAGGAAGAAAACGACTCCGTTGATGTAATTTGCTTTTAATGCTTTATTACTTGTTTACTTTGCAATTCTATTTGTAGATCTTCGATAAAGGTGAAATGAATACTTACGGCGAAGAGGAACAATTAGCTAGGTTGGCGATCAATCACTTGAAAGAATTACTTTGGAAATTAGACGACGGTTTAAATTACGACGATTGTTCCATATTCGTCGAGGAACATACGTTATTGGTCGCTAATACGATGTACAACGCGTTATATCAGGATTTACCCGGTACAGTAAACTCCGATATGAGAATCGCCCTTCTGTGTAATGTAAAAAGGATTCTTGATTTTCTGGAAAAGTGCCCGATTAACAGGCAAGACTTTAGTTCCGAGTTGGAAAAGACAATTTCGCAAGAGATGGCTAATATGAATTCGAAAAATTCGGACATCGATTGTAACAGATTGAAATTAATTCTTAATAGTATATTTTTGTTAGAGCACTAGTCATAATCTATTTCAGAGAACTTTTTGTATAAAATGTTTATAATAGAAAGATATTTTTGAAAATGTTTGATATTTATACAGACTGTTTGCGAAAGAAATTTTAATAAAATCTATATATAGAATGTTTTTATTTATTTATTTATTTATGAAGGGATTGTTAGAAAAACGTCAACACTTACCTCATTTTAAATGTTATATATAAAGCCATTTTTTTTTGTCGTTGGGATTGCTTGAAGATTCTTGTTATATTCGCCTACTGTATTTTAATAATTCAAGCTAGATTTTTTAAATAATTATATGGTTTACTAATGAACGAAATAGATAAAAAAAAAGCGTAGATTTTTATATATATCTAGATGACCGACTTTATATACTTTCCCACCGTGCAAAATGAAACCGCCGCCATTTGTAGCCTGGCCAAAATATTGGGGGGGATACTATTACGTGAATTAAAAAAATTTGGAATTTGCCTGACCCCCCTCTCTAAATATCTGAAATAATTTCGCTTTCGTTTCTTACACAAAGGACCGCCCGCAGAAATGAATGGACACTCATTGGCGGCGATGATATATTTCGAAAGCGGTCGGACATACCCGAAGTACCGTGCGGTTAGTGTGCGTATGAATGACCGGTTGGATTCATGATGGCGAATCGACGGCGTGCTTTGCTATGTTCGACGAATTTTAATAGATTTCTTAACCGATTTCCGGCATTAGAATACTGACTGGCTCTATTATTTAATGTATTGTTTGCAATGTCAACATTCTACCGTACAATATTTTTGTTTGTAATAAACATGTTAATAGCAAACAGCACCTGTTAAATGCGAAACGTGATATTGTCACGGACTACCGAAATAGGGACAGCTTGGGGTAAATACTTGCTTAAAGAAACATCCACCTACCTTGGTAAACAACATAAGTATCGGCACCCTCCGCACCACACACGCCACAGTCCTTGCTATCATTATCCACTTATCTGTTAGGTGCGCAACTTAGGTACCCACTCTACTAAAGCAATGAAACTCCTAGCTTCACCTTCACACCTTTATTAATTTAATATAATATTGTAAAAAACAGTCAAGTTGAAGTCGAAGAACTCTAGGAAATTCAAGAATTTCCCTTGAAGGCCAAGAACTTCCCAAGAATTTTCTTCTTCTAACAAAACTGCTTATATTTATAATCTACCTAATCCTCACTACTAACTAATCTTTCCGGTGTTTGATCGGCAGTTTTTATTAAATCTCCAAAACGCATTTATGAGTTTAAATAGGCTTGTTCGGGCATTCCTTATACACCATGATTAACCACGGCTGGTATTGACGAGATGGGGAACGTGATTTAAAGCTGTTTTATATTATGAAAAATTTTTGCATGTTATTAAACCTTATATCTTAAATTCGCAAGAAGCCCAAACAATTTCAGTAATCCAGCGGCTGGTTTCAAATACCGAAATTCATACTCAAATAGAGCAAATTTCCGAAAATTATTCAATTCTTTTAGATGCTATTTCCAAAGTAGAGAGCACCAAGCTTTCATTACATGCAGCGCTAATTATAAACATAATAACAGATAATGTAGGAAGGTCAATGACCAATAAATTATGCGCGGTTATAAATAAGTATCCCGATTTTCAAGCTATAGGGCGTATAGAAGAAGAGTTCAAGTGAAAACCAAGAGTGTAAATGTAATGCGAACGACCTTTTTAAATTCGTCATCACATCATTAGAAGCAAAACGCTCATTTTCCAAATACACCAACATATTTTCACCGCGCCTTAGGAGTCGTCAATTAACCGATCTGTACGCTACTGCGAGAGCACTCGTTTCTGCAGGCTTACATAGAACTGCATGAAACCATTGCAGGCTTAATTAAGTGTTTTTTCACGCAACATTTTTTAAATTTCGCGGATAATTTAAGTTGGTAGTTCGGTAATAAGGGCCATATTAGCCGTAAAGTATGCGAATATGCACTTTATTATCGGAGCTACCAACTTAATTTATGCGCGAAATTTAAAAAATGCTGCGCCGGACATATACATACATTATTTATTTGTGAATTATATAAATTAAAGCAAAACATAAAACAGATATACATAATATATGCGTTATAAATTGTAATTTATGTTTTAATAAATTGCTCATCTGACTTACACACTGCCTAAGATAAAATCCGCTCCGGCTGTGAAAAATTTAAAACGGATGACATGGATTGTCATATCGTTTTATCATATCTCTACGGTGTAAAAATACCGCTTTTGATTATTATTAAATAATGGTTAGATCCGCTTATTTTATCTTCACCGTTTTTAGAAAAAGAAAAATTATTCAGATCGCCAGGAACCGTTCATTCTATTACTTAGGAACGTATCCCGCACAGAATAAATATTTAAATAAGGATCGTAAATTACCATCTAATTTTATAATACCTCAACGTGAAAATGCTAATTTTGCTCGAATCAAAATAAACAGTCTTACAGCTAACAAGCAAATAAGCGAATTTCTAAGGAAAAATCGTGGAATTTTTGAATATATCCTTGAAGGTAACGTAAACAATACAATGCGCACGCAGTCTCGTACCGGGTAAATGTGGGTTTAAATTCCCTGTTTGTTTATGTTCCGCTAGGTTAAAGATTAATTTCTGCGGGTTATATTAACTCCAAAATGCATTTTAATCTAATTCAAGATCTATTTAAAGTTGCAATCGCATTTTTCGGCGTGTGGTGTCTATGTTTCGATGTCGTATTTAACATTGTCCCTTTAGGCGTAATCGTTGTGCTATTGTTCGCTGCAAGTCTACAATTTCTGCGAGTCCCTACCCCCGCTAAAGAAATAGTCGAAGCGATAATTGGAAACGACCCCGTATTAGAAGACCCATCGTCGTCTAATGAGAACAACGTAATCAAAACTATTGCCCATCGAGGTGCTGGCTTGGATGCTCCCGAAAACAGCCTGGTTGCATTTAAAACGGTTCTCCAATAATACTTCTTGCATAAATTATCGATTGAATTGTTATTCCTTTTCAGTGTAAAGAGAAAGGAGTGAATTTTGTCGAATTTGATGTTACGTTGACTAAAGACGGTGTGCCTGTAATATTTCACGATGATACTCTTGAAAGATTAACGGATCACTGCGATTTTATCCGGGATAAGATGTACGATGAATTAAAGAACATCGATATCTCCGTTAAACATCCGTTTAGGTTGATTACGTAAGTTGTTAGATTATATGCCTGTTTTACGGTGATTGTTTTAGTGATCGATACCAAGGCACTTTTATACCAACTCTTGACGAGACGGTCAACCAACTTCTAAATTCCGGACAAAATATGTTTATCGATATAAAAGACAATAATATGCAGGTGTGTATTCGTAAAATAAATATTTTACGCCATTTATTCAAAGTACTTTGCAATTATTTAATTAATTTATGAAATAAATTATTAAATATTATTATAAGCTAAGCTATCACTAATTTGTTTATTATTATAGATGGTAAATGTAATATTAGACATTTACGAGAAATATCCAGCTCTATACCTTCGAGCAGTCACCACATCTTTTTTTCCGAACATCATATATCTCGTAAGTGGACGGACGCATTATTTGCTATTATCTCTGAGACTTTTCTAAAAAATTAAATTTTTTAGATAAGACGTAGGAATCCGAAAATTGTGTGCTCGTTAGCTTGGAGGCCGTATGCGTTTACTCGTGTATCGTACAGCTATCCGGCGGGGAAAGGCCCGCGAAGATCCAACGTTTTTTATAAGCACATCTTGTATGCCTTATGCGACATACTACATGACTTTCTACTGACTAAAATTACGTACTATTTAATGGGAATATCGTTTATATTACTGCAAAAGGACGCTATTTGCGGGTAAGTTCATCATTTTAAATTATATCTGCACGTAAGTAGTATTAAAATATTTTAAAACAGTTTCTGCTAAAACAATTTTCATATCAACTTATTATTGGATTTTTTTGAGATAAACGATCAATTTGCTTAACATATATGTATCCTTTTGGTTTCCGATGGTTGGTTCCTCACTCTTATGAGACATCTTCGGAGCTGTTGCTGCATGGTGACGGGATTATTCATTCCGTAGGGGTTTATATAGGGCTTGTTATAGGGTCAATGAACCGCGGAGGTTGCTAAGAGGTTTAGTCATCCGGGATTTCCATCTATGATGTAATCATATCCGGATTTAAATTGTTGGGGCGTTTGAGGATTTTTTATAGATCCTTTTATAATAGTGAGGGTTGCGAGTAAAGTTAAATTGGATTTGGTGGCCAGTTTCGCGGTTCCAACCCGGAATTAAATTAGTTCCAACCCGGAATTAAATTAGTTCCAACCCGGAAACCAAGAGTATAGCGGAAGCCTACGTAACAACAACGTAGATTCAACGTAAATGTATTTATTTATTACTTAACGGCGATTTAAGAACCCTTATTGTATGAGGGAAGTGGCATAGTAACATCTGAGCGTAGATTTCGGCTCTTAAATTCAAAATCTTCAAAATCTTCGGATCAAAACTGTTTGATAAACCAGTGCATGTACTTTTAATTTTTAATTAAATAATTAATTTTTAATTTAATCGTAAAGTATCAAAAGCAAACAGTGACCTATTTAATAAATGTTTTTTGTTAACACTAAGCAAGACAGTAGATATTTGGCTCTTGTTAATTAAAGATCCTATTAAATATGAGCATTTTCTTTAGCAATTAATTTAGTGTGTTGTCCTAATGGAAGCATGAGTTTTACGATGCATCTATGCGATAGATAGAAGCATGCATATAATAGATTTTTATTTTTGAGAATTCGCCAAATAAAAATGGCTAACTGCAAAACTTTGCAGAAACAGCCGAGGTTGTGGATTATGTAATAAGGACCCATTCTTGCCTTAACACCCTGTATATTTTTACATTTTTGAAAAGCTAATTTAAAAATATGACGATTTACGGTAATAAAACTTTGGATAATTACTCTTGCTTTTATACAAAGTTGGTTAGGAAAAGCTTCAAATTGTCTCTAGTGCAGTCAAATTCATCCAAATACCTGGTTGTTTGGTAACATGATCGTAACAATCGCTAATCAGTTTTTCAATTTTGAAAGAGTGAATTATTATTTATTGTCATTAAATTCTGGCGTGTGTTTCCTATTTTCGTTATCTCTAAGCGCATGTTCAGATGGTGAAATTCAGAAGAAAAATCACCGCCAAATCGGTCATAAATTCCATATTGCAACTGGGTAATTTTCCATTTATCCAGAGACGCACCGTGATCATCACTATCCCTACTATGAGCAAAACTACCAGCCCATCAGTCCCCTTTCATGCTTCTCTAGCGGCGGAAGCTCGACTACGCGAGGAAATTTTCATCGTCAATCCGATTCCCGATGAATAGTTCGAATTCGAGGAGGGCCTCTTCACCGAATTTCAACTGCATAGATTTAGCGAGCTAGGGCTCCATATATTAGGCAGTCACCCTGCTTTCTGACGTATCATGTATGGTACACGTCAGAAAGCAGGGTGGCTGCACAATATATGGAGCCCTAGCCCGGGCGATAGTTTAAAACTTACATTTTAAGAGTCTACAAGTATTGCAAAAAAGGCTTATCCTGACAAAGGGCCCAGACCCGCGCCGTGGCTAATCCACGATACCGTCCAAAATCACATCACAATACCTACTGTATAAAACGTCTTGTTACTTCCATTATTTTTTGCTGATTAGTAATTCGTCTTTATTTCCCAACTCCCAAGAGGCGTCTCGAATACTAAGAGAGTCGAAAGGTACAGGCGCCTAGTTCTAGCTCATGCGTCAGATCTTCGATCGATCAAGCCCGGTTATTGTCCGGGCTTTTATTTACCATAAAAGTGATTTGTGTAGATGTATCGTAGCTCATACTTGACATTTAATTATTAATTATGTAAAGTTACTACTTTAAATCTTACTATTACAGTAGAACGGTGCAGGATTGGCGCGAAAAAGGTGTGCGGGTAATAGCATGGACTGTTAACCATCCCGTTGAGAAACAACATTTTGCACGCGTTCTGAAAATAACATACATGACCGACACTTTGACGGGCGAATCGGCATCGCGTTCGGGATGTTAACTGCACGGGTAATAGGCTGCAGTTAATACGTATTAGCTAGAATAACAATACGATACGTCAGCATCACGAGTAGCAATATTTAGTCTTGTCATGTCTAATTTATTTTTGGTGCATGGAATTAGTTGTAAGACGAACGAAAGTAGGAACATAAGTATATAAAATAACACGTAATCTAATACTATATATTATATTGTAACTTGGTATACTAACATTTCCATTACTTTGCAAGTTCGTATTGCTTTTGATGAAACGATTTGTAATGCTTGTTTCTTCAAGTAAAATCAAGTACGAAGTAGTACTTAAAATGAGACATTCAAATAATAATTGATACTTCTGGGAGCTGGATAAAATGAAGTTGAGCGTACACTGAACAGCAGGATGCGAACTCGGAATCGATTGTGTACAAGTATACTTGTCTGCCTGCACATATGTTGTGATTAGAGATGAGAATAAAAACAAAGTCACATCCCGGAAAATCGACTTGTGCCTCTGCTCAGAACTAGCAGCATGTAGAACTCGGGCGCACACGTTGCGCACAATCGTTAGCCTTATATATACGTATTTCATACAATTTAACATTTGTACGTAGTCTTTCTAATAGCAAATAAACTTCTGGATGTAAAAAAAAAAATGTCTGGCAATTGAACGTGAAGGTTTATCTTCGGTAGACATTTCAGGGTTCATCTTTAGATCATGTAAACGTATGTTTAGTTGTATATTTTATGAAACATTTTATATCTCACTTAGATATGTACGAAAACATTTAAATAAAATAAATAAATCACAATTACGTATTTTTATTGTATTAAAAAAAACCTATCCGTTTTTTTAACATAATCTAAGATTCATTATTTTACATTGTTTTGAAGGGGGTAACCTGTATATCTAGTTTTTCACACTTTTTCTCTAAATGTAATAATAAAAGGAATAAATTGAGGGACTTTCAGTTTTCGTAAATATCCAGAAAGACTTTAATAATTTTCATTTAATCAAGATTCTTTATCTTCAAAATTAAGCTACGTAGGTATGGATACGCAGAAATTAATTTTATTTTATTTATGGATCGTTAATTTTATTTTTTTTATTTATATTTTTAGGTATACCAGCGGCTTTAAACTATATTTCTCTCTTGCACAAGACATCAGTAGCACTAATACCTTACCCAAGCTGGATCGGGCAATTGCGAGAATGGTCTGGCTAGATTTTCGAATATTCCAGGGCACCGGTAGGTATTTAATAAGATCTACGATATGCGAATTGCGTCATATTCAAGTTAATTTTAAACTAGACGAACCACATAATAGAAATGCCTTTCGGGTGATGTCGTGTAGTTAATATTTTACTTGACGTTTCGCTGACCATGCTGTCAGCTTCTTCAGAAGATTTCTAAAGACTGCTGTTGTATTTTGCTCCTCGTTATATATCCCATTTCTGTTCCGCTTTGCTGATCTATAACCGTTACAAAGCGGAACAGAAATAGGATATATAACGAGGAGTAAGAGACAACAACACTAGTCTTTAGAAATCTTTTGAAAAAGTTGACAGCATGGTCAGCGAAACGTCAAGTAAAACATTAACTACACGACATCGCCCGAAAGACATTTCTACTATGGATTACGGTCGTGAAAGCCTACACTCAACTATATGAACCACATTTTTACTTTTTTAATGAAAATGTGTCTGTAACGAGTTTCTTATTTTCAACTAAATTAAGTTAACTACAATATCCGGCCGTTTAAAGCCCGACATCGAAGAGACTTGAATCACAAAATTTCATATAAATAAAATATTTATTTTCAAAAATTACAAAATAGTAAAAGGCAGTGGTTACATTGTTAAACTTTTTGCAGACTCAACTCAGATTAACATTAGTAGTAATTGTACCGTTGCTGAAAACTGCTATTTACAGGACAAAATATAGTTTTTTTCTAGACAATAATTAACACGAAATTATAACTACTGTTCGGCATCACGGTAAGAGGGCGTGTCTAAGTTCCCACTACATTTCTCTGCAGTTCATTCCATTGATAGAGAAGTCATACACGTCAAAAATTAGGCGTATTGTGTGGTTGCCAGAGGCGAATTCGTGAAATAGTGGGGCTGGCGCATGCGCTCAACAATCGTTGCGTCTACAGAGCAATGAAGAGCAATAAAATGTAATGCTCGGTGATTCTTCTTCGTAATCTTTTTTTTTCAGTCCCTGGTAAAAATTACGTCACCTCTACCGATATGCCGAACACAAAAGGCAAATAAATAGGCACTTCACTGTACTTACCAATAGCAAAATTATATAAAACTATCCCGTAGTCAACAATATAAATATTACGTTTTTGTGAGCAAATATTTTGTACTTTTACAAACACTGATTATGGCAATGTATGTCAGCGTTATGAAACCATTGTGCTGTTCGCTTTTACTAATTCGTACACGATAATGTTACGGCCCACTCTTCTATCGGAAATTAGATTGGTGTGAAACACTTCCTTCACCGGTCTGTACCTGCAAATAAGATTGGCATAATACAGAATTATATTTTCCAGAGTCCAAGAGTCCAATATGGCTCTGCAAAAATTATTCATACAAACTGCTGCTTAAAAAACAACACATTGAAAAATTATTATAAACTTGGCAATATACTAAAGGCTACATATACCATTAAACTACAATATTTTCAATAATTTAAGACTTCCGGTTATACCGGAAGTAACAGTCCTTAAATGGAACACCCCATATATTACATCTTTAGGTTCTTATTTTAAAGTAAGAAATCTTATATTCATTTCAGCAATTGTCGGAGGTGGTAGGTACCTGCTTGAAAACATTTAAATACATCCGTGCTTCTTTCTTTTAAAAATGGCTTGAATCGTTTATTAGAATAATTTTCTCAAGATTTATTTAAATCGTATGTACTAATTATAAGCAACCCGATTAAACTTTCGAATATCTATTGCGAAAGAGTACTTTACCTGATTAACATATCTGTTATGAACGTCTGCAGGACATCAAAAGCTATTATATGAGATGGTAGCGTTCCTGTTAGCGGATAGTGTGCTCGTAACCAGTCTCCAGGGTTTTCATAAAATATATCAGCTTCGTCCTTGTAATTTTTGATTTGGTTTAAGTTCGGTAAGCAAGTCAGATATCTAGCCGGAACATTGACATGTATATGACTATAAAGCGGTGTCGAATGGCAAGGCATGAGGAACAAGAAACTTGTATTTTTCGGATTGCTACTTGCAATTTCGTGCAAATCTTTCATCACGTCTAAAGACCCTCTTTGATGCAAATATCCTAGGTAGTACGCTGGTGTTACATTACCGACAAATATAACACCTGCAACAACCCAAACGAATAACCTAAAATGTTAACGATATAGAATAGATTTACGTTAAGCCACACTTCTTACGTATCAGCTTTGGAGCTCCACCTAGCCAAGTAGATCGAAATAAGATGCAGCGCCATGGGTAATATGGGAAGAATAAAACGGAATTCTTTATGCGGTAAATAACTGAAAATGAAAAAAAATTAATTTTCTTAATTACTAAATCGAACATCATGCAAATATTTTCACCTATAAACTATCGTTGTAAACGCCATACTGATCAATAGTATCACCTCGTTTCGAAACACACCTCTATGTTTCAAAATATAATCTGCAGCTAATATAAATGGCACGAAGTTCACTCCAAGGATTGCTGGTATTCCGGTAGACAAATACCAATGCCATGGGTGCGAACCGTATGTTGCGCTAATGCCTTGAAGGAAATTAACCTTAAAGAATTCATACGATGATATCAAGAATGAACCATAGGAATAGCTATCAATTATAATTGTGCTAACGAAGATCGTAAGTCTGAAACAGACATTTGATCATTTAAAGAAGTGTTTGAATTCGATAGTCTTACCCGATGGGTAAATAGCGATTGATCAATAACGTCAGTAAATTTTCGTCCGACGTTTTCAGATGATGAAAACATAGTGGGAGCCACGGAATTACAGCTGTAGGCCTAATTGCACATATTAATCCCAGAATCCAAATAAATTTATTTGCGTTCGCTAGCAAAATGAAAATTAGAGTTACGCACTGATGTATTAACACATTCAATTCGACATTGAGATTCATACATATTGAAAAGTCTCGTCAATAATGGATACAAATAAGCCAATAGTATGCAAGATGTTCCGTTGAGACGTTAAATTATTAACTTACTATTCTTTCTATCTGGCCAAGGAAAATACGACAACGCGATCATACTAGCAGCAGTTTCAAATGTGTTAGCCAACGTTCGCGATCCGGTATAAAACCAAAAATACGAAGAACTAATAATGAAGGCGCACCATTTCTTATGACCAGACCAACAATAGAATCTATAATCGGCAAATACACTAAGAAGGGCTTGCATTATTCTTGGTAAAGTTATCTGTAATACATACTTTCTAAAACGCGAATATTTCCTTAATTGAATAACAACTTACCAACATATTAACGTAATCTAATCCCGATAAACGTAAAAATTTGTACAGAAATGATATTCCGAGTTGGTAAATGTAATTTCGTATACCCAACTTCCATTCCCAAGTCAGTTCGCCATAACCAAATGCTAACCTATGCGCTACCTCAAGCGATTGCCAATATTCATCTGCTACGTACCAGGTTTGTACAAGAAAAACTGAAGCTATCCTTACGATTAGAAACAGTAGCAAAGCTTGCCAATTCTCCATGTTTCCTTTTGAGTTTCATTCAAGAAATCCTTAAAATGTGTTATTAAAGCTGTTTATAACTAAAATTCGAAATGGGCAAGTGTTACAACATATAAATTTAAATAATTATTACCCTAACTAACCTATTCTTATTTTTCTTTGTAATTAGTAGAATCCCATCATAAATTTAAATGTTATAAATAGTTTGAAACGACCCAGGAGTTGCAGCTAAATTTTATGTTATTTATATTACTTGTAGGTTAATTTAATTACCAACTGGAAAATTTGTCCTTTGTTCTTTTAATAGTTTCACCATGCACAACAAACGTTCTATGATTACATTTTTTTAGATAATTTGTTAATAATAATAATAATAATAATCATAAATTAGATTAGATTAGATTAGATTAGATTATTACATATTTCATAGATTTTTTCCTAATTGGTAATTCTTATTAACGAGTATGGAGTAGAATTATCAATTTTTAAACAATCCATATAAGTATAGTATATCTGGGTGTATCACATTGTAGTGTTAAAAAGAACAAATCTAAGGAAAAAAAAAGGGAAACAAGCATGGGCGTAGCCAGAGGGGTGACAGGGAGGAGCCATGCCCTCCGCCCTAATTTTCGTTTCTTATTGGCGGTCCAAAACGTCAACTCAAATTCACTGCCCTCTTGACCAAATTCCAGCTACGCCCATGGAAACGAGTATATATATATAACATTGTGCAGATGATTTTATGCAGTCCTATGAAAGCCTGCAGAAACGAGTGCTTTCGCAGTAGCGTACGGCTCGATTACTAACAATTGTGTTGTTGATGTAGACTAACGCTGTAGTATTGTCTCATTAGCGTGGCTTCTACTAATGACTCGGTCATGCTCGTATGACGAGGTGAAAGTATGTTGGTGTACTTGGAAAATAACTTTAAACAGGTCGTTCGCATTACATTCGCCCACTTGAACTTTTATCTAATACGCACTATAGTTTGAAAGTCGAGATTCTTATTTACAACTGCACATAATTTATCGGCCGTTAACCTTTCTACATTATCTGTTAAATTTCTTAACGAGGCTTTGAGGTCATCTATTATATTTAGCACTTCAATGAAAGGTTGGTGTTCTCTAATTTGGAAATAGTATCTAAAAGAATTGAATAATTTTCGGAAATTTGCTCTATTTGAGTATGGATTTCGGTATCTGAAACTAGTCGCAGTCTTACTGAAATTGCCTTGGCTTCTTGCAGATTAAATTCAAGATAGAAGGTTTAATAATGTGCAAAAATTTCTCCAAATATAAAACAGCTTTGAGCGACGTTGCCCACCTCGTCAATACCGGCTGTAGTGGCTGAGGAATGGCCGGACTAGCCTGTTCCCACGAATGCGTTTCGGAGATTTAATAGAAATTTTTTTGGTAGAAACTATTAATTGATCTACTTTTGGATAATTGATTCTAATAAATTCAGCTACAAGATGACACGCATTGAGCAAACCGGTTAAATCTTCCATTCATTCGTTGCTTTATCTCCCGTCAGTCATATTTCTTTATCTATTAACACTCGTCGAACATAACAAAGCACGTCGTCGATTCGCCATCATTAATCCAACCCGTCATTCATATACATACTAACCGTACGCCTATGAATCCCGACTTCGGGTATGTTCAACCACTTTCGAATTATATCATCGCCGCCAATGAGTGCGCACTCGTTTCTGCAAGCTTATATGGGACTCCTACAAAAAATAAAAGATAATCGTGAGCGGCGCTTAAATTATCGTTTCCTTAAAATCCGAACTTTAATTTAACATTTTGTAAGACGTGTTACTGACGAATTAAAAACACTGTAACAAACCAATATTTTTTAGAGAAAATTTACATTAACGTTTGTAAAATCGACTCCCTCTCTTTTATAATAAAACTTATAATTAATTGATCCAAAGCATCATTGCTTCGCGAAACTTGTCTTTTTATGGCTTGCTTGATTTCTTCTTTCACTCCCTTGTCGGCGCCTCTGGTACCGATTCTTCGCGGTCCTAAATGCGGAACAACATCTAGAAACACCTGATGCGTCCATAGAAATGTAAGTTCTTCGAGAATATCCACATTGACGACGTAAGTTTGAAAGAGGTAGTACTGGAAGGCACCGCGCTGCTGGATCTGTTTTAAGAGTGGTGGTAATTTTTCTTCCTCCTGAGGCCAATCTAGTTGGCTCAGCACCAAAACATTTCCGATTGCAAGATCCGCGTAATTTCCTTCCGCTTTCTCGAGCATAGATCGTAGAAGTAATTTCGTGCACATTTGAAGGATGCCTAATTTCGTTAACGGTAAAAAGTGGAGGTGGCGTTGTGTTCCGCCGGATATTAAACAATTGCTTAAATGTCCGGTATTAGTAACCGGTATGCCTTCAATTACGCTTCGAATGTGATTGTAAGCGGCCTAGAAGTACATAGAAATATATAAAGAAATAAATAAGTTATTCATTTCATACGTAATAATTCTTTTTTAAGTACTGTATGCTTGCGGTCCTCAAATTTCTTTTAAGCGGTGAATATTGGTCCTGTTTCTGTTTTATGTAATTTAGTGCATCGTCTAGTTGGCCTTTGTAAATCGAGTAGTCTATGAGAAATTGAGTTAGCCAGATGTTTAATTTTAGATGCATATTCAGCTTTGTATATTCTGAAAAATAAACAAAAAAGAGAGCTTTTCAGTTTTTTTTCTGATAATTTCAACTATTAGGAATTTAAAAATGTTCTCAACAGAATCTTAGTTGGCACACAAAACCGTAGAACTTTCCTAATTTTAAACAAGTCCAAAATGTATTATATACCTCTCTGAAGAGCCTCTATCGAGTTTAGTAATTCCCAACATTTCACCGTCATTAAAAAATTGTTGACGATACTCCTCAATTCCGGTTTTTCTACAGTGATATGCGGAGCAGATGCTTCATGATCGAGTTTTTTCCTTTTAGATTTCGGTTCCATTATAGGACTAGGATACGTGGGATCTACGAAAGCTTCGACCAGAAAATAAGTGGTCTGCGGCTGTCCTGGACATGGTTCTGGTGCTAAACCCATTTTGTAATCGTGCAAACATTGTAGGAAGAATACTGTTAAACAATACAACAATTCTCTTGTGCTATTATTATCGTCTACATTTATACGTTGTGTCTGACAGAACGTTAGCAATTTCTGCCAATATCCTTCCTTGGTCCTGTTAAAAAGTAAAAAAAGTAATTTTTATCAATTGAGATCAATTGAAATAGATTTTACCAATTCTGTCCAAAATTAATCAAATATGGATCCCAACCAAGTTGTCGTCCACTAAACTCTAACACGTTGCATAATTTGTCCCATGATAATTCTGCGTTGGAGATTCCCTGTAAATAATTATTGAATACGTTGCACCTACATCAGCGACAATAAATATGAAAATGTAGAAATAAGCATCTACATGTAAGTATGTCTTCAGTTTTAAATATAAGTAAGAGTATCTAATAGGCTTCTAAAAAAAATTAGATGTACGTTTCATTTGGATGTCGCTGTATAGAATTTTCCACATTACTGTTATTTCTTACCTGCCCACTATTATTATGGAAGTTCAACGAATGCACGTAATATTCAATTGCTTTGTGGAGTAATTTATACACCAACTTTGAAGACAGTTCAACACTGACCGTTTCCTCATTTAATAACGGCAACAGTTCGCAGACCAATATCTTGCGGTAATTATTTATTGGATGATTACTTGCATGGCTATGTTTCTCGGCACTTAATAAAGTATCTATTAAAGCAGGCTACAACAAAATAAACACTGTGAATACTAAAAACAACATTATCTTTTATTATTTCTACCGCATGGTTTGGTATTGCGCTAGGAAATTTTTGTAATAGAAGTAATAATAGTTTACAATGCTCCATTGTATCTTCGCAATGATCCGCCGTAATTAGTAGCAGTTTATGTTGGATTTCCGGGGGTATGTGCTTAAACATTTTTGAAAGAAATTGTTTCTCTACATCTAAATCGGAATCTATTTTAAGCGCACTAGTAACTTTATTGATCTCATCCCAAAATTCGAGATGTTGATGAAATTTTCCAATTCTAAAACAATCACAAATGAGAGGTGTTTGCTGTGTGCATAAAATATCCAGATAATTACAAGTCGCTAAAACATTTTGCGGCTTCCTTTAGATGTCCGGCAGTTTTTTCTATTCGATACGCTTCAAACTAGAAACCATAACGAGAATGTAGCGGTTGTAAAGGGATATTATATGATATATTGCACCTGTACACCAAAATTGTTCGGGTATAATGTTTTTGCTGTTATCATCCATGCTTTGGCTGATACGGGATCAGTGATTAAAGCATTTTTTGCTCGTTGTATAACATATTCTTCGTCTGATAAATTATATAGCGAAAGGATATCCATTTGAATTAACGAATAAGCCCAAAATTGCTTTTGTAAAGCACTGGTGTATGATCTTATATTATTGTGTACATACGGAATATAGGTTATGTCTGCAGGTTAGGAACCTACCTTATCGACAATCAGTGTCGCCAACAATGAGAAATTATTTCCAATTTTCCATAAAAATAAAAAAAAAGGAAATTCAAAATAATAACGGCAGTTTAAGTTGATAGATCTTTATTAATAATAAAAAAAAACACGATATACTAAAAAACAATATTAAATCTACAATACTAATAGCAATTATTCGCTATCGGATTTAGCGTCAGATTCGGAACCTGATCCTGATCCGGAACCTGATCTCGAAGCAGATCTTGATCTTGAAGGGGACTTGCTATGAGATTTAGATCCGGACCTAGACCTAGAAGCTGATCTAGATCTAGACTTAGAAGAAGAACGAGATCTCGAAGCAGATCTCGACGGCGACTTTGAAACCGACCTAGATCTAGAAACGGACTTCGAGGGAGACTTCGTTTTAGACCGTGATTTTGATTTTGGAGGAGACGGTGACCTGGAGACAGATTTTGAACGGGACCTGGACTTTGATCTCGATGATCGAGATCTAGAACCGGATCTCGATCTGGAGTGAGACCTCGACTTGGAACGAGATCTTCTCGATGACCTAGAAGAAGCCCGAGAATCTTCGTTATTTTCTTGATCAGACTCTTGCTGGTCTTGTTGTGTTTCAATTTCAGGTTCGTCTTCTTCCTCACCAGGTGGTTCGAGTTGTTTCTCTCGATATCTTTGCATTCGAAACTCTTGCGCATCTAACGGTCTATGTTTTACGATGAGACGGGTATTGCTTGGGGCTTGACCGACTTTTTGTCGGCGTTTACTTAACCTTACTCTCGTTTCTAATTCATTGTAGTAAATACCATCACCTCTAACAACCAAAAAGTAATTTTCTTCGTATCCCTTACTCGCTTTACTTTTGACATTCCAGTTGTACTCCCTCGCCATTTTATATTCATATTCTTCATCATCTTGGTATGATATATTGTTAACGAAATCTTGTCTACGTTTCTCAAGCGTCTCTTCAACAGGCAAAAAATAGGCAACAAATTGCTCTCCACTTTCATCCATAACACCTCGAATCATTGCCTGCGACATTTCCTCTATCTGCGCTGGAACTTGTTTGCCTACCGGGGCCGGGTCGCTATCAAAAATAACCTGCGCACAAGGATATTTCCAAAGTTTGAAGTCGGGATATATCGGCAACACTTCTACAGGTACCACGTTTGGTTTGCTGTAATGTTTCTCGATAGATACTTTAGAATCCTCGAATGTCTTTTCGATAGCTTTAATTTGAGAATCACGATCCATATACAGCGTTTCATTTTTCAAATTTTTCTTAATACTATACCCAACCTTCGCCTCAACCTTATCCATAGTTTGAGGTTGGAATCTCGTTTGTTCTGTGGAGATATATTCAGTTCTCCTAAGCCACGATACCGATCTTGCATGGTGTCTGGATCGTTTAGAATCTTGAGGGGTAAGAATATCTTCTTCGAGCAGTTTTTCATCTGCAGGATCTAAATAAACGCCAGGTTCTACTGCGTAAATATCCTTATTAATTAAATCTATATTGACTCCCAAATCATGTTCCGTTAACACTTCATATCGATAATTTCTTTCCAACGATGTGGGATTATACTGTATAAATCTAGAATTGCACATTTACAATGAAGCGTACATCGCACATGATATCTAAATTACCTTGATGACTCGAAAGGGTAAGATATAAATTTTAAATCGAATGGAATATCGGGTAAAGTATTGCAATATTTTACTTTGCATACCAATTCGGATCTAAAACGAAATTAATAAATGGTATTTACAAGCTTGTATTATTTAATCACTTACCTACGTTCTCCTTGAACTGGTTTTGTAGGTCTTTTATCTTGTTGAGCAGTACCGTTCTGAATAGTTGGTGGCATTTTTCACAATATTACTGTAGAGTGCATTTACACATGAAACAGTATCTTAACCGCACTTTAGTTGACAGTTGACAGATCAGAGTTCTTTTGAGCGATCGCACTGTTGGTAACATCCATCACTGTATTACACATGTGTTGTGTGATTTGTGCCGTATTAGATGCTAGTATTTGGTACATTACCTTTATGTAAAATGATTTTTATTTCGAGATTAATCCAAATCGAAATTTAAAGAATATCTAAGAGCGCGTTTGCAGCTACCAAATTCCATAGCAAGAATTATAATACCTCTTTGTTACGAAAATACTTCACAGATGGCGCAGTATGTAGCATATCGCAATTCGGTTGATTTGAGAGAAAAGGAACAGTATAGTTCACTTCACTTTTTAAAGGAAGTATTGCTCTTATACACGTTACCAAATCTATTTAGGTACTTAATTTTTCGTATATTGTCGCTCTGAGCAGCGATAAATTTTATGTTGACATTTTATGTCTTTTTGTGTATTGTGTTGCAACCTTTTGGTGCTGGTCTAATAGCACTAAAAGTTACTAAAATCTTGGAGAAGTGTCTAGACGTATTTACTGTGCTGTCAGTCTATGATTTTGTTACGAAATGAAATATTTACCCACGATTCATCTGTAGCCGAGTTGGTTTTCGTTTTTAATTAAAACACACTTTTTCTTACAAACTAGTTCTTTATTATTTTTGTCAATCCGTTACCTCCTCTCTTCATACCGCTGTCTAGCCAACCTCACATGGTCGGTAAGTTAGGAAAACACATCAATACATTTGCGCGGTGAATTTAACATTATTACACATCAGTAAAAACAATGTTTTTCCCTTCGCTACATTATTTTTTAATAGCAGGTAAATAATCACGGCGTCATCTTACGGTCCATCAACATTACTTTCTTTCCAATTTTCTCAAATGTGAAAAATGGCAAAGGACAGTGAATGATACCGATGTGATCATCGCCTAAATCTGACAACAGTGCTCATCATAAAAAAGGATAGACACATGCAAGCAGGTATAAAATAAAAAAGGATGGTCCATAAGAGCTAATATTTCATTTAAAAGGTGAGCTGGACTATAGTAAATAATAATAATTTATCCTTGCCGTATTATATTTTTTATAAAGTGTGCACTATGCAACAGAAATACTTGGGAAAACCAAATTGTCCGCGGCCCCCCATTTACCAGGTTTGGTGATTTTTTACTTACTCTGGTGACTTTTGAACAAATCTAGTGATTTAGTGAAAACTTTTGCCAAAGTAAAATTCTTCTAATATAAAAATCGCATCGAACCTTACACGATCTAAGCGCGAAATTAATTGCTAGAGGATTCACCGGCGAATGGATTGCGACCAATTAGGACCCTCTAGCTCTTTTGGTTTGCCAATTATGTTGAAAAAAAGAATTTAAATTTTTCATCTTTGAGGCGCCGTAGCATCGGAACGATTAGAGCTAGGAAGTTAAGATTTCCCTCCATTAAGATGCTCATGGAGATATTTCGAACGAGTCCAAACTCAACGTCCTAGCTCGTTCGAATGCCGAGACCTAGAAAAGCCGTAAAAATTTCAACCCAAAGTGATGAAATTTTTGAAAGGCAAAAAAAGTACGGAGTTTCGCACATATTCTGCATAAAACTTCACCCCGTTAGCTCTAACGGTTTGTGAGATATGGCCGTTTGAAGTTTTGGGAACAACAAAAAAAAGACGTGAAAAACTGACAGCGCTCGACGGCAATCTCAAATTGGTTCCGTACCACAAACGACTCTGTTTAAAATGCGCAAGCGTGCGCACTGTGCAATCAGCGGCTCATAAGCGCTCAGCGGCTGATAGGCTTAGTAAGCAATTTCCCTGAACAACCAACCCGCCAACCCGCGTTAATATTCTGGTCGTTAGATGTTCCGTGCTGATATGTCGAGGTTCTAAATTCGTTAGAGTGCAAGTGCGGGGAAAATAAATAAACAGCAGATTCGTGATACAAACTTAATTATATTTAATCGTAATTTTTTTGTGGTCGTACATTATTATTACGTAATTCTTGGTGCATACAATAAAATTGTTAAAAATACCTGTATAGAACTTTAAAGTACAATCTTTAGATAACGTTCTTCAACGAATGTGTTTCTGCATTTCTTTGCTTTAAAGCATTATAATGCAATAAAAGGGGAAATGTGATATGATTTGTTAAAATTATTTAATACATGCTTACTGCAATCTACAATAAATATTTACTTACATATATTTCAAATTCAAGGTTTTAGTGTGATCTAAGATTTTTAGAAATTACTGTCCTGACAAAAATGTATAATCACAATTATCGTTTTTCTTTTTTTTTTATTAATATGATTGGTTACTTCCCCCCCAGCAGCGGCTGATAGTGACGTTTCGGTTTTCTCGTATATTTCCGTGGCATCGTACAATGTACAGGACATGTAACGGAAATACACGAAGCGTTAATCCGAGAGCTCGTTGGAAAACTCTAGTTTGACTGACTGGATAATTTTTTTTCTTTTTGCATACAACTATGACTGTAGTCCCTTTCTTGATCATATCACATTCCTATCGATACATTCTGTATATTCTACATTACTTAATTTGAGTTTAGTTACAAAAACAATGGAAAGTTTCTCGCAAAATCACAACGATCCTTTCAATATTATAACAGCATTTTTTAGAAAAGTATTTAATTTTTTTTTTTTTAGTAACATGAAGTACTTATTAAATAGATGGTGTTCTTTGCCATGTTGTTTTTACGCAAACAATTGTTTATAGAGAGAAGAGAAGTGTATTATCTTTAGTTATCTATATTATCTACGGTATATGTAGTCCCTACGTTCATAAGAATAGGCATTTATAGAAAATATACGGCTCGAAATACGGGTAATTTGGGAATTATATCATTAATTACTAGATACAAAGTGTATGGGGAATATTATGTTGGAAGTTTGGTATCGTATTGTATGCGTCTGCATTTCATTCTAATCTAGCATTCACGTGTATATCACAAAATTGAAGGAGGAGGATAATTTGAGTGAAGTAGCAACGTTATCGGTTTGTAACATAATAAATAAATAATGATAGCAACGACCGTGGGAACCTTCGCACCACACAAGTTTAATTAATTATATAAGAATATAATATTTAATATATATATATATATTAAATATATAAAAGAGCGATGTGCACCAGATTTAAGGAGCATATAAGTGGTTATCGCTACGGAGGATTGGACCGGTCTAGTATTAAATTAGAAAACTTGAAATTGATTCGCCGCAAGAATTAGACGTATACGAGACGGTTTACATAAAAAGCAACAAAAATGTGATGAACAGAGAGAGCGGACCGGACCGTTGTCGGACTCTGTCCTTCTTGATCTTCTGCAGTAAGGCCGGCACATGGGCATTTTGGGTTATGCAGGGGGTAGAAATAGGCACTTGTAAACAATATTTTTTTCTAGGAAGTAGGGATAGTACATGCATGTTTAGTTTGGAGGACCATTCGTGTCCTCGAAACGGCCGTCACGGATTATTTATTATATTTTTATATAATCACTTGTGCGGTGCGGAGGTTGCCGATACTTATGTATTGTTTGTAATATGATATTTGAATTAATTTGGCAAAATCAAGCGTTGTCTGTAAATTATTCAAAATCATGGGTCTGACCTCTTTAACAAGCGGGATAATTTGATTATCTGAAACCAGCAATTTCCCAAGTTATCAATAAACTCTTTTTATACTATTTTATCCATGGGCGTAGCTACACGGGGGGAGAGGGGAAATTAAATCCCCGAAATGATTTTACTTTCGTTTCTTATTGCTGGTCATGCGAAACTTTACAAAATGTCAATTCTGATCGGTCCCCCCTTGACCAAATTCTGACTACGCCCACGATTTTATTCAGCTAAATTCAGTAAAATTAGCAATATAAATCCACTCCTATCGCACAATATTAGTACAGAATTATCCTCCAACTTGTACTCGCCAGATTCGGTTGCCGTTGCATTCAGCAGAATGCAAGATGTTTTTTTTTATAACTCGAGGTTAAAGAAACAAGTAGACCTAGATCGTACCATCTTACATTTTACGTCTAAAACGTGCAAAATATAAAGTGTGGATTAAATGAGAGACACCCTGAAGTGATTTTTGAATTACCAAACGAAAATTAAATACCGTAATTTTGAACGTACAGTTATATAAGTTGAAGGTATATTATATCAAAATGTGTGTATTGCGTGAAATATTTGTATTAAATGTCCTATAAATTGGTAAGACGTGTACTTATGTAACTTCCTAATTTAATCTAAATTATGTACATTTTATTTTTTTTTATATTAGGTAATATATATATGTATATTATATAAAGATCAAATCCTAGTTGCTTAATGCAGTTTTTGATAATTTTTAACCAATCTTCAAAAATAGTTTTCCAAAGAAAAAATCTACGTCATATATGTGTATGTCCTATCTATCTCTACTATTTATGTATTTTTTTCTACAATTACATAATTTACATAATTTAATAATTAATATTATTACTTTTATTTTCGTAGTATTATATTATTTATATAGATTGTCTTTTTAGGAATATAATGAAATTCGTTGCAAATGCTAACAATATTTACAGATGTACAGGTTACATAGATGTAATGTATTTCTAGTTAGGCGATATCTAATCGCTATTGCCAATTAATTAAAACGAATTTAGAGCCAATAGAACAAATTAGGAACACGCTTATGTGAGTGGAATGTCGTAATGATATGTTCAAATAGATATATTAAAACTAACGTTACATATTAGGATATCGAAGTATCACGCGAAATGAGTACAGCGGTAATTAGCAAATAGTCGAATTAATTAGTAAATTAATACCCCGCTCGCCCGCTTTGCTGCTTTAATAGATAATCCCGTAAATACACGAGCGTACGCCATAAGCGAAATTTTTTTACTTACGCTTTTATTTAATTTATTTAATTTTTCGTATGATTAAAGCATTAAAAATAATCAAATACACGTACGTTCCATACACAACGCAGTGGCGTAGCAGGAAATTAAATTACCAAAATACAAGAATAAATTTCAAAAATTCGAGTATTGTTCTTGAGACCGAGCGAAATGAAATTTCAAAGATGATCATCAGCATTGTACGAGGTAACTAATTATTATTATTAAGTATTGTTGCCGTTAGGAGAGATTCGATAAAATTTTTTTCTTTGACACATGCTCCTTTAAAAACGGTTTAAAATCTGGTTTATAGTAATAATATATGATATTTAATAATAAATTTATTAGCTACTATTAGAGTTCAATAAATAAAATAAATAGTTCTAGTATTTATATCACAATTTCATTCATTTTTATATAATACCATGTCGTTTAAATAATGTTAATAATTCTTAAGGCATTTAGAGAAAGAGTTATGTGATGATTTTGCTTAGACCCATAGACTGTGTGTGTGTGTACGTGTTACACTACCGTTTCCAGTTCCACTATGCGAAATCGTTCCTGACCTGAAACGACAATTTACGTACGGCATATACATTTCGAACGGATGCGAATACTCACTTTCTAGGTAAGCCGCCAGTTCGTGGTCGTCCGCTTGCAAGGCGAGGAGTCTGGGCGTGAGACCACGCGAATCGGTCGCTTTCAGGTCCGCACCGGCCGCGACCAGCATGCAACAGATCGACCTCCACCTAAACGTGGCGGCCTTATGCAGAGGCGTTTGCCCCTGCACGTTATCTTTCATATTTAGGAGGAAAGACGGTGCCGTTTCCAAAACGTACTTAACGAGATCCTTGTGGCCGTGCTTCGCCGCGTAATGTAATACGGTCTGGCCTGTGTTATCTCTCGTCGTTAGCGAGTACCCTTGATTGATGAGTTCTTTTAACTGGAAGAAGATCTCTATTGATTAATCTCTATTGAGAGTAGGCGTTTTATTATTAATGTTTGTACTCGTATTAGTACCTACTATTTGTAGTCGTCTAATTGCTTACGAATTTTCGGATCTGTTGTTAGGCAACGCTCGGTATATCAATGTAAATACAAGGTCACTAGTTATATTTTAACTTCACCCTATTATTTATTGTTAACCGTACAAAAAAATGATTCCAACGAAAATTTGAGAAAACTTACTTTTAAACAAGTTACTAACGTTTAACGTATAAAAAGTGGAGTAATTATTTAATTTCGTTAATCTCTGATTAACTTAATTTTTGTAACGATTAAATACTTTCATCAACCAGATTAAATATTAATAATATTTAAAAATTAATATTAATTAAATAAAAAATAAAATTAAAATTATATCCTTAAAAGCTAGTTCGGCCAAAATATTTTCAATTACCGGTACCTCTCTCTTATGGCGGAAATAGCAGTCAACTTCCCTATTTTAAATAGGGACCGTACTTAAATTTTTAAACTAGTTTATGCAACGTAGCCTATTCTTAAAATTCACTCTTAGGGAGATTTTTTCGAAAAAGTTTAAGAATTTTTTGAAGATAATTGCGCCATTGGATTTTTTAATATAATTTATAAAAAATTAAAAAATACGCTCTAAAAATTTTCATTTGAAACATCGTTTTTGCATCGGTAAAATAATAATAAAAATAAAAAGGGGGTCAATGGGGGATAATCTTTCTTTCGAATAATAGAGCCAATTATTCACTTACAAATTATATCAACATTCATAATAATGATCCTGTTGTACGAGACTTTCGTGCAGACGTTTTTCTAGTTTTCAGTTCAAACGACTTGCGCTAACCGAAAGGGAAAAGGAAAACTAACAGGGATTCCCATCGTAACCGGTACTCACCAATTGCAAGTCCCCCATTTTAGCGACTTTCAACATAGCTTCATTCGGCTTGTCCAGGAGTATGCTTAAAAATACAAGGAGAAGAAACCATTTTAAAGACGACCAGCTCATCGTGGACGGTGATTTATTATTTTATTTATTGTGCGGGGGTCCTTACCTATATGCATTGTAAGAATCCTGAGACAAGCCAAACAGTCGATCACTAATGCTGCATGCAAAACATAGTTCAGAAGCTAAACCAGTTTGAAAGAGAGAAAAAGAGAGAGAGAGAGAGAGAAAGGCAGATAGAGTGAGAGAGATAAACACTCCTTTTCTTATTTTTAAAACTGTTTATTATTTAATTGTGTGTATTTTTTTTACGTACGTGAATTGAAGTGGATTAAAAGGAAGGGAAAATAATTTATTACGTAACCATTTTAGCCATATTTTCGAAACTATAAATACGATAGCTAGTGAGGAATCGTGGTTAAAAGTGATATGTGCAGCGTAATTCTTCTAGATATTGTGCTCTCGAAAAAGGATTCAAATATCAACTCGATAATAGTCAGGTACAAAAATTTATTCTCGCTCGAATACAAGTCAGGAAAAAAATCAGATTAACATGCCCTTCTCATTACGAGTATCTTTATACAAAAACTGTGTATTTCATTTAGTAAATAAACAAAGAAAAAAAAAATAACAATCTAAGACTAGATTATACAAAATAATTAAAACTATTCAGCTAAAAAAATGTACAGGTGTAATATTAACATGGCCCATAACTGCTCTACAATAAGAGAAATATTGCATTGGTATTATTGAAAAAAAAAAAAAAAAAAAAAAAAAAATACTTTATTAAGACTAATCGAGTTCAATTAAAGGTTTCGTATAAACAACGTAAGCGAGAGCTATAAAAAAGTGCAAATACCTTCGGAGTTTAATATTAACATCTGTTGATGATGCGGTATCGTTTTCGCCGTTCTGATTTTCTACTGTTAGGGCGGTCGCTGCTTCTTCAGGAGCATCCGGCGATTGTATTTGTGGTGACATAGGGGGCTGGTCGCTAGGAGAATCAAGACTACCTTCATCGCTGCAATCAAGAAATATTACCATTATTTTTTGCGTAAATGAGTTGTCCCAACCTTCTGGAGGTTGAGTTTGGTTCAGTATGTTTTGTTTACTGTCGTTATGGTGACCAAATAATACTAATACTTCAAATATCTCTTTCTTTTTCGAATATTGGACGTACAAAAAATATTAGATTTGGTTTCCATAACTTTCGACACTTATTGTAGAAAACGATGGCTACTGATGGATAAAATTTAACAACAAAAAGGCGATGCTAAAAATTTTTGCCACGTGATCTGACGTTAGTAAATACGTTCGAATTAATCTGAGGACTCACCGATTCGCCGCAAAACACAATTTCTAAGCAGAGCAAAATCCACGCACAAAATCAACTTAACCCCATCCGATAGATCCGTACCTGATCCTCATTTCCGGTATGACGTAATGCGCTGGGGACGGCTGCGCGGTCTCATCCTCCGGCGTTTGCGGTACAGAAATCATACTCATCTCCAATATATACAAATACTCGCTGCATATGTCGGAAATGTAATGGATGTTTTCCTGAGCCCTATCGATCCTGAAGAACCTCTCGGCCGTGCAGGAGTCCACGAAACACCAGTCGGGCCCGACGCAAGGGTTGTCTTCGAGGAATCCGGCGATCTGAACGCGCACTTGTTCGAGGTCGGCCAAAGGATTGACGTCCAAATTCCCGACGTGGACGGCGGCTTGCGTTAGCAGCTCCTTATCGTAGTGGTGTTGCTCGTAATCGCACATGCCGATCCGGTGGAGTTTTATATGCAGGTCTTCTAGTGGCGCTTGCGTCGCCCCAGCTTTAGGTCCTCTTCGTTTCGCCAACATCGTCGCTTTGTTCAGCAAAGACAGGGTGATGATGGATGGATGTAATTTGCAAGCTTCTCCGTCGACTTGCATGGGAATCGTCTTCGATGTCACTATTTTGGCGGTCCTGCATTGCGTAATGCAAGTTCCGTGACCACCAGCTTGTAATAACGGCTAGAATTATAAGTTATATTTTAGTTAATTGCCTAATTCTATTTAAAATTAGTAAGACTTACAAGCTGATAGGTTGTGAGTCCTACTACTTCTATAAGTCCATCTTCGGTACTTGGCTCCGTCGCTCCCATGGATCTATTCCACGGATGAGTACCACCGCCGTAGCTGCAAGATAAATTTCGGTGTTGTTAATTGCTTGCAAGAATCGCACCGTAATAATGTTCTACCTTGGAATATTTAGGAAAACGATCGCGTGTACTTTCAGTTCTTTTAATTTTGGCGTCATGTCTTTGCCGTCACATTCGAGCGTTACAAATTCGGCTAGACCTTTCCACTTTCTCTTCAAGAGATCTTTCCCTCCCATTTGTCCGTAGAACATCTTATTGCGTAAACGAGAATTAAATTTTTCAGGATGTGCTTCTGCAATATAAAATTATAACATGTATTGCAAGAACTGATGGATTAGAGCTTTATACCAACCTCTAGCTTCATGAAATTCCAAGGCAATATGTGCATCTACACCCAGTGAATAGTAATTATTAACTACGTTAAGAGGAAGATTGTCTTTTCCAATTTCGTTCGGTTCTACGGATGGATTCTTCTCTACGTTCAAGGACCACCTATCCAACAGAACGGTTTCCGAAGCGCTGACATTCGTTAGGATCTTCGAGATAGGTTCATCCGTGTATCCTCCACCCCAACCCAAAGCGCGAGCTAGATCGTTGCCGGTGCCCAACGGAAGGACTCCTACGGCCGGAGATTGCGGCATCCCGATCTGGTCGATGACGCTCAACACCCAACCGACGGTTCCATCACCGCCGCAAGCTAATATCCTGAGATTTGGTACTTTTTTGAAGAGTTCTAAGCCTAATTTTGGTCCGCCTTGCGTTAAATCGAAGACTTGCCTAGGATTTAGCAGCCATTGGAACTTTTGGAGCAGTTTGGTACCCTGGTTACCTCCGGATCGAGGATTTATAAATACTATTACTGGAGTTATGGTAGTGGAGGGGATTGGTTTGATGACGAACGTTTTCGGATCCTTATCCTAAAAAAAAAATATTAAGAAATTAATTGATTTTATTAGCTACCGACGTCAGTCAAATGTTTTCATTTTCGTAATTTCGAACTTACCTTCTCCTTGGATTTCTTCTTCGTCGACGTTCTTTTCTTAGGCGATTTTCGCAAACTCGATTTAAAGCTGCCCTTTCGAGGCAACTTAACTATCCACGACGGCGGTACGATAATAGTGCTATGGACTCCTAGTCTGCATTCCTCTCCTATCCGTTGCAAGTTAAAGCAGCTCTCCTTGTTGTGGTACGCCACTTTGCACCAAGAACAACTTAAAGCGACTATTTCCTTCGAACTGAACGATAGCTTGGATTGGAATGACTAGAAAAAAAAGAAGGTTCAGAGAGAATAATTATTTTTTTTCCTCAATTTAATAAATTCACGCGTGTCATACGAAATTTGTATTTTGATCCTTCGATCGGATGCTATCGACTATGCAGTGCGCTGACCTTAAAATCCGTTTATGCATATCTCAGGAGATATCCTTCGAACTCACGGAAGGGATTGAAAACTTTCAGCGTCCACGTAATTGGTTGCGACGGAGTTTAGATTAGATACCGCCGTTACATCATCCGCAAAGGGCTGGAATTTCGGAGAATCGATTCGGAAGTACGTGGATGTAATTTTAATATCAAGTGATGCAGTAGCATCATGCGTATAAGTAGGAGAATTTGCTTGGACGATGGGACAAAAGTATACTTGGAAGGCTGACAAGCGACGAAGCAGCATAGGCACAAAGCTCGCTTTCGTACAGGCTTACTGCGTATCGCCCAAGTTTGCTTTTGTGCCATTGTACATCTGCCCCTATGAAAACGAAACGGATAGGCGAACAGGCCTATCAAATTCGAAGGGTGCACGCAAGATGTATCGAAAAGCGAAGTTCGATTCCGACAACTGCCTATATATTTCGTATTACCCCCAAGGGGACCCTATCTACCATTACTTAACGTAATTGGAATGGTTAATTGACCGGTAAGTTAGTTTTGGAATATACGTAGACGACTGTTCTGCTACCTTTATTTTGTAAAATGTTGCTAATTACATTTTCGTGCCTAACACGGCTAAACCGAAGCCACTATGTAAATGGGGATTTTTTTCTCTCGCAAGAATATTCAATCAAGTAATTCCACGAAATTGGTGGGCGTTTTACTACGAAACGCGTTACATTAACGATATTACGAGAGGGTTTCTGCCCTATTACGCAACTAGCAAAATGTTGCTCAACGGTATTAGAATTATCGCAATGTCATTGATATAATTGGCAAAACTAGGTTAAATTTCGATTTGGCGAGCAGTTACATAAACTATCCGCAGGCAATACACCATTTCTTGCAATATCAAGCAAAATTATTAATTTAAAGCGGTGACTCCACTAGACTGATAAATATCAACGAGAGAGTCTAAAGTCTTGGAAGTCCACGGCAGCCATAAAACAAGTAAGTAGCTCCGATTTTCTTGCCCGTTAAGCTGGCTTAATTTTATACAACCTATTCTAAAAAGGAAAAATTTCTATCGTAGCTTACTTTTCCGCATTGCCGGCATTTTCCCTTTTCAGACCGTCGATGTACCCAATGGTGGTGGATGCAAGTCTGTTCGCGATATTGCCTGACGCCCACGTCCCTAAAAGAAGGTTTGCAGCTGAATTTGATCCGATCGACCAGGACGTTTATGCAGCTCTGATGGGCAACCACATTGCACGCCGAACACTTAAGACGAATTCCGTGTTTCTGAAATAATAAATTAATTAATGAAAAAAATTGGGATTTTTTATGTTGAACATAGGTACGGAGTATTCAATTTTTGTTTTTGCTGCTTTATGTATTTGAGCGCTTTCTGGAATGTGTCGTGTGTCATATGTAAACCGTACATGTTGTTTTTAAGGAAAAAAATTCAACGAAGGCGTACGTTACAATGTGCGCGGTGTTCTTTAATGAATATTTACAGTAGTACTATCAAAAGTTTAGTAAATACACAAAAAAAGGGCGCAAAATCTACGCTTACCTTAAATGTTAACAAATCACAATGCAATCTCTTTCAAATTGAATACAAAAAGGCATTTTCTTTAATTACAATGATAAAAAGCCAAGAGAGAATATTAATTTCCACGTTATTTAAATTTGAAAAATGCAGGAAATAAAAATAATTGTAATGTTTTATTGCTTCTTCGTAATCTTACAAACAAATAAATAAAAAAAATGTATTATCTACCTAATAGTTGCGAATGTAGATATTCTTCTATGTTGTAAGGTTGGATGTTTGGCAACAATTCGTGAATTGATTTTTTAAATAGACGAATGTTGTTCATCTGTTGCATTGTACGAGGTAATTTGTTCTATGTCAATTATGGTGAGTGTGACGGAAAGTATTAAGCTCAAACAAATTGTTATGTTTAAATAAAAAAAAAAATTCAACAATTGAGCTTGCAAACAACGTGAAAAACCTGTTAGCTTTAAAATGCCCTCTGCCAGATCGACTATAATTGCCCATTGCCAACATTAATGGCAGATTTTTTTGTAATTGACGAAAACACTATCAATTTCACTACTGCTTCCCCAAAAGACGACCCCAAACTTTAAATGCGGATAGCGGATAGAAAAGTAAACCACTCGTGGTGACCACATCACGTAGTGTTCGTATATAATAACAGAAATTAGCAAATTTGTATGATTATTCCAGTTCACACAGCTATCCACAGCAAGGCCCAAAAGACGTGCTGAATGTTATACATCATAGCCATGGTTATTGGGAGACAAAGGTTCAGGATAATTCATTTGCTTCGCTTTTAAGAGCATAACGTTGGTTTTACCGCGATTAAGAATCAAGTTATTACAAATTAACCGTTGTTCAAGTAACGTCAAGTACCTGGAGCCATCTTCGTTTCAAATGTAGACCAAAGAAGTGCCATCGGCGTAGTTTATAAACATGGATCCGTTAGACAACAGAAATATCATTAAAGGAAATGACAAAAAGTAGTGGCCCCAATATACTACCTTGAGGTATGCCATTACAACACCGCGAACACCATTAGAGTTGATCTCAACGGTTGACTGAAGTAAGATTTAAACCATGGTAAAGCTGTTCCCTTAACACCTCAGCGCTCCAGCTTATAGATCAGTTCAGAATGGTCAAGAACAATGTGTTCGTACCAACTTTTAGTTTTAAACGTACTAGATTTCCCCAGATGACCTTACATAGGTGCAGTACTGTACAGGACAGTCGTAAAACCAAACGTCACTGGGCCACTTTTAAAGGAAACGAAGGTGGTCGGCGTTATAATTTCATAAAAAAATATTAAAAATAAAAATAAATAAAATAAATAAAATAAATAAAATAAATAAAATAAATAAAATAAATAAAATAAACAAAATAAATAAAATAAATAAAATAAATAAAAAAAAATATTCCATATCCCATAGTTGAGTGTAGGCTTTCACGACCGTAATCCGTAGTAGAAATGTCTTTCGGGCGATGTCGTGTAGTTAATATTTAAGTAAAATATTAACTACACGACATTCCATATCCCATATTCAAATATAATTTGCGAAGGACGAAACAAAACATTATTCTGCAGACACAACATATAAATTTAATGATGTGCCTGTTTCAAGTCTTTTAGTTCCTGCATTGAATCTTCTTTTCCATTAAAAATTCAGTCAGTTTCTTACGAAGCATCTATTTAACTTGATGCTGCCGCTCTTGGTTAAACTATCCATTGTAAAGTTTTCGTACTTTTCGCGTGGATTCTCAATATCATTACTTAGAAAAATCTTTATTATTACGTTCATCGCTACATTTAAATGCTACGCAGCCACAAAGTTCTTTTTGTTAATTTTATTCCTAATATTTCTCATAATTGAACCTTTAAAACTCCTTCCTCGGTATTTTAATTTTAACTAATTCGCAACCGGTATTATTTCATTCAAACTTTAGACTACAAACTACACAAACTCCGCACGATAACTGAAACTAGGTAAAACAAATGTTGCTGGCAAGTTCGTATTTCATTTTTAGACGTACCGGATTTTCCGATTCGCGTACTGTGTTGGCGTTTCTGTTATTTAGCCACAGAAACTCTCTAACTGTAAATCATAATAAAAATAATAAAGCTTCAATCTTTACTGAAAATTATCAAGATTGTAACGTAGCTTATTAATTTGTCGAATTTCAAAGTAAGAGGAAGGTTTAAAATGCTTATTTTTATAGTATCGTGTCCACCCAATTGGTTACATTGGTTACAACCCTTCCGTCTGCAAAACCTACCCCGATTGAAAACGAGAGCAACATGGCACCACTACCATTGCAATAAAAAGTGTAATTCAGAGGCGCGGTCAAAATTCGTAATTTTTCCAACTTTCCGCTGAGCAAATGTTCTAACAGCCTTACGTCTACCATTAATATGATTTATTAAAAGATGCGATGGAACTTTACGTACACAAATCTGCATTGCACGCATCGCATCTTAGACGCGAGTACGACATGGCACTAAAATACACATGCGCCGCATCAATTATGCAAAATTTACTCGAGTAAGGTACACCTAGCCGCACAACGGCATCTTATCGATCACGATGTAAATGCAGTTAATTTTGCATAAATGGGCTTTTACAACGTTATCTGCGCGGTTGACTCTAGCGTACTCATATACGGGCGTTATAAATGATCGGTAACATGCTTTGTGCGAAAATGTTCCTTTCACTTTAGTTTCTCCGTTGCTAACAACGGCTTAAGGTAGATTCGCATTATCGTAACGTTACGTAAATCTTGGATGAGGAAGCAGCGAATCGCAGGGAAAAGAAATGGATACGCAAGATGTTAACTAAAAGACACGAAAGAATGATGAGATTTGCTTCTACGAATATTTTAGAATGTTGTAAAACCAGTTCTCTATTCCGCGCCCAATATACCCGATCAAGGTAGATTGATTAATTTATAGCTTGCAATGGTGGGGCCATGGCTGCCACTGGGTTAATGTAGTTACCTCGAGTGCTACAAGAATATACAAGAAGTGTGCAGCAAGTGTGCGCACAGCAATGTAGTGCAGAATTAAGAATTAGAAGTTTGAGACTATCGTAATATTTGTTCGTCACAATCACTCCAGAAACTGCTAATATAACAAAGAAAAACACATAAATTCATGGCAATTGTCAAATTACTGCGAAATATTGTTACTAATTTCGTCCTATCGTACGTGAGCACAGCCTTAAGGTTCAACCTACCGTACAATCGGCGTCCCCGGCGTAGCAAAAGTCACCCGAAACCGATGTTGGTATCCAGAGGTGGTCTCCGTTAATTGCGGTCTCGCCCCAATCAGGTGTCGATCGCAGAGGTCTCTCGCCGCTCTCCGTAAGATTCTTTCTGCAAAGCACGATAGAATACGTTAATGATTCGTCTATACGTCGCGCACATAAGAGGAACATCTCAAGGCATAGAAATTCCTAATTCTAAATTATAAATCTTTGCATGGTAAAAGGGCAAATTTGAGAAATCGCGATTTCGAGCATCCTGCACGTAGATTGGAGTAACTGGTCTTAATGTTGACGGACTACTTTGCCTTGCACATAAGACATGTCCGAATCTTGCTTCTTTTTTCAGCAGCAGTACTTGAGAAAGATAATCAAATTAATAGATTGTCTTTATTCATACGACAAAGCAATGACGCAGGTAATAACTGAAAATAGGCGAAGTGTAGATTTTTGGCTGTGAGGCAAGCCCAAATCTTGCTTCCTCTTTCAGCAGCAGTATTTCAGAAAGATAGTCAAATTAATAAATTCTCTTTACTCATAGGACGCAGGTAAAAACTGAAAATAGACGAAGTGTAGATTTTTGCCTGTGAGGCAAGCCCAAATCTTGCTTCCTCTTTCAGCAGCAGTATTTGAGAAAGATAGTCAAATTAATAAATTCTTTTTACTCATAGGACGCAGGTAAAAACTGAAAATAGACAAAGTGTAGATCTTTGTCTGTGAGATAAGCCCAAATTTTGTTTCCTCTTTCACCACCAGTACTTGAGAAAGATAATCAAATTACCACATACGACAAAGCAATGACAAAGTGTAGATTTTTGGCTGTGAGGCAAGCCCAAATCTTGCTTCCTCTTTACTCATACGACAAAAGAATAACGCAGGTAAAAACTGAAAATGGACAAGGTGTAGACAAGTGCAAATCTTGCTTCCTTTTTCAGTAGAGATTTTTTTCCTCTTTTCAATTTCTAAATAATTGCATTTGTTGCTTTAATCCTAAACTACATTAACATTTTTACAAATAATGTTCAAAATAAATTACGTGCAAAAGTTATCAGCGAAGCCATAATGCCATATTGCATTTCCGAGTTTTATGTAATGTTATATAAGCGGGAATTGTTGCACTGTACTTTTTCCCAGTGAGGAGACGCGATTACCTTCTACCACCATTTTTTGGGGGTTTCGCTGTCTGAGGGGAAGTACAGTACGAATCCAGCTTTATGAGAAGCATGTTCATTCCATTTTTTTGGGTTTGATTAAAGCAGCTTTGTTTACATTTGAATGCTCCATTTTTGATTGTTAACAGTTCTTTATAAATTTGCCAAGCCTTATCAAACGATATTTTTTTACGTTTACAAAATAATCTACAGAAATTTCCACTGCGTAATACTTTATTTTCAAATCACTAATTTGAGCGTGATAATAATTCAAATGAACTTAGCTGATCCGCAACGGGTTTTCCAAATTATTAACTATCAACAGATTAGAAAATATAATTTGTTCTTTCCTATTTAATACTATTTTTCCAAGAAATATATTTGCAAACAAAGGTATTTTACGTAACGCTCCATAAACAAACCAAACGATACCTTCTTCGTCCGTGGAACTTCACAATGTAAAAAGTATAAAATTACACGTCTTTGACATTTTATCGTCGCAGATATTGCCCATAATTGTCTTATATTTGAATTTTATTTAAATGGAAGCATTAATGTAAACGTACGGCGGCTTCGCCTCCATTATAACTACATTGAGAGCGGCATATATTTTTCCCAGAAAATATACGTTATCAGTACTTTGCAAAGACGCCACCACGGCCTTATCTTTATTGCCTCGCCGAATCAAAGGTTGAAGTCATTTCATTTATTCCGCTCACGTTTTCTCAGTATATAATCAAAATCGGATTAATATTCAGGCATCATTTTCCGGGCAAGGAAAGGAGACGCTTTTTTATAGATTGGATAATGGAAGAGCGTTAACGCTTATCTTTTGGAATTTATTTCAAAACGAACGCTGTAGAAAATCTTATTCTTTTTATTTAATTATAAATATAGGAATTCTTCCTTTGATCTCTGGTGGACTCTAAATACTAATTATTATATTATTATTAGTAGCAAATAGAATAAAATAGGTATCTGTTTCGACTCATAATTGCTAGATTTAATATAACCTTCAGTAATTAGTCGACTTGAAACTGACATGTGAATGTAACTGTTTAACTATTGTAAATGTTTGTTTGGTTACTTACAAGTTATAAATAACCTGCACGCGTCATGCAGCAAACAGAATAAGATTGTGCTAGATCTTGCTTGCCATCCAAGCATAAAAATTTTCTTAACGAATTTAATTTGAATCCGAGTCGTCCGCTCTATGTGCTCATACTGACGGTCGAATAGAGAATATACTTCGCTTAAAAATTTTAAATACGATATTGATATAATCACTGATTAATTGTAATTTTTATATCGCGTTTAAACGAGTCCTTGCTTGAGATTCCACTTCACATAAAACCGGGCTCGTGAAACAATAAAGAACGGGAATGCTTTAAATATATTTGTTGATCGTCCCCCAAAGTAAGTTTAGAAAAATTAAAGGCTGGAATTTTTGATGGTCCTCCAATTCACAAGCTCATTAACAACTTGAATTTCAAAAAAGCTACGAATTCTGTTGAAGCTTCTGCTTGGTGCTCTCTTGTTCCTCTGCTTAAGAAATTCTTGGGTAACAATAAGGGAGAACTTTAAGAAGAACTCGTACGAAATATGCCGGTTAATTTTAAGAGAATGGGTGCTAATGTGAGCACTTTCTGCATAACTATTTGGACGGATATCCGGAAAATCTCGGTGAATTTAGGTGAAGAAAAGGACGAGTAATTCCATCGAGACATAAAGTCAATGGTGAGGCAAGTAAACGAAGACATGTTCGGTTCTTAAGTTTTTAACAGTGTTTTACAATGTGTGAAGCAAATTTATGTTCGTTAAAATAATAACCTGGTTAAGTTAGTAAAACTTTGTACTCCACTATACATAAATGTGCTAGTTATGTTGGCATGAAAATGAGCTGATAAATTAATTTTTTTTACGTATATACATGTGTCCGTCCTTCACTTCTCCCAACTTTTTTCTTACAATTCTTAAATTTCGAAGATAATTCGCCTGTTTCGTTTCAATGGATTATCTTGTAAATTCCCTAGACCTTTCTTTCGCTTAAAAGCTCCTGAAGATAAAAATTCTTTCCTATTAATATTATTATTATAACCATTCGAGATAAAACAATAGTGTGCGCTGTCTTTAGGATAATGGGACCGAGAAAGAAACGTTTAAAAATATAATTTCAGATTGAGAAATGGATACCTGCTTTGGGACCCCGAAAAAAATTCAGAGAGACATATTGAAAAGGAGGTATTTCGATTACTTTTATTATTAACTAATTACGTGTAAGGTGATGGTTTGAATCTGTTCGAACGTGGCGATTAACAAAGAAGAGTTAGATGTATCCGATTATGTTAGAGAATCAGCGACTTGATAAACTAATGGAGAATATGCTGCAGCAAATTATCCTTTTTTCTAAAAAGTGTTTTTTTTTTCGCCACGTTCGAACAACTTCAAAAACCATCACCTTACATCTTCAGAAGTGGGATCCAGGATCAGAGACTAAAGGGCAC